>CM042478.1:45873108-46358108 GCA_023621385.1 Quercus gilva | reverse complement strand
ACACAAATTTTCTAATAATTCAAGCCTTTATGTGAATTCAACACATACATTTTTCAAACAATGTGTTATTTTTTGAAAACTCATGATTTTGTTTGTTATTTTTTATATTATCCGGTTTAATACATTATTTTTAGGAAAATAATTATCATTATTAAAATTCTATGATTTAATTTATTACATTCAAAGGTCCAAACTTATACTAGTCGTTTAGAGCATCCATGTTGATGGTGCTAAAATTGCTAAAATGCTATTTTATCACCAAAAAAAAAAAAACGTGTTGCATTAATGGTGCTAAAACTAAGGTTATGTTTGATAACAATTTTTAATTTTAAAAACTTGTTTTCGGGAATATAAAGAAAAAACAAATTCTTGTATTTTTGAAACCAAAAACATGTTTGGTAAGTTGAAATTAAAAAAAAAAAAAGTTTTTTGAAGAAAAAAATAAAAAATACTAAAATATGTTGTTATTAAGATTTGAACTCTAATGCTAACTTATTAAATAAGACAGATTCATTAAATCAAATGCGTGTTTTCTTTGACATTTGAAAACTATAAACTGAAAATAGTTTTTTGCATGTTTTCAGTTTCCTTCACAATTTGAGTTTTGAGAATAATTTTTGTTTTTTATCCTTTTTGAGTTGCCAAACAAGTTTTTTAGTTCCAAAACTAGAAAATTATTTTTGAAAATATAAAATAAGAGAAAAAAATAGTTACCAAACATACCATAAAATTTTGAGTTACATCTTTGGCACTTTACTATAGCTCCAAAGTGATTAAAAAACAATATTTTATTCCATTTTGCTCTCTCTTCTTCTCCTTAAAATACTATTTTCTCTTTCTTCTTTCGCTATTCAGCCTCTGTTTCTCTCTTTTTTTTTTCTTTTTTTTTTTTTTTTCTCTCTTCTTCTCCTTTCTTGCCTACCTCTTTTGACTCAAACTCTCTCAGTAAAATGCGTTGAAATTAGGACGGCTAAGATTGGCAACGATGTGGACGTGTCATGGAGGTTAAGATTGGCA
Organism: Quercus gilva; assembly: GCA_023621385.1. Classification (NCBI taxonomy): domain Eukaryota; kingdom Viridiplantae; phylum Streptophyta; class Magnoliopsida; order Fagales; family Fagaceae; genus Quercus; species Quercus gilva. The sequence goes on along the minus strand of CM042478.1, from coordinate 46,357,091 downwards.
ACAGTGTTGGCATTTAAGGTTGTTGGGTTTTATGGCTTTTATGGGTCGTTTTGTTGCTGATGGGTCATTTTTTGTTGTTGACAATGGTGGGTCATTGGGGTTGATTCATTGGTCAGTGGGTTTAGGTTGAGATCGGGCTATGAGTTGGAATTTGATTTTGAGTTGAATTTGGGTTGCGATTGTGGTGGTGGGTTGTGGGTTGTGGGTTGTTGGTTACAATGCTGATATAGGTTGTAGGGGTGGTGGCAGTGAGTTGTGGATGGTAGCACACTATTATCTTCTTATTTTATGTTTTTTCTTACAAGTGATGGGGGTTGGCAGTGAGTTGAAAAGTTGTTGGCAATGGGTTCAAGAGAAAGGGATTTACTGGTAATGGTTGCTCTTGCAAGAATAAAGAAAGGATATTAAAATAAAATAGTGTTGAGGACCATTTTTTTGGCCCACGTGGCATTACTTCATTGGCAACCCATGCCATATCAACATATTATCGATTTTTTGGGTAAATCTATTTAAAGCCCAAAATAAGCTCATATCTCACTCAACTACATGGATTGGGCTCACATGGCCCACGAGATCTTTACTTCAAGAGGCAGATTCATGGTCCACATTTCCTCTTCATCAATTAGGATCATAACTCATGATATCATCGACATCAATATATGAATCGGGCTTAAGAAATAAATCAAAACTCACGGCCTATATTACCTCTCATACACTCATGGCAAGCGGCTTCTTCAACAAGAGCCCATATTTACACAAAATGACAACAAAACCCGAGGTACGTCATCTCACCTTTGGCTTATGATCCAAGCTCATAAGTCTCTTTGGGGAAACTTTGAGAGTCGTGATTTGGAGGGTCAAAAGATATGTTCAGTAAAGCTCCAGCGGTTTAAAGTTGATAAAAGAAACATGTTGCTTGGCGTGTCTTCTTCAACTCCCTAAACTCTGACGAGTCCGTGTGTAGCGGGTAACATATGATAAGCATCTCTTATCACGTAGCACTTAAAATGATAAAATTCTCCATTACTCTTTTCCTAATGCTTAATATTCATCATATGACAAATGTTCAATATCCCCAGCTATCTAACTGCTGGGCAGATAACTATTCATTCAATTCCCAGCTGTTGCTATATAAATTTAGAAACTTCATTATGTTATTCTACATGAATCTTATTACTACTTTCAGCTAAAATAGAACTCAAACACGTGGCCTAATCTGATTGACTATCTTTTATCTCTCTCTATACAAAATATTCATAATATCATAGATACCCAGCTGCTATTTGCCACAATCTGACCATATATTTCTCTGCCAGCTGTTAGAGTAGAACATTAAATACTTTTCTTACTCACCAAGCTTATGTCACAATACAATGAGACCCTGACTAAATCTCCAAAACTTCATTCACTTTCAACCAACCCTTCTATTACTTGTTAGAAATATGTTGTAATGGAACCTTACACCAAAAATACAAACATTCAAAAAGGAAACATTTCCAGCTGAACCTCAGCAGTGCATTCAGCACTTGACATTTGGCTGGAAGTGATGTCATCAACCATTTAATACTGAAATCCCAGTAGCCAACTGTTATACCCAAAATAGCAAGATACCCTCCAAAGAAATCTTACCATTTTTCAGCCAAATCCTTAAAATGACCTCCCCAGCAGTCTGAAATGACCCATCTATTCTCATTGGTTCTGCCCAAAGCAAACAGCTTTTTCATGATAGCTGTCACTGCTTTTACTAACAGCTGGGACAGCTTTTTTATGATAGTTGTCACAGCTTTTCCTAACAATTGGGACAATCTTTTCGGAACAGTTATGACAACTGACCCAACAGCTTGAGCATTACTGATTTTTCCACTTTTAGTTAAAACCAAAACCAACTATTGAAACTACATTTCTCTTGCTAAAATACCTTCGTTTTCTGTTGCTTTTTCCCTAGCAGCCCTTACCCGAAATAGCAAGTATACCTTAAAGCTAAACTACCATTTTTGGCCAAATCTTGAGATGGATTCTCTGAAAATTCATTGCTATTTGGGTCAGATTTTGACTGATATTATTTGCTAAAATACCCCCTAAACTCAGTTAAAAAGGATCCTTCTTCAACACCTTAAAAGGCGAGACACCAATAGAGGACAAATCCCTCATAAGTTTTCTTATTCTTTCTCCTTCAAAGGATCTTCCGAAGGCATTAATGAAGTGCTGAACTTTTGAGTTATTTTTAGTTTCTAAATGAGAAACTAAACTCTTCAACCCTTAGCTCACAAATGCCTTTTATAAGCCTTCATACAATCCCAGTAGTAAATCCCAGCAGCTTGGTTAAACACACTACTATATTATTACTCTCTTATACTTATCATCTCACTCTCCATATTCTGAAAATACGTATATCTTGCTGCCCATATCTCTAAACATCTCTTTCTTCACTTCCCTTACATAATCTCATACACACTTACTACACCATTACATATTACACACCACAATTCTTTTAGGCTCTACTCTCATACTTTCTCACTCTAAAATTCTACTATTTTGCTGCTCATAAACATATCTCCATACTCTTCTCTTACAAAATCTCTCATTTTGGAAAGTAATCTCTACTACTTCTCAACAGAAGATCCCAGCACTAAATCCCAACAACGTTGTTAACACACTACAATACTATTACTCCTCTTATACTCATTCTCTCATTCTCCATATTCTGAAAATATACCTATCTCACTGCTCCTATCTCCAAATACCTAAACACATCTCCACACTTCTCAAGAGATATCAATCACTCATATTAAAGCTCTTCTCCTAGAAGGCACCAAGATATTATATCAAAACCCTTCTCTTAGAAGGCATAACTACTTCTTACAAAAGCCCTTCTGTTAGAAGGCATAAATTACATCTTACAAAAGTCTTTCCTACGGAAGGTAACTCTATTCATAACTTCACAACAACTAAAAGAGCATTGTCAAAGAGGAAACTCATTTAAGTGCATGATAAGAGTAGCAAGCTTAACCAGCCTCTACACACAGCTGGGCATACTCTCTCTCCCTCCAGTTGCACCCATTTTTTCCCTTCAATCTTGAAGTTATCATGGAAAACTGTCTCTCTACAGCTGGGGTCACTCTGCTGGGACATTATTAGCTCACAGAAGTTGTACAGCCAGGCACAAATCATACAAAAATAAGTAACTTTTCTTCCTTATCTTTAAATTTACATCATTGAGTATATGATTGCTTCACATTTAAATATATATTATTTTACTCCAACTACATTTAAATCATTGAGTATATGATTTTGTAGGTTTAAAAATATGCCGATAGTCGTTGGATCACGTGGCCCAATGTTGAGTTCCGGATGCAACTCTCCAAAAAAGAACCTGGGCCTAGTAAGGTTATCCCTACAATAGACCACACGTGGCTGGGCAACCGAAAAATGGACCCGAACAAGTAGTAAAAAAATTAAAACACTTGATATGGGGTATATAGTAAAGTAGGGTGTTGAAAATTAAAATAAATAAAGTTGTTTTTTTTTAATGCTCTTAATAATTAGAGCCTGTGGGGCCCAAAGATTTGGCAACTCCGGCTCACTCTATATCAGGGCCAAGGCCCATGCCGAGGATAATACAGCGTCCGAAGATGAGCAGGGAAGACCCAAACTGTTAAAGAGCATCGCCGAGGACGACCATGTCCTCGGCTGGCCGATATTGGAGAAAAGAGCTGTTATCGCCGTATTAAAAGCACGCAATTGACACTCTGACCGCATTAATGAAAAATTGACCATTGAACAGTAATGCATTGGTTACTTCAACTAACAAGAGGACTGGAAAGGCGACTGAGGATCTTATAAACTCGCACCAACTGTTGTAATGCTCACTAATTCCTAGTGCTTCTACCCACTCTCTACAAATTCATTGTATAGGAGCACTTCTCTCGTCGACGTGGGATTAAGGTGTCAAGCCTTACACTACAAGACCAGCCTTTGGTGGGGTAAAAATCCTGAACCCCCACGTCGCGTGGAAAAAAGGATCCCTACAGAGCCTATTTAGTAGAGGAGTTTGAATAATGTTATTTATATTTTTTTAAAATAAGTGTGAATAAAAAAAATGTGTGTAAGTATTTATAATATTGTTTAAAAATTGAAAATTTATTTAACGGAAGCATTAGATTGTTTTAAAAGAAAAAAAAATACTTATACCACTCGGCGGATATTTTACACAATTACACGTCATCTCATCACTCCCGTAATCTCATTCACATCCACCTATCATTTGGATTCTACTCTGATAGAGTAAAGAGTAGGCACGCAAAAAACCATGGACACCACTTTGCAAAATTCCTGCCTCACAATTCTGTTGAACTCAAAAAATGTCCCTTTGTTTCTCCTCCAGTTCACTATTCAATCTCCATTCTCCACCAAAGAATCAAAGCTTCTCAACACGTTTCTCTTCTCAATTCATCAACCAAATTCAGGTAAGCTCTTTTCCTTTTGCTCTACAGTCTTCATCTTTACAATTATCCCAACCCTTTAAGTATAGCATTCAAAGACTCAAACCCGTTACAGCTTCAACAGCTGGGTCTGTTGAAACCACCTTATCTTCCTTCAGAAACAAAAACCCAAAAGATATTAACATCTTGGCGGTGGGTTCAACTGGGTATATTGGAAAGTTTGTGGTTAATGAGTTAATTAGTAGAGGGTTCAATGTTATAGCCATTGCTAGAGAGAGAAGTGGGATTAAAGGTAAAAATAGCAAGGAAGAGACTTTGAATCAGTTGAAAAGAGCCAATGTGTGCTTTTCAGATGTGACCAATTTGGATTCTTTGGAGAAATCTTTGGAAAACTTAGGGGTTTCTGTTGATGTTGTAGTCTCATGCCTTGCTAGCCGTAGTGGTGGTGTTAAGGATTCATGGAAGATTGATTATGAGGCAACAAAGAATAGCCTTGTTGCTGGTAGGAACCGTGGGGCTTCCCATTTTGTATTGCTTTCTGCAATATGTGTGCAGAAGCCTCTTCTCGAATTTCAGCGTGCCAAGCTGAAATTTGAGGCTGAATTGATGAAAGAAGCTGAAGAGGATAAGGGTTTCAGTTATAGCATAGTGAGGCCAACTGCATTCTTTAAAAGTTTGGGGGGTCAGGTAGAGTTGGTGAAAGATGGGAAGCCTTATGTCATGTTTGGGGATGGGAAGTTGTGTGCTTGTAAACCGATTAGCGAGTCAGATTTGGCGTCATTTATTGCAGATTGTGTGTTGAGTGAAGATAAGATTAACCGGGTTCTGCCAATTGGTGGACCGGGGAAGGCATTGACACCACTAGAGCAAGGGGAGTTGCTGTTTAGGCTCTTGGGGAAGGAACCCAAGTTCTTGAAAGTGCCAATAGGGATAATGGATTTTGCTATTGGGGTTCTTGATTTCCTGGTTAAAATTTTCCCTTCTATGGAAGATGCTGCAGAGTTTGGGAAAATCGGAAGGTATTATGCAGCTGAGAGTATGTTGGTTTTGGATCCTGAAACTGGAGAGTACAGTGCTGAGAAAACGCCTAGCTATGGTAGAGACACATTGGAAGAATTCTTTAAGACGGTACTGAGGGAGGGTATGGCAGGTCAGGAACTAGGGGAGCAAACAATTTTTTGAAGTTTGCAAAATCATTAAGAGTAAGTAATTTCAAGAGCTAAATTGGATCAACCAGTTTTGTAATACAGTCCACTTCAAGGTATTTGGTTTCTTATTGACTGTATTTTTTTGAGTTTACAACAAGCTCTTTCCCAAATGTTAAATATTTGCATTATTATTATCTGCTGTGAACTGCTTTTGAATATAGCATTGTCATTGTTAATATATACTTGTATTGTGATCACTCACTGATTTTTTTTGTCTTGTAACTGAGTTTATTTGCTTCTCTACTGGTACATAGTTTGATTGGGATAACACCTAGAACATGTTAAAAGTGAGTTAGATACTTAGATATGAATAAAATTTTGCACCTCTCTTCTTTGTTTGTTTACATACTGTCTATATAAAGGGACCAAGCAAATGTTGAGTAGCGAAACCTCCCTTTGAGATCTTTTTAGAAATCTTCTATCACCATGGCTATGTCAAATCATCATAGTAGGAACTAGAATACAGGAGACGTTCATAATGATGTGCTTCTTTGTGCGAAGGCACCTCCAGATGTGATTCCTGGGCGGAAAACCTTGTAGATTGTAGGCATTTATTGTCGATTTTTTGATTCATTTGTTCAAGTTTTGATGTATAGCATTCAACACAAAAAATGCCCTGGTTTGTGCCTCAAAATTATACCGAGTCTTAGAAGCATCATGTCCCAGGTCTAAGGCTATGAAAGGCAGCAAGCCAACGAGGGCACCTGATATAACGAGTCTTGATGACCAGAGTAACCAAAAGATCTCAGCAGTTCTTCTTCAGTGTGTCTATGTCCCACATGGAATAAGTGAGAGAAGAGCGAAGCACAGATGAGTTATAAAAACAGAGGCAAGCTACAGTAAAAAGCATACCTTTCTCGGCCTTTTGGCTAAGATCAAGTGTAGTATCTGTTCTTATCAGTTTAATATCTGATGCATGGTCCAATGGGCCATGTATCATGTGACCCAACCCATTGGGTCACATGATATTAAATAAATTTTTTATGGGGGAAGGCCCATTAAGAGTAGCTTGCTACTGGGGCCTTTAAGTGTCGCCCGTGCTTTGCACTACCGCACGGGCCTGGCGCACCCCACCCAAATCTATTCTAAATTTCGTTTTCTAGGAAGTCGGCCTATAGTTCTCTTCTTCGAAGGAGCTGTTGCGTTGTATGGGCTTTATTTTTAGTACGTTTATCATGCTGGGCTTTAAGATGCTTTTTTATTTTTAATTTTAATTTTATTTTTTAGTGGTCCTATATTATAGTCCCAAAAAAAAAATTATGTGTTTTTATTTTATATATATAATTTTTATTTTAAGAATTTAATTTATAAGTTGATAAAGAAATTTGAAAATTTGTACCCTATTTTTTTAAGCAATGTTTTAGTGGGAGTTAGAGTTATATTTGTCCTTTAATTTTGTCTTTTCTTAAACTTTAATTTTGTCTCTACTTAAACATAGAGATTAGGGCTGTCCATGGCTCGGGTTTGTGCCCAACCTGCAACCAACCCATCGGATATCAGGTAGGCCGGTGCCCAACCCTCAACCGACCCGTCGGAGATTGAGTTTTACGGGTCGGTTTCCCGTTGGGTGAGCCTTTGGTTTCAGGTGAAGCTGAAACTCACTAAAAACCACCCAAAAAAGGAGAAAATCAGCGAGATCTCTAAAGTAAAGGAAGGACTTCCCAGACCAGTCTGAAAGTTGCTTCATTGGTTGCTTTTCTAGATTAGTACTCACATGGCTAGGCAACCGGCGCAGCGCACCTTGTACCGATGCGATTTGGACACAGCATCTCGTTCGTCCCGATCCGTCCAAGATTCGGTGCGATCTAGCCTAATTTGGCAGAGATTTCGCTAAATTCGATGCTTTTTCCCCTAAATCGTGTCGAGAATCGCTAGATCTGGTGTTTTGGTCGCCGAAATCTACCAAATCGTGTTGGAAAACTCATCGGAAAGCTTGAATTCGCAGTGGGTCGTTCTCTCTTTTGGTGGGTCGGGTTGAACGATTTTTGAAGAAGGGGACTCGAAACCGAATTGCCGGCGTTGGGTTTTGGAGCTCGAGACCCGTGTTCGACCACCGGAGCAGTCGGATTGGGTTGTAGCGGGTTGGGTACGGGCGAGTTGGGCGGGTGAGATGGACAACCTTAATAGGGATGTATAGGCATATTTTTGAACCAAAAAAAAAAAAAAAAAGAGGAATCCAAACAGGAGAATTCCCTTAAATAGTAATATAGATTATTGGTATTTATTTATTTGGTTAAGAAAATAAAATGGGTTTTGTGTGAGGTAAATTATTATTATTTTTAAGTGGATGGGTATCTATTTACACTACATTTTATTAAGATATCAAAATTTCTTAATTTTTTTTTAATAATTGTTTCTCTTTCTTCACACAATAATTACCATCAAGGACGAAGTCAAGACTTGAAGTTAGGGGGACGGCTCTGACCATTGGCTTTGCTATTTTTTGAGTTTTTGATGCGTGTGTTTTTTGCTAGGTAAAGACACTTATTTTGTTTCAAACTTTTTAAAGGGCTGGTTGTTTATTTTAAGTAAAATTGGTTAATTATGCTTAATTATTTTTAATTTTACTATTGATAATTTTTGTTATTGCGCTAATTTTTTTGGGCTTGTATATATTTTTTTTAAATTTTAGATCTATAAAATTTTTAATGGCCTTTAAATGAGAAAAATGTTAGAACTACAAATGTTTTTACAAATTGCTAATATGGTGAGCGGTTATTGGCAAATAAAAAAGTAATGTAAGTGATGGGTCTAAATGTAAACCAATAAGACTTTGTATCTCAACGATTTGTAAAAATGTTATAGATAAGTTTGTGCCTATAAAATTACTCTAAAAAGAATCAATGATATTATTAAGGGGGCAAAATGTAATTTTATTGAACAAAATTGCTGAAATTAGTGTGTGTGTGTGTGTATATTAATAAAAAATTGGGGGGGGGGGGGGGGGGGCCATTCCCCCCTTAGTCAATATATGCCTCCGTTCTTGATTACCATCCACTTTCTTCGTTCTCATGGATGCAAAATGAATAGTATCAGTATAAATTAACAGGAAACTATAATTATATATTTTTGCATGACTTTGCATGAGCTAGTGTAAGTGAATTTTGGGGCATAATCGACCAAAAATGTGTTCTTTTCTACAATCACTTGTGAGTGCTCTTAAATCACTAAGTGTTATTGCGACCAAGATGGGTTCTGCGCTGCTTGGTCAGCTATTACATCATGACTAGTGACTAGACCATCAAATGAGTTAGGTATTGGCAAATTGGTTACTTATCTGTCTATATTTTTTTGCAACTTGGAGATGCCTTATTAGAGCATTAGCATTGGAAAATTCCAATGCTACTCTATTTTACAATTCTAAAAAGCCACTTTATCATTATACTATACCATTTTACAATACCTCCACATCCCAAACTTCTACTTCCCTCTTTTACTCATTAAAATAATATATCTACATAATAAAATAATATATATCAAAATTATATATTTTCTCTCCCATCTATCTCCTCTCTTTACATAATAAAATATTATTATTTTTTTACAATACTTGCTACAATGCAATTTTATGTTTAGAATTGCACTGTAGCAGTATTGCAAAAAAATTTGCAATACTGCTATTTAGCATTCCCCAATGCAAATGGTTTTGGGGCTTAAAATTCTAAATTTTCCTTAGATTTGGCATTAGCATTCCCCAATGCTAATGCTCTTAACGCCCAAGCAGAAAGATAGATTTCTGGCCGTGTTCTATTCTATAGTTACCTCAAATCCATGGATTTACCCATATTGATAATGACGTTTGATTTGGACATGGCAAGTGCCAGATTGTATAACAATTAGTAAAATATAGCCAATTGAATGGCCTAAATTGCACCAGCATCAAACAAGTGTAACTGTCAAGAATCTGAATGCAAGATCACAGAAGTTCCTTTTGCTTTTGGTGAAATTAATACATCTCGTACAAAAGTTCATAACTGAGTTTGCACATGGTATCACAATTACAGGAGAGAAAGGTGTAGTACCCGCGAACGCTTTAAAAGGCGACCAGCTTTCAATACTAGTTGTTACGTTACACTTTTATTTTTTATTTATTATTATTATTATTTTTTTAGTATCATTGTATAGCATGGCTTGGGGCTAAGGTAACTCAAGTGGGAGAGCCGGGTTATGGGCGGCCTTTTGCACGGTTCAGAGAGCACTTGTGTATGTGATGCAAGTGAATGTGTACGAAAAAGCTGTCATAAAGTTTTGTTGTTTGTTTCGTTGTCAATTCTATCTATGTTTCTATGATGGCCCAAGAACACGCTCACTCTTCAGCCGTAGAGAGACTTTACTAATTGAACTAAGTAATTTTTCATTCTCTTAGTATGACAAAGTATTACCTCCTAATCATTTTAGAGAAAAATTTCTTTAACCTATTATGTGAAAATTAATAAAATCATTTATATATAATTTTAGTCACAAAACTTATCTAATGAGTCATGTACGGTTCAGAGAGCACTTGTGTATGTAATGCAAGTCAATGTGTACGAAAAAGCTATTGTAAACTTTCGTTGTTCGTTCCGTCGTCAACTCTATCTATATTTTTACGATGGTCCAAGAACACGCTTATTTTTCAGCCGTAGAGAGACTTTACTAATTGAACTCAATAATTTTTCATTCTCTTAATATGACAGTTTTACCTCCTAATCAATTTAGAAAAAAAAAATTTTAACCTATTACGTGAAAATTAATAAAATCATTTATATATAATTTTAGCCACAAAACTTATGTAATAAGTCATGCGACACTTTAAATAAAATGTGTATGACTCTGCAAGGCCCACTACTGCTCTCAATTTAATATCTCACATGTCACCCATTAGGCCACAAGAAAGCTATTGTAAACTATTGTAAGCTATTTAATATCTCACATGTCACCCAAAAAGCTATTGTAAACTTTCGTTGTTCATTCCGTCATCAACTCTATCTATATTTTTACGATGGTCCAAGAACACGCTCATTCTTCAGCCGTAGAGAGAATTTACTAATTGAACTCAGTAATTTTTCATTCTCTTAATATGACAGTTTTACCTCCTAATCAATTTAGAAAAAAAAAATTTTAACCTATTACGTGGAAATTAATAAAATCATTTATATATAATTTTAGCCACAAAACTTATGTAATAAGTCATGCGACACTTTAAATAAAATGTGTATGACTCTGCAAGGCCCACTACTGCTCTCAATTTAATATCTCACATGTCACCCATTGGGCCACAAGAAAATAAAGTGTGAAGGCCCAGCACAGTAGCTTTGCTACTGGGGCCTCTGCGTGTTCCAAATACACTACAGCATGGGCCTGGCGTACCCTCTCCAAGACTAGTGGAAAAATCTGCCATTTTTGTCAATTGGACCAAATTTCAAGACAGTTTATTTTTAAGCCCATTTGGTACCAAAAAGCCACGTGGCCCTACAATGCTATTATGCCACATCTCTCCAATGCGATTGCATTGAAATTTTTGAGAATAATTTATTTAACTAAAATTAAAATTTTTTTGTTGAAAATACTATAAATAAAGATAAAAATTAGCTGAAATGGTATAGTAAGACCCATAAATATTACCAAAGAGTGCAGTGAAACCTATAAATAGTAGCAAAAATAAGCTGAATAGTAGTGAAAATAAATTAAATAGTAAAATAAGTTGACTTTAAACTTTAATTCCAAACGCAACTTTAAAGTGTAAAATAACCAACATTTCTCATGTTAATTCTAATGAAGTTTTTGCTATATATATATATATTTGTCACTTGGATTTCAAGTAACCTTACATGTGGTGATGATACTTAAACATATATTCTTGATCAAACTTGTAAGTATGAGGCTTGATTTGAGTGTGTGTGTGTGTGTGCATTTATATATATTTCATGTTGGATTGTTTAAGTTTGTAATTAAGTTCATATAAGATGTCAAAGCAGGTTGGCTGTACTGAACCGGAATGGTGTAGGTTCTTTCTAATTTACATCAAACTCTGCGCTATGAGATCATGTCAAGTGATTAGAATATACTTTGTAGAAATCTGTTATTACCATGATTGAGTGGTCATAGTAAACAGCTTTATCTATTCAAAATGATGTCGTTTCTTTGTGTGCTAAGTCAGCTCCAATGTTTCCTGTGTTGGGATATTATACAAAGTAATAATGGAAGAACAATGTTAACACAGAAAATAGATAACTTGGAGGCATAATATCGTTTTCCTTAGACAATATTTGCCCTCCACACTATTGTTGTTAAAGGGTTATCACAAATTCCTAAGATACAACCAAGATGTTGGGTTCTACAGATAACAATTCTGGAGAATAACCACATGATTTCTTGTGTTTCTCTCTAACTTACTATTTTGTAAACATAAGTCTTTATTTATACCCACAAGGTTATATTTCATTAAAAGGCACGTACATAGAGTTAAAATGTTTCATAAAACCGTTCACAAGGCTTGAAACATTTTCAACCTTTTCGAATAGTCACCAGAAAAATTCTGCAGAAAATTCAATTTTCAAGTTTCAATCGATCGAAAGGTTATTTCAATCGATCGAATGCTCCTTTCGATCGATCGAACAGGAATCAACTAGCGATCAAACCATCCAGAAACTCTAGGATTTCTTCTTTATCATTTCGATCGATCGAGCCAAAGTTTTGACCGATCGAAAATGCTTAATTCAGAATTTTCACTTAGAAAATTCCAGAAACTGAATTTTCACTTTATGAAACAATATTTTTTAAACTCAAACAACATTATTACAACCTATCCTTGTATATACCTATATATACAACATCTCGCTTGGAAAGCCTTGTGACCATTTGTTGTCTATTTTTGATTGGTTGGTTCAAGTTTGTAATTATTATCTGCTGAGAACTGGTTTGTAACGTAGCATTGTACTTGTTGATGTTTGCCTATATTTTGATCACTCACTGATCTTTTTTTTTGTAACTGAGTTTACTTGCTTGTCTACTGGTACATAGTTAGATTGGGTTTACACCTAGAACATGTTAAAAGTGAGTTAGATATGAATAAAATTCCGTACCTCTTTTCTTTGTTTGTTCACATACTGTCTATATAAAGGGACCAAGCCAATAAGTAGTGAAGCCTCACTTTTAAGATTTTGTAGAAATTTTAATCTGCTATCACCATAGCTATGTCAAATTATCATAGTAGATATCTGTAGTTGTTTCCATATATTGTATTTCAAGCCAATGAGGACGCCTGAGTTTGACGAGCAGAGGAACCAAAAGATCCCAGCTATGTTCTATCAGCCTTGCACTACTGGACGGGCTGGGCGCACCCCATCCAAATCTAGCCTTTAGCTTAGCTGGACGCTTGTTCTCAAGCCATTGTTTCGTTTCATATTGGGCCTCAGCCTAGCATCATAAGTTCGTATTTTTGGCCCATCTGGCTAGGTGTTCAAAATTTAGTACCGTACGACTTTATTCTCTTTTGTTTTATTATTATTTAAAAATGGAAAAAAAAAAAAAATTAGGTCTTTGATAATCTTTGAGCGTTTGTAATCTAAAAATATGGTTGTTTATAATCCTTTTTCAAATCAAACCTACTCCCATGTCATGAAATAGATAAATAAACCTGTCTGACATAGATGATTCACCCCAAAAAAAAAAAAAAAAAAAAAAAAAAAAAAAAAAAAAAAAAAAAACCCTGTCTGACATAGATAAATAATTTTTTTTTTCTGACATGGACTTAGACATAACCTAATTTAATGTAAGGCGTTTTGAAATGTGAGTATGTAGAATATAAAAAGTATGTTTTTATATTAAAATAGACAGAAATTTTACATGAGTTGATACAAATGCTCTTAACACCTTATGACTTATTTTTTTAACAATTACAAGTGAAGTAGACAATATTCATATAAATCAAATTCAATTACATGTAACATAATTGATAACATGAAAAAAACTACATACATGACAAATCAAATATAAGATTTAGAAGACACTACACAAGTGGACAACATTTACAAAAGCTCCCTCCCCTAAATTTACACAAATGCAAACGTAGAAATTTCAAATTTGTACAAACACACAATTTGCTTAATGGTTGTGGCCATAATTCGCATAATATATATATTTATGGAATTTTTGGACTTGTAGAGGCTAGCTCTTACTTGGGGATCCGACCATGAAGGCTGTAAACTGAGAGCCAAACTAGAAGAACAAGCACAACGGAAGCGAACAAAGAGACTGCAAGAGATCCTGCTAGATGCTGACAAAACTTATCATAATTGTTGCATATCTTAAGCCACCCCACATGGTTGTTGCCCTTTAATCCAACATATGCGACACCACCTGCTGTGCCAGTGGCTGAAGCTACTAGCCCCAATATCAGCTGTGTCATAAAAAGATTGTACAAAGATTAATAAGTAAACCTTGACTTTGTTCACAAATTGCTCTTGTTATTTTCCATATTACTTTTATTAATGAAAGAGACAGCTTACTTACCACATCCCAAAATGCAAAATGGAGCAAGAACTTGGTTGACAAGTTTGGCTTCGAGATGACTGAGAGTGATGCTAAGGTTGTAATGATACTATAAAGTCCAGCAACGGACAGTGCCACAACAAAGTACCTGCAATTTCATAAGTGAAATTAATTGATATCCTTATTACTTTCGAAAGCCTAATTAAAGGTGGTATAAAATGTCTTCCTTTTTTTTTTTTTTTTCTTTTGAACCTTTTTAGTTTTTACACGTAATTTCCTTTTGAGTTATTTTCTTCCATAGGCAACTTGATAATATTTGAAATAAAATTGTTGCATGATTGATTTTGTTGCCAATATGCATACAGATTATGCAATTTTTATTTTATGCTGGTGGGATATATCACACCACATAAATGTGGAACTAACTCATTAAACTCACTCCCATGTGATGGCTGTGATATATTTCAATGATATCAAATACCTTCTTTTTCGTATGCCATATAGTTTATTACTATACATTAAACATAATTATCCACTCCCACACACAATTTAAATTATGTGCAAATCATCAATCAATTGGTCAAATTGGTTAAGAACCCTTTTTCCCTAACAAGAAGATAAATTTTTTTTTCCCCTTACAACAAGGGGATTCAAGCACAAGCTCTCCCAATAAGGAAAAACCACAATACTCTTCACAAAAATAGTGGAAAAAAACCAGGGACATACTTTTTCCAAGCATTAGGTAGCTGCAATCATGATTCTTAAACTGGTAGTAGGTATAAGTTGACTAAATTAATTAATGCCTTTTTCATACTAATATCAATGTACTTCCCACTTTAATATTGTCGCCAACTTTTTCTTCTTATTTGGCCAACCATGGCCACGAAGGACCACGGCAAAATTTCCTTTAATTACATGTTCTCATGACCTACATACAGGGGCGGCGCCACCTTAAGAAAAAAAAAATTATATATAATAATTTAAATTTTTTTATTTGTCTACCCTTCATAAAAAAAAAAAAATTGGAAAAATCTTTTTTTTTTTTTTTATGCCAATAAAATTGAATTTTGCTCCATAATTTGTTTTACATTTAGTGGATGAATGATTGTTTGGTTGTGTATATTGAAAGAGATGTAGCTTGTAGTATTGATAATGAGATTATTATGCAACGATTTCAAAATATGAAAACTTATAGAAGACAATTATAAATTTTATGTATTTACGTGTTTTTTTATTGTTGTTGTTGTCAATATATGAATTTCTCTTATATTCATGAAACATGGTACCAGTGATTTAGCTTGTTAACCACCATAACTGTCCCTGCCTTTCCACCAATATTGGGTTATTGATTTGTAGGTACAACCTCAACCCACCTCTTAATTGGAAGTACTCGGGCTTATAGCCTTGATTATCAACATGTTGAAGTTAAAAGTTAAATCATGTTGGAAGCTATATATATATATATATGTACATAACATATACACACGATACTTCTTTGCAAATACTAAATCATAAGAACACAAATAGACCTATATATACTAAAAATAAAAAAAAGAAATTAAAGACTGCATGCATGTAATTAATTGTAACTCTCTATAATGGAACAAATTAAAACTTTCACCAAAAGTAAAGACATGTAACTTACACCAAAGCCGGGGAGTGTTTAAACTTGGCCTCGCGATAATTTCCTAGCTGAGGAATAAACTTTATCAGAGTCAATTGAAGAGAAAGGAAAGACGACCTGTTGGAGAAAGAGAAGGAGATGAGAAAGAGTCAGAGAGAGAGAGAGGAAGGGAGAAGAGAGATACGAGGAGAGAGAGTCTAAAATTGAATAAAAAATATAGGTGTATATCTTTTAACGTAGCGATGATAATATGCTTGTTAAAAACTTTAATTAATTTAGTAAGATTGATGCACGCTTGTTTTGGTTGAGTTTAAACAAATTTTTGTTGAAATATTAAATTAGTAAGGCCGATGTGAGTGCTATTAGAGGAAAATCTTCTCCTTATTTTGCCCTTTTATATCATCATTATAGGTACCCAAGGACCGATAATGAAGTTGAAGGGTTGCGGCATTTGCCAAAGGACCGAGAATAAAGTTGAAAGGACGCAACATTGACGTGGGAATGCTGCAAGCCACAGGCTCGAGGAAGGAAGCCGCCTGAGGAAGAGAAGAAATGAATCATGGGACTCTGTGGTATTCTAAGTGGGAACTGGAGTCTGAAAAGTGTGGAAGTCAGTGGACAGTAGGGAAGCTTCTGGTCTAGTGTAGCCTGTGGCATCCGCATTAAACGGTAGACAACAACTTTATCAGCCGCATTGATGAGGAAGTGACTTGAATAGTGTAAGCCACAACTAAGCAGATTCCTTCCACCATTTTCGTCAGATGTGAAAGGTAACAAGTGTTAGAAAATGAGAGAGGTTAGGTGAAAATGGATGGTGAGGATGTGATGGAGGTAGAGGTATATAAGGAGAGGGGAGAGCACTGGAAAATGGAAAAAGAAAGAGAAAAGGAACAGAATGAAGAACATTGAGAGAAGAGAGTGAACAATATTACTTTTGATAGAAACTTAGTCTCATCGGGAGCACTTTTGTAAGGCTGATACTCATTTGCTTCGGAATACAAACCTTATTTTTCCTTGTAGCTGTTTTCGGGCAAAGCCCTCTGTTGTTGTTATTTCCCTCCTCTTACAAATTTTATTGATTTGGGCCAGGTTTGAAAGGCACAACCCATTATTCTAAGTGGGTTTGGGCCACAAATTATCTGGTCCTTACAATCATCATTGTATTAATTTTCTATTTTATTATCAAACAATATATACATATCATTGTATTAATTTAATATTTTCTTATCAACCGAACTTGAAATAGAGAAGAGTTGTGCAAGTTACACAACAAATCGCCACGATATTTTTACAATAGCTTAGGTGTCAGTCCTTTATAAATCAACATTATCATAATATTTCAAAAAATGTATATAATTCTATAAGTTCATTGTACACATTTTAAAAAAAAATATACACAATTTTATATATTCAACACACACATTTTTCAAATAATGTACACAACTTTGTATCACCTAAACAAATTTTAAAAGTATTTACACAATTTTGTATATTCAATGTACACATTTTTCAAATAATATACACAATTCTTTACATTCAATGTACACAATTTTATATATTCAAAATACATAATTGTTCAAAAAATGTATGAGATTTTGTACATTCAATGTATAAAATCTTCAAATAATGTACACAGTTTTTATATTCAACATTCGGCGTTTACAATTTTTCCAAAAATGTATATAATTCTGTATATTTAACATATACATTTTTTCAAAGAATGTACATAATTCTGTATATTCAATGTATACATTTTGTAAAAAAAACTGCATACTTGTATACATTCAACACACGCAATATTTCAAGAATGTCCACAAATCTATATATTCAATATACATAAAATTTTGAAAAATTGTAAATAATTCTATATATTAAATGTACACATTTTTCAAACAATGTAAACAATTATACACAATGTACACAATTATCTACAATGCATACCATGTTTTAAAGAATGTACACAATTCTATACAGTCTTTATACACATTTTTCAACGTACACAAATTTTCAAACAATGTATATAATTTTATACATTCAATGTACACATTATTTAAAAATGTACAAAATTTTGTATATTTAACATACACATTTTTCAAATAATGTACACAATTTTGTATCATGTACACATTTTTTTTGTCCAAATAATGTAAACAATTTTGTATCACATAGACATTTTTTTAAAGAATGTGAACAATCTTATATATTTAACACACACAAATTTTCTAATACTTCAAGCCTTTATGTGCATTCAACACATACATTTTTTAGACAATGTGTTATTTTTTGAAAACTCATGATTTTGTTTGTTATTTTTGATATTATCCAGTTTAATACATTATTTTTTGAAAAAAATTATCATTTAATTTATCATTATTAAAATTATATGATTTAATTTATTACATTCAAAGGTCCAAACTTATACTAGTCGTTTAGAGCATCCACGTTAATGGTGCTAAAATTGCTAAAAATGCTATTTTAGCACCAAAAACACAAAAAAAAAAAAAAAAAAAAAAAAACACACGCTGCATTAATGGTGCTAAAACTAAGGTTATATTTGATAACAATTTTTGTTTACTAATTTTAAAAACTTGTTTTCACAAATATAAAGAAAAAACAAATTTCTTGTATTTTTGAAACCAAAAACATGTTTGGTTAGTAGAAATAAAATTAAAAAAAATTGTTTTTTGAAGAAAAAAAAAAGAAAATACTAAAATATGTTGTTATTAAGATTTGAACTCTAATGCTAATTTATTAAATGAGACAGATTCATTAAATCAAATGCATGTTTTCTTTGACTTTTGAAAACTATAAACTGAAAACAATTTTTTGTATGTTTTCAGTTTCCTTTACAATTTAAGTTTTGAGAATAGTTTTTGTTTTCTGTCATTTTGAGTTGTCAAACAAATTTTTTAGTTTCAAAAATAGAAAATTATTTTTGAAAACAGAAAATAAGAGAAAAAACAGTTACCAAACAAACCCTAAAATTTTAAATTACATCTTTGGCACTTTACTATAGCTCCAAAGTGATTAAAAAAAAATATTTTATTCCATTTCTCTCTCTCTCTTCTTCTCCTTAAAATACTATTTTCTCTTTCTTCTTTCGCTCTTCAGCCTCCGTTTCTCTCATTTTTTTTTCTCTCTTCTTCTCCTTTCTTGCCTACCTCCTTTGACTCAAACTCTCTCAGCAAAGTGCGTTGAGATCAGGAGGGCTAAGATTGGCAACGATGTGGACGTGTCATGGAGGTTAAGGTTGGCAATGGTGTTGGCATTTAAGGTTGCTGGGTTTCATGGCTGTTGTGGGTTGTTTTGTTGCCAATGGGTCATTTTTTGCTGTTGACGGTGGTGGGTCATTGGGGTGGATTCATTGGTCAGTGAGTTTAGGTTGAGATCAGGCTGTGAGTTGGAATTTGATTTTGAGTTGAATTTGGGTTGCAATTATGGTGGTGGGTTGTGGGTTGTGAGTTGCAATGCTGATATAGGTTGTAGGGTGGGGTGGTGGTAGTGAGTAGTGGATGGTGGCACACTATTATCTTCATATTTTCCGTTTTTTCTTACAAGTGATGGTGGTTGGCAGTGGGTTGAAAAATTGTTGGCTGTGGGTTGAGGAGAAAGAAATTTACTGGTGATGGTTGCTCTTGTAAGAATACTCTTGTAAGAGCATTCACATCAGCTCATGCATTATACACATCCATTTTTACATTAAAAACTTACTTTTTTTATTTTACACATTCACTTTTACAAAACACCCACATCAGTTTATCTATTCTATCCCTTCTTTTATTTAAATAATCAATTTTATCCATTTTTTAATTATTTCTCTCAACTACCATCGGTTAAATACGCGGGTCTCTCTTTTTCTTCTCATTTTTTATGATTTCTTGTTCTCTCTCTATACCCATCTCTTCACTCTACCCATCTCCATACCCACACATCACTCTCCCTCACAGCTCCGACTCACTCCTCACAGCTCCGACCCACTTCGATCCCACCCCTCACAGCTCTGACTCACTCCGATCCCAACCCTCACTCTCCCTCACAACTCCAATCTCACCTCACAGCTCCGATCCCACCCCTCACTCTCCCTCACAGCTCCAATCTCACCTAGCTCCGATCCACGCAACAACGAGCTCCAATCTCACCTAGCTCCGATCCACACATCAACGAGCTCCGATCGTTCCAGTCAAGCTCCGATCAGGCTCCGATCTGTCTCTTTGTTGTTTGTCCGTGTGGGTTTGCTTGTGTGTGGCTGTGTTTGTGTATCTCGTGTTTTTTTTTTTTTTTGAGCAAGTGAACTCTATGTTGATCGGAGCTGTGTGTGGATGTGTTTGTGTGTGGGTGTGTTTGTGTGCATCTGAGAAAAAAGAAGAAGATGAGAAGTGGTGAAGCTACTGAGGTTGTTGAGCACGGAGAAGAGAGAGAAAAAAAGGAGCGAAAGAAATTAATAAAATAATATTTACACGAGCTACAGTAACCGTGTAAATTTACACGGTTTCTGTAGTTCGTGTAAAGATATACACGATTTTAGACATTTTAAGAAGGACTGATGTAGTGTATTTTTGAGGCAAAATGTGTAAAAACAACTTTTTTTTTCCATTTTACATGATTTTACATACACTGGTGCGAATGCTCTAAGAATAAAGAAAGAATATTAAAATGAACTGGTAAAAAAATTAGAACACTTGGAGGGTGTTTGGTATATATACTTAAAAACTGAAAATATGTGTTTGAAAATATGTGTGAAAATATGTATGGATAAAAAAGTGTATGAAGATATGTGTAATATTATTTAAAAACTGAAAACATGTATTTGATTGGATGTACTAAACGGGACCTTAACAAGTAAGGTGTTAAAAATTAAAATAAATAAAGTTGTTTTTTTTTTTAATTTTAGAAACTAGGGTTTGTTTGGTAAGGGAGTTTGAGTAATGTTATTTGTATTTTTTTAAAATACGTATGGGTGAAAAAGTGTATAAAATATTATTTAAAAATTGAAAATATGTATTTAAAATACTCTACAAAAACAGGGTCTAAAGTTGTTTTTTTATCAGATGTCCCCGAAGGGACTAAAGTTGTTTTTTGAATGCTCTTAATAATCAGATTCTTAAAAAAAAAAAAAAAAAAAAAAAAAAAAAAAAAACTTATGCCAGTTCTCAGCGGATATTTTACACAATGCCACGTCATCTCATCACCCTCGTAATCTCATTCACATCCACCTATCATTTGGATTCTACTCTGATAGAGTAAAGAGTAGGCACACAAAAAACATGGACACCACTTCGCAAAATTCCTGCCTCACTATTCTGTTGAACTCAAAAAATGTCCCATTGTTTCTCCCCCAGTTCACTTTTCAATCTTCATTCTCCACCAAAGAATCAAAGCTTCTCAACACGTTTCTCTTCTCAATTCGTCAACCAAATTCAGGTAAGCTCTTTTCCTTATGCTCTAAAGTATTCATCTTTAAATTTATCCCAACCCTTCAAGTGTAGCATTCAAAGACTCTACCCCATTACAGCTTCAACAGCTGGGTCTGTTGAAACCACCTTATCTTCCTTCAGAAACAAAAACCCAAAAGATATTAACATCTTGGTGGTGGGTTCAACTGGGTACATTGGAAAGTTTGTGGTTAATGAGTTAATTAGTAGAGGGTTCAATGTTATAGCCGTTGCTAGAGAGAGAAGTGGGATTAAAGGTAAAAATAGCAAGGAAGAGACTTTGAGTCAGTTGAAAAGAGCCAATGTGTGCTTTTCAGATGTGACCAATTTGGATTCTTTGGAGAAGTCTTTGGAAAACTTAGGGGTTTCTGTAGATGTTGTAGTCTCATGCCTTGCTAGCCGTAGTGGTGGTGTTAAGGATTCATGGAAGATTGATTATGAGGCAACAAAGAATAGCCTTGTTGCTGGTAGGAACCGTGGGGCTTCCCATTTTGTGTTGCTTTCTGCAATATGTGTGCAGAAGCCCCTTCTTGAATTTCAGCGTGCCAAGCTGAAATTTGAGGCTGAATTGATGAAAGAAGCTGAAGAGAATAAGGGGTTCAGTTATAGCATAGTGAGGCCAACTGCATTCTTTAAAAGTTTGGGGGGTCAGGTTGAGTTGGTGAAAGATGGGAAGCCTTATGTCATGTTTGGAGATGGGAAGTTGTGTGCTTGTAAACCGATTAGTGAGTCGGATTTGGCGTGGTTTATTGCAGATTCTGGGTTGAGTGAAGATAAGATTAACCGGGTACTGCCAATTGGTGGACCGGGGAAGGCATTGACACCACTAGAGCAAGGGGAGTTGCTGTTTAGGCTCTTGGGGAAGGAACCCAAGTTCTTGAAAGTGCCAATAGGGATAATGGATTTTGCTATTGGGGTTCTTGATTTCCTGGTTAAAATTTTTCCTTCTATGGAAGATGCTGCAGAGTTTGGGAAAATCGGAAGGTATTATGCGGCTGAGAGTATGTTGATTTTGGATCCTGAAACTGGAGAGTACAGTGCTGAGAAAACGCCTAGCTATGGTAGAGACACATTGGAAGAATTCTTTAAGACCGTACTGAGGGAGGGAATGGCAGGTCAGGAACTAGGGGAGCAAACAATTTTTTGAAGTTCGTGAAATCATTTAGAGTTGGTAATTTTGAGAGCTAAATTGGATCAACCAGTTTTGTAATACAGTCCACTTCAAGGTATTTGGTTTCTTATTGACTCTATTTTTATGAGTTTACAACAAGCTCTTTCCCAAATGTTAAATATTTGCATTATTATTATCTGCTGTGAACTGCTTTTGAATATAGCATTGTCATTGTTAATATATACCTGTATTGTGATCACTCACTGATTTTTTTGTCTTGTAAATGAGTTTATTTGCTTCTCTACTGGTACATAGTTTGATTGGGATAACACCTAGAACATGTTAAAAGTGAGTTAGATATGAATAAAATTTTGCACCTCTCTTCTTTGTTTGTTTACATACTGTCTATATAAAGGGACCAAGCGAATGAGTACATTTGAGTAGTGAAACCTCACTTTGAGATCTTTTTAGAAATCTTCTATCACCATGGCTATGTCAAATCATCATAGTAGAAACTAGAAAACAGGAGACGTTCATAATGATGTGCTTCTTTGTGCCAAGGCACCTCCAGATGTGCTTCCTGGGCAGAAAACCTTGTAGATTGTAGGCATTTATTGTCGATTTTTTGATTCATTTGTTCAAGTTTTGATGTATAGCATTCAACACAAAAAATGCCCTGGTTTGTGCCTGAAAATTATACCAAGTCTTAGAAGCATCATGTCCCAGGTCCAAGGCTATGAAAGGCAGCAAGCCAATGAGGCACCTGATACAACGAGTCTGATGACCAGAGTATCCAAAAGATCTCGGCCTTGGCACATGTTCTATTTTAGTGTGTCTATGTCCCACATGGAATAAGTGAGAGAAGAGCGAAGCACAGATGAGTTATAAAAACAGAAGCCAGCTACAGTAAAAAGCATACCTTTCTCGGCCTTTTGGCTAAGATCAAGTGTAGTATCTGTTCTTATCAGTTTAATATCTGATACATGGCCCAATGGGTCATGTATCATGTGACCCAACCCATTGGGTTACATGATATTAAATAAATTTTTTATGGGGGAAGGCCCGTAATGGTAGCTTGCTACTGGGGCCTTTAAGCGTCGCCCTTGCTTTGCACTACTGCACGGGCCTGGCGCACCCCACCCAAATCTATTTTAAATCTCGTTTTCTAGAAAGTCGGCCTATTAGTTCTCTTCTTTGAAGGAACTGTTAAGTTGCATGCTGGTCCTCTAAGATGCTTTGCATTATTAGACTTTTGGGTTACATTGGCTCTATTTTGTTTCTGTGATGCATAAAAAAAATTAGTAGATAAGGATTTTAGGTGATTATTATTATTTTTAAGTGGATGAGTATCTATTTACACTGCATTTTATTAAGATATCAAAATTTATTGATTTTTTTTAGTTGTCTCTCTTTCTTCATACAACAATTACCATACACTCTCTTCATGCTAGTGAATGTAAAATGAATAGTGTTAGTATAAATTTTCATAAAAAATGTAACAACTATGTATTTGTACAAGACTTTGCATGACCTGGTGCAAGTGAATTTTACGCATGATAGGCTAAAAATTTGTTCTATTTTCTTTTATACAAACAATCACTTATGAGTGCTCTTAAATCACTAACTGTTATTGCCACCAAGATGGGTCCTGCGCTGCTTGGTCAGCTATTACATCATGACTAGTGACTAGACCATCAAATGAGTTAGATTTTGGCAAATTGGTTACTTTATGTGTCTATATTTTTTTGCAACTTGGAGATGCCTTATTAGTGTCCAAGCGGAAAGAAAGATTTCTGGCCGTGTTCTATTCTATACTTCAAATCCATGGATTTACCCACATTGAAAATGAAGTTTGATTTGGACATGACGAGTGCCGGATTGTATAACAATTAGTAAAACTAGCCTCTGAGCACGCGCAAAGGCTCTTCTATTTTTTGGGTAAAGATTAATTTAGAGCATTTATTATAATTTGGGATTACAACATTTTTCAATCACAAAAAAAATTTAGGGTGTGATGAAAAATTATTTCACCACACATAATACTTATCACGCGCGTGCTCAGAGATTTTTCTATTTTTTGAGTAAAAGTTAATAATTTGAATACATTATAATTTGGGATTACTACATTTTCTAATCATAAAATACCTAGGGGTGTGATGAAAAAAATATTTCATCACACGCCTAGATATTTTATGATTAGAAAATGTAGTTGTAGGGACCTGGTTTGAGCACTTCTACTGTTGAGAGAGTGGACTTAAGCCCAGTTAGCCCATTACAATTAAATTGTAGAGAGCGGGTTTAAGAACTAGACCCTAACGAGGGATGCAACGGCCAGGCGTGGTTGCATGTGGATTGAATGGCATGAACGTGGATTAAAATACGCAAATGGTACTCCTCGGCCCTTCTCTCAGGAGCTTGCGGTTCTTATTACTTCCTTCCTGATTGATTACAAGAGTTTCTAGGAGAATCCAAGTTGCTATCCTCTTTTCTCGTCCCCCCCTTTTCAGAGGGATTCCTCACATTATATACCCCCCATTCAACTGATCATAGACCTACATTTGTTGATCAATCAGGCCGCTATTTGAGTGCTTGTCCCATCAATCGCTTTTCCATCCTTCCTGTGGGTTGCGGCAACCAAGGAAGCACTGTTCAGGGGTCATCTTCTCATTAATGCAGCCAGAACGTTAGTTGGGGGTATTTAATGTGGAGGTGACAGTTCGTCCTGAACTTGCTCTTCCACCATGCTTCCATGGTTGACACGTTGCACTTGCCCTTTCTCTTTGGATGCTCAGGAGGGCCGTTCCTGAAGGCTGTTTACTTCTTCTCCCAACGGTCTCGGCTGGCTCTCGGCTGGCTGAGGATGACATCGTCCTCGGCGATGTTTCCTGGCAGCTTGTGCTACATGTGTTCCTTCTCGGACATTCCTTGATCCTTGTCATGGGCCTTGGGCCGAATATGAGATGGGTCGGGGTTGGCAAGGCCCCACAATAGTAATCCCAAATTATAATGGATTCAAATTATTTCCCAATGGCATATAATCTAAAGATCTAACTATTTCCCAATGGCGCATGATCTAACTATTTCCCATTGAAGATTGAAGTGTAGGGGTGAGAGGATAAAGCTCATCATCATAGGTATCTGATGAACTTGCTGAGTAACCACCTTCAGCAAAAACCAAAAATAGTTAGCAACTTAAAAGCCAAATAAAATATTTCCGCCCAACAAAAAAAAAAAAAAAAAAAACTCATCAGTTAAATACTACTTTTGGTTTGTCTGGGTGCAAAGACCAAGATTATTATTTAAAAAAAAAAAAAAATTAGATGCATTCTCTAGAATCTCTTCCACTACATGAGTGAAGGAAGTACTTCTGAAACAAACATTGTTTCAGTAGAGAAGGATCTCAACCTCACCATCCGACTCTCTCCAACCATTCATCTGTTCCTTCACAATCCTACTGGACTTCCTCAACTCGAGGTGTTTGTTTAAGGAACCTTTATTTCACCCATCGTAAACAACACTTTATGCACACTTCTATCTGTCTTTGCAAATCCAAAAAGAGATGATAATAAAAGATCTTATTTATTATTTTATAAGAAAAATAAAAGCAAGGTAAAGAAAAAATTATAACTTTAAACGTGACAAAGGCACATAACCTACAACGCAATAAAGGGGAAAAAGTTAATAAAAGGCATTGAAAAAAAATTAATTGTAGGAGTAGATGAGGATTGTGGATGAGTATTTCATGCTTCGGATGAGGAGGGAAAATAATCAAAATATTATAATCAATTGATAAGGAAGAGAAATTGAATAGGTGAGGTAGTAACAATTTGCAAGTTTTGTAGTTTCTTGAAAGTAATGGTAGTGGGTCGTTTTTGCAGTTGCAAAAGACGTGAAGAGTGGAGTTATTCAAATTAGTTTTTGGGTATGAAATACTATTTTGTAGGCAATATTTTAGTGCAAGTTAGACATGTAATTTTACCTAACTATCCTTTAGTTTTGTATCTAATTAAACTTAGAAGTGTTGAGGGTATTTTGGAACAAAAAAAAAATCCGGTCCAAACAGGTGCAGTCTCTTAAATAGTAGTATAAATATAGCCAATTGAATGGCCTAAACTGCACCAGCATCAAGCAAGTGTAACTGTCACAAATCTGAATGCAAGATCACAGAGGTTACTTTTACTTTTGGTGAAATTATTACATCTCATATAAAAGTTCACTACATCTCATATAAAAGTTCACAACTGAGTTTGCACATGGTAACACAATTATGTGAGAGAAAGGTGTAATACACTAATTGAACTGAGTAATTTTTCATTATCTTAGTATGACAAAGTTTTACCTCCTAATCAGTTTAAAGAAAAAGTTACGTAAAAATTAATAAAATCATTCATATATAATTTTAGTCACAAAACTTATCTAATGAGTCATATAACATTTTAAATAATATGTGTACGACTCTGCAAGGCCCACTACTGCTCTCAATTTAATATCTCATATGTCACCCATTGGACCACAAGATAATAAAGTGAGAAGGCCCAGCACAGTAGCTTTGCTACTGGGGCCTCTGCGTGTTGCAAATGTGATACACTACAGCATGGGCCTGGCGTACCCTATCCAAGTCTAGTGGAAAAATCTTCTATTTTTGTCAATTGGACCAAATTTCAAGACAGTTTGTTTTTAAGGCCATTTGGTACCAAAAATTCACCTGGTCCTACAATGCTATTATGCCACATCTCTCATATGCCATTTTGGAATTGAAATTTAGGGTTTGTTTGGGAACAACTTATTTAGTTAAAACTTAAAATTTTTTGTTAAAAGTATTGTAGATAAAGGTAAAATTTAGCTGAAATAGTACAGTAGGACTCATGAATAATACCAAAAAATGTAGTAGGACCCATGAATAGTAACAAAAATAAGTTGAATAGTAGTGAAAATAAACTAAATAATAAAATAAGTTAACTTTAAACTCTAATCTCAAGCGCAAACTTAAAGTGTAAAATAACCCGCATCTCTCATGTTATTTCCGAAGAAGTTTTTGCTATATATATTTGTCACTTGGATTTCATAGTAACCTTATGTGGCGACGAGGATAGGCCCAATGGGTTTATCTATACCTTATCTCACAACCTATTTGTATGGTGGGATAGTAATTCCTACAATGGGTCATTCGCATCTGGGAGACTCAATGCAAAGCCCTTGCGCCTCCTCGCAATCCCTCTGCCTCACCCAGTAATACCTTTCCTCAGTATATCGCTCTTTCTCTCCTCTTTTTCCAACCCTTGTTCTTTCTTCCGATTTCGTATTTATAGAGAAACGTTAGTGGGGTGATCATGATTGTCTTAAGATTTAATGGATTTAGGGGTCCAATCCCAGAAGGATTTAGTGGGTGTTTAGGTGGGAGTGGCTTTGGAAATGATTCCCACTACAGCGTACATGTACGGCAGCGATGTTTCCCGAGATCCCACCGGGCAATACCATTATTAAGTGCTCGGGATAAACAGACGAGTGTTCGGCAAAACGAAACGGATAACCACCTCGGCGGCAACGCTCATGCTCGGTAAAAAGGACTGGATCCTCAAACAGCATTTTGGGCCGGGCCTGTCCGTAGGTGGGTTCAGAACGTGGCCGAGAGAACCGAAAGAAAGGCCCATGGCCTTTCTTAATGGCCCAAGGCCTAAATCGCATAGGCAAGCTTGCACCGCTAGGGTTCGTACATTAGCCCTCCCCTTGATTCCTGCCCGGCAAAACGGGCGGGGATCTAGGGAAGAGACAAAAGAAGGGGGAAAAGATCCCATGCCTGGGATACTGAAAAGGCGCGCCTCTCTGGAGGCGACCAGTCGTCCAATAAATGCGCTCCTCAAAAGGTGTGTCGCGCGTGGCCTCATGACCTCAGCGACCTTAACCGCCTGCCAGCTCGCGAACCGAGGTGCGCGCACGCCCTTGGTTTCCGAACGGTCTCATCCTCATAATGCCTCATCATTGCGATTTGCTCCTCATTAATGCGCCCTCAACCGTCGCGCACCTTCGTTTCGTGCCTATAAGAAGCTTGCTCAAACCCACATTCTCACTTTTCAATTCCTTAGTTTCTGATATTTCACTATGCCGAGCACCTATCGCGCTAGTTGCCCACCAGCCACCAGAATCAGCCTTCCTCTTAGTGTCAAAAGTAAGTACCCTTCCTCTTTCCTCTGTTTCAGTTTATTTCCTTCCAGTTTCTTTTGATTCTTTAGCATTTGGGATGGGTTTCGCTCACCTTTTAGACTCTAGAAATTTCCTAGTCACCTTTAGGCGTGACTACCAAATTTTCGATGACGTGGATGTGATGTACTGCCCCGAAGGTGACATTGCTCTCCATAGAGGGTCAGGCACCGCCTTCTTCCCGCTCATGTCAATACTGAAAGGTGGGGTTAGGTTCCCCATTGACCCCCTTTTACATAGAGCCCTTAGGTACTACGGTTTGTGCCCCGATCAACTCGCCCCAAATTTTTACCGGGTAATGAGTTTATAAGTAAGTTAAACCATACGTTCGATCTGCAACTGGACCATCATGATGTAAACCACATGTACAGCTTATGTGGGAAGAAAAAGACTAGCTATTACTTAAAGGTCAGGGACATGAGGATACGGTTGATTTCCTGCTTGCCGGACTCCAACAGAAACTCCGCCGGGGAGTTCGTCCGGGTTCGCGGCAACTGGTTTACCGGGGATGTTCCCCCACCTCTATCACGGCGCGAAGTGGGTGGGTGTCATTGCTAGACGTATTTTTTCATTATCTTTCTGTTTCCGTCTTTCTATCATTTGTTCTGACCAATTCCGTTCTTGTTGCAGACAGTTCGGTGTTTACCCAAGACATCCGATCGGTCCACGTGCGGGACCTTAATTTTGTCCTTCGCTCCGAAATTTTTGTCCATCGAGACGGTCAGCTCCGAGCTTCCCACCTCATCCTCGGCGTTGAGTCTGTCTACACTACTTGGCAGCCCTTTGGCCAAGCCCTCCTAGTTGACAGCCCCCTTCTCTCTTATATCGACATCCGGCACGCGAATTTTCTTCCGGCCAACCTCACAGTGGGCGAAGCTCGAGACGTTGGCCGGCGGTACACTTGTTCGGACGAACTTGCCCTTATAAGAGACGCATCAGCCGAGGCGGCATCTCGGCGTCTAAGAGAGCTTGCACACATCGCTCTTCAGCACGCGGCCGAAGCAGAGCCTGCCGACCAAGCAGACCAGGAGCAGCCCGAGCAAGAACCCGAACAAGGAGCGGCAAAGTCAAGCAACTCATCCCACGCCCGTCCTGGTGCTGGAGAGATGGTCATTCGCAAAACCCTCTCAGTCAGCCGCTTCCTGCCGAGAGCACAGAAAGCCGCGCAACGGCAGCCGGAGCAGGGGCTGGTCCATACTCCCCTCGTACATCCTCATCCTCCCACCGCGCGTTCTAAGAAAAGGCAGAAGGTTACACATCAGCCCTCAACCAGTCCTGGAGACGTCCAAACCCAAGCCCCCACGGCTCTGCCCAGGAGTGTTACCATTCAAGAGCCCCAAAGGCAGGTTGGGGCCTCCGCGGCGTCATCCTCTCGATCCGTTCCGGACTGGCAGCCCACTTACGAGCTGGATGGCAAACCCCTCCCCGCAGATGCAAGCCTACGGGTGTGGGAAAAAGGGGAAGGGGGCCGTGTCGCACAGTGCCTGGCGCACGGTCTGTTGTTGCCCGAGGATGTGAGCTCCTTTTCGGACGCGCCGGATGAGTACATGGGCCGGAGACTACAGTGGCATACCATCGCGGTAATATTCTTGTACTTGCACTCGTTTTGTTTGTTCTCTTTTGCTGCACACCTAACATCATTCCCATCGCCCGTTTCTAGGCTGCCCAGCTAGCTCATATCCTGAACGAAAGGGTAAAGGACCTTGTTCAGGACGTTGACCGGGAAAAGATCAGGAGGGAGGCAGCCGCGAAGTCTGCAAAGGACAAGGCCAAAGCCGCAGAGGCTGCTGAAAAGAAGGCAGCCGCTGCCAAGAAAGAGAAAAAGCTGGCTGAGGAGAAAACGGCGGGTCTGGAGGCGAAGCAAAGTGAAACGGAGGTGAAGCTAGCTGAGGCAGTTAGCAAAAATGCTGCTCTCGCCGAGGAAGCTGCTGACCTTCGTGCCGCTTTGGAGGACGCCGGGACAAAATGGTATGACGAGGGGTTCGCGGATGCTGAAAAGGGGGTAGAGCCGGTCGTCTATGAGGCTCGGCGGTTGGCTTTTCATGATGGCTAGCTGGCCGCCCTGCAGGCTTTGGGGGTACCTGTTGACTCTCCTCTCAGAGACCCCGCCAAGATCCCTTTCACTGAGGTTCCTCCGGCAACGTAGATCCCCGCAGGTCATGGTGATGAAGAGGAGACGGACAGCCTGAGGGAGCTGGTGGAGCAAATAGATGCCCACGTGGAACTGATTGGTGCGGAAGCAACCAGCAACCCCTCTGCCGATGACCTGACCATAGGGAATGTGGGGCTTCAAGACCTTGCCACTGACGGTCGGCAACAGGAAGTGCAGACTGGAGGCCTGCCCGTGGACCTTACCGAATGACGGCCGTCCCGACGATACCTGAGCCTTTTCTTTTTCCTTGTTTCGACTATCTTGCTTATGCCGTCGGGCTGTGGCGGCAAAACTTTTTATTTGCCTTTTCCGTTTACTTTTTCTTGTTTGTCGCCGGGTTTTGGTGACCGAACAATTGACTTATTCTTAGTTCCTTGCTTTGTTTAAGTAAAATGTTTGCCATGCTTGCTGTTATTGTTACTACTGTTGTGAGTATGCATGCTTTTTTGGGCTTAGAAAGGTTTTCCAGTTCCTTACCTGATCGGTGAAGGAAATCGAACCGAGGATCGGTTTTTACTCAGATTATACTACGTCCCATCATCCTCGGTGATGGATATCAAGCCGAGCACCACTTTTATGTCTCTAGACTTTAGGATTTCCATTTGTTCGTCGATGATTATCACCCCGAGGGGCCTGTTTACTGTCCTTACGTAGATTTTAATGCCTCTACCTGCTCGGTGATGCGAACTGAAACGTCGGTCATGTTTCTGTCCTTAGACTGATTTTAGGCTTCCACCTGCTCGGCGATGGAAATCGAGCCGAGGGCCAGGTTTCTGTCCTTAGATTTTAAGGTTTCCACCTGCTCGGCGATGGGAATCGAGCCGAGGGTCAGGCTTCTGTCCTTAGATTAATTTTAGGCTTCCACCTGCTCGGTGGAAGGAATCGAGCCGAGGGCCAAGTTTCTGTCCTTAGATAGATTTTAAGGTTTCCACCTGCTCGGCGATAGGAATCGAGCTGAGGGTCAGGCTTCTGTCTTTAGGTTGATTTTAGGTTTCCACCTGCCCAGCGATGGAAATCGAGCCGAGGGTCAGGTTTCTGTCCTTAGGTTGATTTTAAGGTTCCACATGCTCGGCGGAAGGAATCGAGCCGAACATAGAGTTTCCAACGTAATTAACCTGCACAAATAGCTACTTTCATTAACATGGGCTAACGTACACGGGGGAACTATACAAGTCTTACTGATCATTCGGTTGATTAACAATAGAATCTCTTTAAATTCTGAACATTCCATGGCCGAGGCAATGGTCTCTCATCTAGCTCTTCCAAGTAATACGCTCCCGCCCCGGCAATAGCGGTAACTCTATACGGCCCTTCCCAGTTCTGAGCTAACTTGCCTGCATGGGTGTCTCGCATGTGCCCCACTGCCCTTCTCAGGACCAGATCCCCTGCGTCAAAATTCCTTGCCTTCACTCCCCGGTCGTATCTTCTGGCCAGTTTTTGTTGGTACTCGGCTAGCCGGATAGTTGCAGCTTCGCAGCGTTCTTCTAACTTGTCTAGGTGCTGAACCAACATCTCGTCATTCACACCGGGATCGTACTTGGTGACTCGTGCGCTGCATATACTGACTTCGGTTGGAATAACGGCCTCGGCACCGTAGGTGAGAGAGAACGGTGTTTCCCCCGTGGATCTCCTAGGCGTTGTTTGGTAAGCCCACAGTACATTAGGTAGTTCCTCGGCCCAGTTCCCTTTCGCATTCTCCAGTCTTCTCTTCAGCCCGTTCACTATTACCTTGTTGACAGCTTCAGCTTGGCCATTACTCTACGGGTACGCTGGGGTGGAATACTTGTTGTTGATGTCGAGTTCCGTGCAGAATTTCCGAAAAGCCCGGCTATCGAACTGCAGCCCATTGTCTGATACCAGGGAATTTGGGACTCCGAATCGGGTAACGATGTTTTTCCACACGAATTTCTTCACATCCACGTCCCGTATATTCGCCAGGGCTTCTGCCTCCGCCCACTTGGTGAAATAGTCAACGGCTACGAGGACGAACCTTCGGTTTCCTGTTGCTCGGGGGAACGACCCAAGTATATCCAGCCCCCACTGGGCGAACGGCCAGGGACTACTGACTGGATTAAGATGACCGGCAGGCTGGTGGATCAGGGGAGCGTGTTTCTGGCATCGCTCGCATTTACGCACGTATTCGGCGGCATCCTTCTGCATTTGAGGCCACCAAAATCCCTGAGTCATTGCTCGGTGAGCCAGTGAATGTCCTCCTACGTGGCTGCCACATACACCGTCGTGTAGCTCCGCCAGGAGCTCGCCTACCTTGCCCGGATGTAAGCATAAAAGATACGGCCCCCCAAATGATCTTCGATACAACTTCCGGTCTTCTGATAACCAAAACCGGGGGGCCATTCTTCGGATTTTGTTTCTCTCCTTCTCGTCTGGGGGGATTCGGTCTTCGGCTAAAAACTCAATGATGGGGTCCATCCAGCTAGGCTCAGGCGTGGCAATTGCCGTGACTGCCATACAATCGGATGGAGTAATGCTCGGTTTCGGGATTAGCTCGATTCGTATAAGCCGAGGTATGGTCTCAGCCACGGAAGATGCTAAGGTGGCGAGGGAGTCAGCATGACTGTTCTTCGTCCGGGCTATTTGTACAAGCTTTGCCGCTTTAAACCCGGCCATGATCTGCTTTACTCGTTCCAGATATGCCTTCATCCGAGGGTTTCGGGCTTCAAAACTGCCGTGAACCTGATTGACAATCAGCCGGGAATCCGAGTACACCTCAACTTCCTGGGCTCCCAAACTTGAGACTACGCCTAGCCCAGCCAGCAGGGCCTCGTATTCTGCTTCATTGTTGGATGCCTTAAAGCCGAATCTAAAAGAATGCTCCAGGCGGATCCCTTCGGGCCCAATTACGACAATCCCCGCACCTGCCCCCGCGGAGCTGGAAGCACCATCCACGTACACTTTCCACGTGCGGCATCCCACCTGGCAGACTATCTGGTAGGAGGCCCTGGGTGAAAACTCTGCTACGAAATCAGCCAGCACCTGTCCCTTCACAGCTGTCCTCGGCTTATACCGTACGTCGAAAGCCCCGAGCCTGGTCCCCCATTTTGCTAGCTGCTCCATGAAATCGGACCGTCTCAGCAACGATTGTAAAGGATACTCGGTCAGCACATGTACAATATGGGCTTGGAAGTAGTGTGGTAGTTTCCTAGTGGCATGCATGAGCGCGAGAACCAGCTTCTCCAATGGCAAGTATCTGGTTTCCGCGTCAACCAGAGTTTTGCTTATGTAATACACAGGCTGTTGAATCCCTCGGTCGCTTAGTAGTACGGCACTCACGGCGTGGTCAGTCACCGAGAGGTAGATAAACAGATCTTCCCCGGGCTCAGGGGCCGTCAGTACTGGTGCGTGTGTCAAATACTCCTTCAAATCTTGAAAAGCTCTTTCGCACTCGGCATTCCACTGGAACCCCTTCCACTTTTTTAAGAGCTGATAGAACGGTCGACAGCGATTCGAGAACCTGGAAATGAACCGGTTAAGGGCTGCTAACATCCCGGTTAGCACCTGTACTTCCTTCGGGTTACTCGGTGGTTGAAGGCGCTGCACGGCAGCAATCTGGTCCGGATTAACCTCTATGCCACGGCTGGAGATCAAATATCCCAAGAACTTCCCAGCCCCCACTCCGAAGACGCACTTCTCTGCATTAAGGCGTAGCCTATGCCGTAGCACCTCAAACGTGTCTTGAAGATCCCCTACATGCTGCGCCTGCTGCTTACTCTTGACAACAAGATCGTCAATATATACTTCGACCGTCCTCCCGATCCTGTCGCCAAACATCCTCGTCATCATCCGCTGGTATGTTGCTCCGGCGTTCTTTAGGCCGAATGGCATCACCGTGTAATGGTAATTGACGTCGGGGGATATGAATGCAGTCTTCTCCTGATCTTCGCCGGCCAGGGAAATCTGATGATAGCCTTGAAATGCATCCAGGAAACTCATCCTCGGGTGTCCGTAAGTGACATCCACCAATTGATCAATCTTGGGCACAGGAAACGGATCCTTCGGGCATGCTCGGTTCAAATCCGTGAAGTCCACGCAGACTCTCCATTTGCCACTTTTCTTTCTTACCACCACGGTGTTTGCAAGCCATTTAGGGAAAAAAATCTCCTTTATTGCCCCCGCCTCCTTCAGCTTTTGGACCTCGGATCTGACAGCCTCAACGTGTTCTCGGGCTGCCCTTCTCGGCTTCTGCTTTTTGGGAGGGAATGATGTATCCACGTTGAGCCTGTGGACAATGAACTCAGGGTCCACCCCGGGTACTTCGTATGGACTTCATGCGAATACGTCCAGACTACGAACAAGAAATAATAACAATTCAACTTTCTCTTGGGTTGTCAAACTGACCCCGATTTGGAAGTGTTTGCTGTTGTCAAACTGACCCATATTGTCTATATATAGGCGATTCCCACAGACGGCGTCAATTGTGGCGACGAGGATAGGCCCAATGGGCTTATCTATACATTGTCTCACAACCTATTTGTATGGTGGGATAGTAATTCCTACAATGGGTCATTCGCATCTGGGAGACTCAATGCAAAGCCCTTGCGCCTCCTCGCAATCCCTCTGCCTCACCCAGTAATACCTTTCCTCAGTATATCACTCTTTCTCTCCTCTTTTTCCAACTCTTGTTCTTTCTTCCGATTTCGTATTTATAGAGAAACGTTAGTGGGGTGATCATGATTGTCTTAAGATTTAATGGATTTAGGGGTCCAATCCCAGAAGGATTTAGTGGGTGTTTAGGTGGGAGTAGCTTTGGAAATGATTCCCACTACAGCGTACATGTACGACAGCGATGTTTCCCGAGATCCCACCGGGCAATACCATTATTAAGTGCTCGGGATAAACAGACGAGTGTTCGGCAAAACGAAACGGATAACCACCTCGGCGGCAACGCTCATGCTCGGTAAAAAGGACTGGATCCTCAAACAGCATTTTGGGCCGGGCCTGTCCGTAGGTGGGTTCAGAACGTGGTCGGGAGAACCGAAAGAAAGGCCCATGGCCTTTCTTAATGGCCCAAGGCCCAAATCGCATAGGCAAGCTTGCACCGCCAGGGCCCGTACACCTTACATGTGGTGATGGTACTTAAACATATATTCTTGAACAAACTTGTGAGTATGAGGCTTGATTTGAGTGTGTGTATATATATTTCATGTTGGATTGTGTAAGTTTGTAATTAAGTTCATATAAGAAGTCAAAGCAGTTGTACTAAATCGGAATGGTAAAGGTTTTTTCTAATTTACATCAAACTCTGCGCCATATAATCATGTCAAGTGATCAGAGTATACGTTGTAGAAATCTGTTATTACCATGATTGAGTGGTCATAGTAGACAGCTTTATCTATTCAAAATGATGTTGTTTCTTCGTATGCTAAGTTAGCTCCAATGTTTCCTGCTTGGAAATGTTTCCTGCTTGGAAAGCCTTGTGACCATTTGTTGTCTATTTTTGATTCGTTGGTTCAAGTTTGTTATTATTATCCGCTGTGAACTGCTTTGTAATATAGCATTGTCCTTGTTGATATTTGCCTATATTTTTATCACTCACTGATCTTTTTTGGTTCTGTAACTGAGTTTTTTTGCTTGTCTACTGGTACATAGTTAGATTGGGTTTACACCTAGAACATGTTAAAAGTGAGTTGGATATGAATAAAATTCCGCACCTCTTTTCTTTGTTTGTTTACATATTGTCTATATATAGGGACCAAGCCAACGAGTAGTGAAGCCTTACTTTTAAGATCTTGTAGAAATTTTAATCTGCTATCACCATAGCTATGTCAGATTATCATAGTAGATATCTGTAGTTGTTTCCATATATTGTATTTCAAGCCAATGAGGACGCCTGAATTTGACGAGCAGAGGAACCAAAAGATCTCAGCTATGATCTATCAGTGTCTAATGTCCCACATGATATTAACAAAATTTTTTATGGGGGAAGGTCCGCTAGTGTAGCTTGCAACTGGGACCTTTGAGCGTTGGCCGTGCCTTGCACTACTGCACGGGCTGGGCGCACATTGTTTCGTTTCAGGCCTCAGCCAAGCATCATCATAAGTTCGTATCCTCGGCCAATCTGGCTAGGTGTTCATAATTTAGTACCCCACGACTTTATTCTCTTTTGTTTTATTATTATTTTAAAATGTAAAAAATAAATAAATAAGTAAAATTAGGTCTTTGATAATCTTTGAGCTTTCGTAATCTAAAAATATGGTTGTTTGTAATCCTTTTTCAAATCAAACTGACATTAGATAAATAAATTTGTTTCCGACATGGACTTAGACATGACATAATTTAATGTAAGATTTAGGGTGTATTTGGATATTACTTATTTTGCTAAAAACTGAAAACACTGTAGCAAAATAATTTTTAAATGTGTTAATAGTGCCATAGGACCCAGTTTTAATGAAAGTTTTGTTGAAAAAAGAGGTTTGTGAGTCCCGTGAACAATGCACGAGACTCACTGGAAACACACCACAGCCACAGAACGTGCATCTAAAAAAAAAAAGTAAAAAAAGAAGAAGAAGAAAACGCAGACGCAAGATGCTGCCTTTTCATTAGTACCCAAACGGGTACTTAATATAGGACATTTTGAAATGTGAGTATGTAAAATATAAAAAGTATGTCTTTATATTAAAATAGACAGAAATTTTATACGAGTTGATGTGAATGTTCTTAGCACTCTAAGGTTTATTTTTTAACAATCACAAGTGAAGCAGACAACATTCATATAATTCAAATTCAATTACATGTAACATAATTGATAACATGAAAAAAAAACTACATACATGACAAATCAAATATAAGATTTAGAAGACACTACGCAAGTGGACAACATTTACAAAAGCTCCCCCCCTAAATTTACACAAATGCAAACGTAGAAATTTCAAATTTGTACAAACACACAATTTGCTTAATGGTTGTGGCCATAATTCGCATAATATATATTTATGGTATTTTTGGACTTGTAGAGGCTAGCTCTTACTTGGGGATCCGACCATGAAGGCTGTAAACTGAGAGCCAAACTAGAAGAACAAGCACAACAGAAGCGAACAAAGAGACAGCAAGAGATCCTGCTAGATGCTGACAAAACTTATCATAATTGTTGCATATCTTAACCCAATTCACATGGCTGTTGCCCTTTAATCCAACATATGCAACGCCACCTGCTGTGCCAGTGGCTGAAGCTACTAGCCCCAATATCAGCTGTGTCATAAAAAGATATATATAGTGCAAAGATTAATAAGTAAACCTTGACATTGTTCACAAATTGCTCTTGTTATTTTCCATATGACGTTTATTAATGAAAGAGACAGCTTACTTACCACATCCCAAAATGCAAAATGGAGCAAGAACTTGGTTGACAAGTTTGGCTTCGAGATGACTGAGAGTGATGCTAAGGTTGTAATGATGCTATAAAGTCCAGCAACGGACAGTGCCACAACAAAGTACCTGCAATTTCATATGTGAAATTAATTGATACCCTTATTACTTTCGAAAGCCTAATTAAAGGTGGTATAAAATGTCTTCCTTTTTTTTTTATCTTATGAACCTTTTTAGTTTTTACACGTAATTTCCTTTTGAGTTATTTTCTTCCATAGGCAACTTGATAATATTTTAAAGAAATTTGTTGCATGATTGATTTTGTTGCCAATATGCATACAGATTATGCAATTTTTATTTTATGCTGGTGGGATATATCACACCACATAAATGTGGAACTAACTCATTAAACTCACTCCCATGTGATGGCTGTGATATATTTCAATGATATCAAATACCTTCTTTTTCGTATGCCATATAGTTTATTACTATACATTAAACATAATTATCCACTCCCACACACAATTTAAATTATGTGCAAATCATCAATCAATTGGTCAAATTGGTTAAGAACCCTTTTTCCCTAACAAGAAGATAAATTTTTTTTCCCCTTACAACAAGGGGATTCAAGCACAAGCTCTCCCAATAAGGAAAAACCACAGTACTCTCCACAAAAATAGTGGAAAAAAACCAGGGACATACTTTTTCCAAGCATTAGGTAGCTGCAATCATGATTCTTAAACTGGTAGTAGGTATAAGTGGACTAAATTAATTAATGCCTTTTTCATACTAATATCAATGTACTTCCCACTTTAATATTGTCGCCAACTTTTTCTTCTTATTTGGCCTACCATGGCCGCGAAGGACCACGGCAAAATTTCCTTTAATTACATGTTCTCATGACCTACATACAGGGGCGGCGCCACCTTAAGAAAAAAAAAAATTATATATAATAATTTAAAATTTTTTATTTGTCTACCCTTCAAAAAAAAAAAAAAAATTGGAAAAATCTTTTTTTTTTTATGCCAATAAAATTGAATTTTGCTCTATAATTTGTTTTACATTTAGTGGATAAATGATTGTTTGGTTGTGTATATTGAAAGAGATGTAGCTTGTAGTATTGATAATGAGATTATTATGCAACAATTTCAAAATATGAAAATTTATATAAGACAATTGTAAATTTTATGTATTTACGTGTTTTTTTATTGTTATTGTTGTCAATATATGAATTTCTCTTATATTCATGAAACATGGTACCAGTGATTTAGCTTGTTAACCACCATAACTGTCCCTGCCTTTCCACCAATATTGGGTTATTGATTTGTAGGCACAACCTCAACCCACCTCTTAATTGGAAGTACTCGGGCTTATAGCCTTGATTATCAACATGTTGAAGTTAAAAGTTAAATCATGTTGGAAGCTATATATATATATATATATATATATGTACGTAACATATACACACGATACTTCTTTGCAAATACTAAATCATAAGAACACAAATAGACCTATATATACTAAAAATAAAAAAAAGAAATTAAAGACTGCATGCATGTAATTAATTGTAACTCTCTATAATGGAACAAATTAAAACTTTCACCAAAAGTAAAGACATGTAACTTACACCAAAGCCGGGGAGTGTTTAAACTTGGCCTCGCGATAATTTCCTAGCTGAGGAATAAACTTGGTTTGGTTACTAGTGACTACAACCACGACAGCCGTCAGAGCTGCCGCAAATAATAAGATCCTGAGGGTTACATCAAAAACAAAACAGTTCACAGTGGCAGATGGAGGAGGAGGAGGAGGAGCTCCCTTGTTGTATTCTGGGTCTGTAGGCTTATCAGTGGAAGCCATAGGTGTTGGTTGTACTTGTGGCTAATAAGATTAGCTTGTGTAGCTAAAGGTTCAAGCGTACTAAGCACAGTAGAGATGGTTGTGGATAAGCGAGGATTGAAGTTGAACATTGATTGGTATGTATATTTATACATGAAAGTGTTAGGGGCTAGCTATAGTAGCAAATGCACAATGTCTAGAAATTTTTCAAGTTGGAGTTTCCCACACGTCAAGTGAATTTTGATTTGGATGGTGAGTTGTTAATTGCTTGGAACTATCGTTTCCATTATCTCATAGGCACAACTGGTTTTTTTTTTTTTTTTTTTTTAAGTAAAATAATATGAATGTGAAGAAAACATGTTACATATATGGTATTTTGTTGGGAAAAAAGTTTGGTGGCTAAGAAATTTGATAATAAAATATCAGATTCTGATTTCTTTTTGATTGTGACAGGAAGATTTTTACACTTGTTTTAATAAAAAAAAAAAGAGTTTTTGCAAATTTTTTAATTCGCAATTTACATAGATGGATAAGCGACCAAGGACATGTTGTATATCTACCACTGACTTTTTGTTCCTGCTTTATCATAAAAGAAGTTTGTAAGTATTTGTAAATATGGACGTCTTCTAGCGTGTGCATTACTAATGAGATTTTTAAAAAAAATTATACATAAATAAATAGACCAAATAAATTTTTTAAAAATTAACCAAACATGCAATTTTTTTTCTTAAGAAGAATCATATCCGCATGAATTATAGTAAAGAAGTACGGTGGAACATTTCTCATCTACACTAAAAAACCTACAGCATATTTAGTATGAATAACAAAATTGTGAGTAACAGAGTTACCTTAGCAATGATAAAAATATGAGAAATTAATATGATTGAAAGAATTTACAAAAAACTTAGCGTAAAAAATCAAATGACAATTACGTACCCACAACTTAATTAGTTTATACGGTAAGAGTATTACCTGCTACATATTTTGTCGGTTTCGCCACTTTGATAAGGACACAATCCAATAACTATCACTAACATTAATTTTCAAAATTTTCAATTTTAGCTGAACCAATATCCTCTTTAATTGTTTAATGCTAAGAAAAAAAATTATTGCATAAAGCCTGCTCATGTAGAACCCGACCACTTGCAAATGTTGTAGGCTGCTCCCTTTTGTCATGTATATGTGGGCCATATGGCCCAACAGAAGAAAGAGAGCAATTGATGGTTAACTCAAGTTAGATTTTTTTTTTTTTTTGGTGAATTTAGAAATTTCAAATTTTAGACCTAGTATTTTTCTTATTCATTTTCCTCTAAGTTTATTAAGATTACGTTTGACAACGACTTAAAAAGTTATTTTTTTTTATTTAGCTTATTTTTGTTATTATTTATGAGTCTCACTGTACTATTTAAACTACATTTTAGTCTTTTTTACAGTATTTTTAGTAAAAAATTTTCAGTTTCAACTAAATAAGTTGTTTCCAAATGAACTATAAATCATTTAGTGAATATTAGCCTCTGAGCACGCGCTCACGCATGTGCTTAGAGACTCTTCAATTTTTTGGTAAAAGTTAATAATTTGCAACCATTATAAATTGAGATTACTACATTTTTCAATCACAAAAATACATAGGGGTGTGATGAGTGTTATGCATGGAGAAAAGTTAATAATTTTAATATTTAGTACAAACGCATAACACTCATCACACCTCTAAGTATTTCTATGACTGAAAAATGTAATAATCTCAATTTATAATGGATGCAAATTATTAACTTTTACCAAAAAATTGAAGAGTCCCTGAGCACGGGCATGAGTGTGTGCTCAAATGCTAGTTTTTTTAGGGCAAATTACAACTTACCCAACTATTATTTTGCTGAAATTTAAGTTGCCTACATGTGGTTTAAAATTTGACATGTTGCCTACCTAAGGTTTGACCAAAATTTAAGTTGCCTACTTTTGGTTTGAAATTTCATGATGCAAGTGTTCTGATTGATAGTTTTTGATCTTGTATTTTTATGTTTTTTGTGTTTTTGGAGGAGAGAGACATAAAAGTGGCTTATAGAAATCTATCTGAGTTAACCTCAAATGGGTAAAGTGTTAAATTTCAAATCATAGGAAGATAACTTAAATTTCGGTCATACCATAGGTGGGTAAATTGTAATTTGCCTTAAAAAAGAAGAAAAAAATCTCTTGCAAGATTTACATCCACCCGCACCCCCCCCCCCCCCTTCCTGTTAAGTTTTTTTGAAAAGCACCTTCACGTAAAGTTGGTTTTTTTTTTTTTTTTTTTAAACCTTACCTTTTTTTTTTTATGGGAAAAAACCCTTATCCTTATCTTTTTTTTTTTTTTTTTGAATTATTATTCTTATCCCATCATCTCATGCAATTTTTATTTTTTATTTTAATGAGATTATCCAATATAGTTAAAAGAATATTAAATTATCCACCAACATTTCTCTCTTATCTAAGCAAAAATAAATAAATAAATAAAAATTCAAATGCCTACCAAAAGAAAGTATGGGAAAGGTTCACGATTGTCAATTAATTTTTTAATGAGATTTATCAATTTTTTTAAATCCTAAAAGTTAGCCACTTAGTCATAAAATGTAGCCATTAAGTACACATCCATAACAAAAGTTTCAAATGCCTAAAAAAATTTAATAGTTTTAATTTAAATAATTTAATAAGATTGTGATTATGGGAAGTCTCTCACGTGAGCAATAGTATCATTTAATTTTTAAAATGTATTTTCTTTAAAAAAAAATGAAAAGAAGTTGTAGATTGCAGTGAAAGGCACGAAAATTGTTAGGGATAATTAATTGATTTCATATGGAAGAGATGTGATTGAGCAAAATAAAGCTAAACTATAGGAGTTTCAATGAATGCTATGTACATTAATATTCCACTTTAAGTGTCTCACCCAAACTCATCCAATGTGCCCACTATGCAATTCAACAAAATTGTTGATATGTCATCCTAAAAAAAGACAAAAAAAAAAAAAAAATAGAGTAAGGATTAAATATAACTACTTTCTCTAAGTAATCTATAAACATATTAATTATATTGCAATCTTATCCAAATTGAACAATTTGTCAAGTTTAATACTATTTTTTTCATTGATTAAGGTTGTAATATAATTAATACATTCATCTTTTTTGGTTAATAGTAGAGTAATACAGTTTGATACTTATCCAAATCGCACAGTTATTTTTATTTTTTTTTAAAAACAAAGTTTTACGTACTGTAATATTGTAATCAAAGAATTTTTTTTTTTTAATAAAAAAGTTCTAGTACTGCTATATTGTAATCAAAGAATTAAAAAAAAATAAAAAAGTTCTAGTATTGGAATATTGTAATCAAAGAAAAGCAATGAGTATTCCATTTTTTAAAGGTAATGAGTAAGCCTTAACCCACAGACACATATCCTACAGAGAAAAAAGAAAGAAAGATAATGATAAGGAAATATGAAAATAAAGAAAAGCACTTCAAAGTCCATATAATTAGAATAAGGATTAACAAAAGTAACCTACACAAATTCAACAAAAACCAACTACAAATTGCGTAATCCTCTTCAAATTTTACAAACGGTCAGTGACGGTGATTAAAAAAAAAAAAGTGTTAGAAGACGGCTTATTTCTTTATTAAAAAAGAAAAAAAGAAATGAGCTATGTACACTAAGATACCGATGAGATAGAAAAACTTTTTTTTTTTTTGCTTGAGCAGGAACAATTAGAAAAGATCTTTTGTTTATGTAAGTAGAGTTTCTTTTTCCTGTATCTATTTCAGCAATGATGGTAAGACTTTAGTGACCCTCATCAAGAAAAATAGAAATTATCGCAAAGAATGAAAGAATACATATCACGTGTAAATACATACCTCCTACGCAGTACCCCTCTTCACACTTTCAAGGTGCTTTCTAGTTTCTACAATTGTAAAAATCAATTTTATTTGTAATCTGGATGTGCAGTACCCCTCTTCAACATTGAAGGTACTTTCCAAAATCGTTAAAAAAAAAAAAAAAAATTATATGTAATCTAGAGGTAGGGGTAAGTGTTGTGATTTTGGTAAATTGCTTTGTAGTGGGCTGATTGAATAACCGATCAAGTAGTGTCTAATAGTGGGGAGAAATTAGTGGATTGGTAAAATTTGTAACTAAAATTGAGGAGTTTTTAATTTGGATGATAATTTAGAAACTTGAAATATATATGTTTAACAAAAAAAAAAAAAAAAAACGTGATCTTAATTGCTTAATGGTAATGCTTTTCAAAAAAAAAAAAAAAAAAAAACTACTCTTCAGTTTTTTTTTTTCATTGAGAAGCACGTTTTAGTGGTCTCGTGCAT
This sequence comes from Quercus gilva, assembly GCA_023621385.1. Taxonomy (NCBI): domain Eukaryota; kingdom Viridiplantae; phylum Streptophyta; class Magnoliopsida; order Fagales; family Fagaceae; genus Quercus; species Quercus gilva. The sequence goes on along the minus strand of CM042478.1, from coordinate 46,312,955 downwards.
TGTTTACAGGACCCACAAATCTCTTTTTTTAACAAAACTTTCATTAAAAATAGGTCTCATGACATTATTCACACATTTAAAAAGTATTTTGTTACATTGTTTTCAGTTTTCAATTTTCAACAAAATAAGCGGTATTCAAACGGATCCTTAATGATAAGGGGGAAGTTTAAAATTTCTAGATAGAAGTATGGAGTTGTGTGTGACTAAAATGTGTGTACAATTTTTTTTTTTTTTGGGGGCAATAATGGCAGATGTGTTTTTTTTTTTTTTAATCAGTACGGCATATGTATTTTTACAAAGAAGTGTGTGTGTGTGTGTTTTTTTTTTTTTAATTTTATAAATGGATAAAGCAATATGAAAACCATTAGGAGAGTATTCATGTTTTGTAGGCAATGTTTTAGTGAGAGTTAAAGAATTTTCACCAACTTTTATCCCTATTTAAACGTAAGCTGTAGAGGTATTTTAGAAAAAAAAATCCGGTACAAAAAGGAAAAACCCCTTAAATAATAGTATAGATTATACTAGAGATGTGCTCAATATTGTTGTTAAGTTTTAATAAAGTTTCTCTAGTTAGAATAAAAAAGAAAGAGTTTCTCAAAAAGGAAAAAAAAGAAAGAAGATGAAAATATATATGGCAGGAACTTTTTTGTTTTCTTTTTTCTTTTTGGGTATTATTAAACAAGATGCCCATGGGGGCTAAGACAACAGAGGGTAGGAACTTCAACTTGCTTACCGATTCTCTTGGAAAGCTAATTATCACCAATTCAGGGGCGGCGCCCTGAAATTTTTTTTTTTTTAATATACCTTAAAAAATTTTAAGATTTAAATTAATATAAGTCATTTGACCACCTAAAGAAAAACTTGACCACCCTAAAAAAACCTTAAACACCCTTAATAACAATTGAGTCCAATAAAAATAAAATTCAATCTCTTCAAAATTTTGGTCCGTTGAATGTTGGACTAAAAAATTGCAAGAAATGTTATGTTCACAACATTTTCGTAACAAATCCTAAGCAGTAAATTGTTACTGCTGAACAGAAAATTAATTTCAGCGATAAGTTCAAATTAGAACTAGTAAAAATTTACCACTTAAGTTTTGTTGTGAAAATATTGGAAAAATATTGTTTACGTAATACTTCTAAAAAATTGTTCAAATAAACAAATTAGTCTAAAAACTAAAATCAAACGTTTAATTGTGATTTTTTAAGTTGTGTTTTCAAATGACATATTTTAAAATTGCTATTTTTTATATAAAAAATGCACACTTTTCAAATAACTAGTCTATTAGTACTTGCTTTAGTTTTTAACTGAACTTGTTGGATTTTTGTAATCCATTTTTTCAAAAAGATAATGCATTTTGTTTATATTAGTATTACTTATTTAGGCAATATGTTGGTAATTGAATGAGAGGTCAGTAGCTTAATAATTGCTTGATCGTGTACATTGAAAAAGATATAGCAGATATCATTGATAGCGAAACTATTATATCACACAACGATTTCAAAATATAAAAACTTGTGAAATGAAATTTTATGTATTTGTGTATGTTTTTATTTTGTAATGTTAATATATTCCAGTTTTATTTTTATTAAATTTTTTTAATGATCACTCTGAATAACATCTAATTCATATATATATATATATATATATATGATGAATAACACTTAATTGATATAAAAATTAGTATAAATATTAGACATATATAAAACATGTAAGTAAAATTCTTTAAATATGGATTTTTGTACAGCTCATCAGCTCATATCAAATCCTCCCGTCAATGGATTAATAACCCAACTGACATTCCACTCTTGGTAGTGACAGGTAACCCCAAATTCAACCCGTAGCGCGTGTGAGAGCTACCTTATCATAGGGGAAAAAAAAAAGGTGGCAGAAATCATGACAGTTGTACTCAAATTATTTTTCTCTACTTTCACTTTTATATATATTCTAGTAATTAAATGAAATATGGCACCCACGTAAGAGTAATTAAGTATATGTCTAATCAATTATGCATGTTTTCTGTGAGATTAAGCTAATCCAACTAAACTTTCCTGATTTACTAAGATTCCAATATTCAATACTATGGGCGTACAAGAAACAGAAAGGTACAGTCACTTTCACTTCTTTTGATTTTTATATCAAACTTAGATTATTGGATACAATTTTTTAATTATAGGTATCTGTCAAAGTGATGGCTAACTTTGGATGATTTTGCTACCAAACTACGAGTCCTTGAAACATGTTTGAAGATTTCAAACCATTAGAATCTAGTACTTTCAAAATTCGAGGGGACCTTTCTAAATTTTCTCTGCCCATTTATCGCTAGAACCTTCAAGATTCATAGTATGGAAATAGAACAATTGAATGAATTTCTTCATATATACACGTCAAAGTGAAAGAGAGCTTATCCATTTGTTGAAAGTAATCCACGTTGGTTGGACCATATCTGTGCGGGATTAATTGCATAAACATCACTGGTGTCACATTCAGTCATGACTAAGTCAGATAAACATAGAGATCATTCTATGGCTATTAGATGAATAGTCTGGAAAGGAAGATATTCGAGAGAGTTGAAAGGAAAATTGTGTATCATCCTGCGTCTACAAATCATTTGATTGCACCGCAAGAAAAGCTTGAAAACTCAATCTGCCAAATACATATTGCTTTTCCACTTTGTCTGCTTATAGTCAAGTAGGTGTTCCTCTAGATTGGATTTAATTATTCTTAATGTTCAAGTGCATGATTGACTCAGCCACATAATGACACATATAGTAGGAGGCTCACTTGCGCACCTAATTTTGATTATAGCAGCAGTCTCACGCAAAGATAACCTGGCACTTCAGTCATTGCATACGAATTGATGATGGACTAAGTACAAATAAATTTTATTTCTCTTTTATTGCGGTTGAACCTGTTTTCTTTCCCTTGCTTTCGGGACCTACTGTGAGTAGAAAGAAAACGTGATTACTCAAAATCATAGGTGCTACGCAGCATGGCGAGCTTAGTAACGTGAAGTTGTAACCAAGTAGGATATTAAAGTAGTTGAACTTAAAATAGAATTGGCTAGGTGAAAGAGGTGGCTCTGTTGGTTTGTTCCTGAGGGGTCATGGCACAGATACTCTGGCTGCCATCAAAATAGGATTCTGTTTCAGCTTGCTCCCTCATCCTTGGGATAAAGGGCACCCCTATCCACCAAGGGTGGGTAACTCTCTATCAACTTATTTGATTACGGTCTGCGACAGGATGAATAACTGGCTGTTAGGGCTCATTTTTGTCAAGCCCAAAACAAGTTGCCCAAAAAATAGAAGGCCCAATATCGCAAGCCACTGGTCCAAATGATATTGGGCTCTTTATTCTAACTTTTCTCTGCCTCAATGTGAGCCCACATAACAGTCTATTGGAGAATTCAAGGAGGTATGGTTTGGAAGGCAGAAAGAAAGCTTTTTCATGATCACTCCAGGCTCAAGAAAACGACTGCAAAGCGTGAAGCACTTGCAAAACCTATGAGCTCACGAGTGACACATGTGCAGGACAGACACGCTGTGAAGGCTTGCTTAAATTAAATCTATCGTACTGCTTGTAAATATTTTTTTTTTGGGGTCAAAATGCAACTCACCTTAAATAAATGCTTGTCTGCAACCATTATTGCCTACTGACACAATACATCAAATGCCGATCTTCCATGAGACCCACCGCTCACCCGTAAACTGTATGTTTGGATTGTACCGAAAATGGATTAATTTTGGCTGTTGTCATTTTTTTTTTATCTGTGCATTATTTATGAAACTTGTAAGTATAAATTTTAATAAAAAAATTTTTAAAATTAAATCATATGGTATTATTTATATATTTAAAAATTATTTTATTATAATATTTTTAATTTTTAATATTTAATTTTTAGTAATAAACGATATTCACACTACCATCTTTTTTTGAAAGTGAAATTTTGATATTTCCTTGGGGCTCTATGTTAAGGCATGGTAAATGGAAGTACTACTCAAGGATTTATTTCCTACCAAAAGGACCACATTTATTATTTTTATTAGAACTAGGACGTGTGTGTTATATGCAACAGACCAAAAAGAGTTTCCTTTGTGTTTGGTCACGAATAAAACTATACTTTTCTCCCTCATCGCATTGTCCCTAATTTGCCTATCTTTGTGAACTATTAAATAATACTAACATCTGTTTTTCAATCGATGACAGTTATACTTGATCTTTTGTGACATAATCGATTTTAAGTAGAATTTTAATTTTGGAAAATTTATTTTGTTGGAACAATTGTAACAAGTATTTTTAATAAAATTTTATTAGTAATACATGCATTTGAATAAAAATCTAGTCTTTTTATACAAATAATAACTGTTATATTTATATTTAGACATCATTATGATAATTGTCATCAATTTGGTGTATTATTTCATCGTATTCTACCTCTTTTTGATGAATTTATTGTTATTTGTAAGATTTTTATCTAACTTTTTTGTAATATTTTTTATTTAAAATTTTTATATCTAGATTGATATTTTTTAGTAGACATTTATATTTTATAAATATATATTTACAAATGTTAGAAATACTGAATCGTAGTATTGTATTTCTTGATAAAAGAATGTACATAGATGCCTTTATATAGGAGGCATATGTGTGCAGTACAAGTAAATATGTGTGCTATACAAGTAAATATGTGTGCTATACAAGTAACCTAACTGGGCCTAAAGCCCACAACACTATATACGTTAATAGCCCCCCTCAAACTTAAGGTGGATGTGAGACCAACTTGAGGTTGTCAACCAAAGTACGAAAGCGTCCCTTAGGATGTGACTTGGTGAAGATATCTGCAAGTTGATCTTTAAAGGAGACTGAGATCAGCTTGAGAGCACCATGAACAAGATGAAAATGGATAAAATGACAATCGATCTCAATGTGTTTAGTCCGTTCATGGAAGACATCATTGTGAGCAATATGAATAGCACTCTGGTTGTCACAATAAAGAGGAGTAGCAGAGGATGTAGACACACCTAAGTCTTTGAGAAGCCATCGTAGCCAAAGGAGCTCAGATGTGGTATCAGTAAGGGCACGATATTCTGCTTCAGTACTGGAGCGGGCCACATGAGTTTGTTTCTTACTTCACCAAGAAATCAGAGAAGAACCAAGAAGAAAGTAATAACCAGTGGTGGACCTGCGATCAGTAGGGTCTCCTGCCCAATCAGCATCAGAAAATGCACGAAGAGTAAGAGGAGACTGAGCAGAGTAGAAAAGACCATGGAAGAGAGTGCCCTTCAAGTATCGAAAAATGCGCAGAACAGCAGCATAGTGAGTCGATCATGGAGCAGACAAATACTGGCTCACTTGGTAAACAGCATAGGAAATATCTGGACGAGTGACAGTGAGATAAACCAAGCTGCCAACCAAGCGTCTGTAAAGAGAGGGATTAAACAATGGTTTCCCCCCTGAGGGAGTCAGGTGCGCATTAAGCTCAATTGGAGTGTCCACAGTCTTGCTATCAGTGAGTCCAGCGTGAGACAAGAGTTCAGAGGCATACTTGGCTTGAGTAATATAAAGTCCATCTGTAGAATGAGTGATTTCAAGACCCAAGAAGTAGCTGAGATATCCAAGATCTTTCATCTCAAACTGTTGACTGAGAAAAGCCTTGAGTTCTTGAATGCCACTGAGGTCATCACCAGTTATGATCATATCATCCACATATAAGAGGAGAAAAATAGTGTCTTTGTCAATGCGACGAAGAAATAAAGCAGAATCATAGTGACTGGCCATGTAACCCAAGTGAGAGATGGTAGAGCTGAATTTGACAAACCAAGCTCGTGGAGCTTGTTTAAGACCATAAAGTGCACGTCGAAGGTGGCAAACCTTGTTTGAGTCAACAGAGAGACCAGGAGGAGGTTGCATATACACTTCTTCTCTTAAATCCCCATTAAGAAATGCATTTTTGACATCCATCTGAAAAAGGTCCCATTTACTGGCAGCAGCAACAGCTAAGAGGGCACGAACAGATGAGATACGAGCAACCGGAGCAAAGGTCTCTTCATAATCAATCCCATACTCTTGTGTAAAACCTTTTGCAACAAGACAAGCTTTGTAGCGCTCAATAAGCTAGTATAGATGCCATGATACCATGTTAAATATTAGCATTGATACACCATGTTGAATAAGCTAGTATAGATGCGGAAGCGAAAGCATAAAATGTAGAACACAATAACATACAAGGGTTACATGGTTCAGCCTAACGGCCTACATCCATGGAGGAAACCCTAAAGAGCTACATTAATAATATATTATAGTGTAGTACAAATCTTGTATTACAATGAACCATAACATGTGTATATATAGTAGACTAAACCCTAGACTAATAGACTTCTAGTACAAGTAGGAGACTTGGCTTGCACATAAAGTAGAATTAGACTTGGGCCTATGCTAATGGGCTAATATATCTCTAACACCCCCTCTCAAACTCAAGATGGAAGCTTGATGAAATCTTGAGATTTGATAAGGTTGAGAAGATCCCTTGAATGAAGTTTAGCTCTGTGACGGTAGTTTGAGGAAAGCAATGGTCTTGCAGTGTTGATGCGACTTCTAACGATGGCATGACTATACCGGAGAGTTTTGACGGCAGCAGTAGGAAGCCAAAGAAGATGAACGCAGCAAAAAAACACCAAGGAAGACAAAGATTGCTCTTAAATATACCGTAAGGACAGAAAACCATGACCACAAGAAGGTGGCTCTGATACCATGTTAGAAATACTGAATCGTAGTATTGTATTTCTTGATAAAAGAATGTACATAGATGCCTTTATATAGGAGGATATGTGTGCAGCACAAGTAAATATGTGTGCTATACAAGTAAATATGTGTGCTATACAAGTAACCTAACTGGGCCTAAAGCCCACAACACTATATACGTTAACAACAAATAAAAGAACTTTCATCTACAATATAAAATTAGAATATGACAAAAATAAAATAAATGTTAAAGTGTACGGCAATAGAAATCTAACTTATTAAATGTATTATTGCAACTTCACTTAATAATAAAATCACGCAATAGTGCCAAGTGCCAACCTACCAATGCAATGACGGATTAAACACATAAGTCAATGAATCAATACTAGCAAACCAAGATTAGTTTCATATATATAAAGAAGCAAATATCATGGTTCAGTCATCAAGCAGATAGAGAGCAATAAAAATTTTATAATTTTTTTTAAAAGGAGGTTTATTTTACTATGTGTAGGTTGATGCAAAATTAAGGAAAATTAAAATAAATTTTCAAATTTGATTTTGGTAGAGAGAGAGAGAGAGAGAAATTTTTGATATGCGGTCATTTGAAAGATTAGATGACTAATATTAATAATCTATTGTGTAGAATACTAGTTTACAAAAATTAAAGTCTCAAACTTGTAAGGAAAAATTAATCGCCAATAATAATCAGAATCCAACGCACTTATAGCTTATTTTTGAGGATTTCAATTGGGTTGCATATTTATTTGTGCAATATTTTAGAGGTTTTCGTAGGGTTATTTTATCCCATACTAATATTTTTGGGGATTTATTGTAATGGAGGGCCTTGACACCTATGTAATCCATTGAATAATTTTTTTATTAGATTCTCTCTCTCTATATATATAAAATATTTTTAGAATTCTAGGATTATTTCTTTTTATTATAGATACCATAGAATTTTATATATTAGTACTAAAGATTAGCCCATAAGAGAAAAGTTTCTCAGCCGTTTAATATGACAAAATATTTTTAAAAGAATCTATCGGCACCATTTACCAGTTTAATGATACAAACCTTGTTGTTATATAGATTATAGTCAAATTTCAGACTTCATTGGCATCTATAACTATTACTGGAGGAATGTTTTTTTTTTTTTTTTTTTAGTTACAATAAAAGAATAAGAGATTTTAAATTTGAAATCTGAACGTGTCTCTTAAAAACATCATGAGATGTTAATTAAACTACAAAGTTCTTGATATTATTAGGATAAATTATAAAAAAGTTGAGACTGAGGGATCCCATCCCACCTATCCTTTTGAATTGGGATGAGAAAAATAATGACAATAATTGAACTACTATTCTTTATTGAGAACATATCATAAAACTTCATTAAGATAGAAATGTTACAAGACAGCATCCTCCAGCAAAACACTGTGAGAGGGGGCCAGCAACAAAACACTACAAAATGCAGGGCCCTTGGGCCGTGTTTTTTTAGGCCGCGTTTATAAAAACCCGGCCATAGAAGGGCTACAGCCCTGTTTTTATAAAACGGGGCTTAAAGACTTGACCTGAAGCCCCGTTTTGAAAGCGGGGCCATAGATATTTCCTTCAGCCACGTTTTATTGGGCTTGAGCCGCATTTAAAACGCGGCTAGCTATGGCCCCGTTTCAAAACTGCAGCTCTAGGCCATTCTGTAATTAATTTTTTTTGCAAACATTTTTTTTTTTAATTTTTTGTCTTAACTAGAGCTGTGTTTATAAAATGCGGCTCTAGCTTTTCTAAAGCCGCGTTTTATAGACGTGACTTTATATTAGGTCTGAAGCCGCGTGTTCTAAACGCGACTCTAACTATAGTCTGAAGCCGTGCGTTAAAAACGCAGCTTTATCTAGGGATTGGGTTGCGTTTTTTAAACGGGGCTTCAGGTTTTGCCTATAGCCGCATGCTAAAAACGCGGCTCTAGGCTTTGTATATATACTATTTTGTCAAGTCCCCATCTCAAGAGCCCGATCTGATTTTGTCAAGCCTCCATCACCGATCGATCTCAACCCTTACCCTCACCCTCCATTTCCGATCTGAAGCCCTCACCTTCACCCTCCATCTCCGACCTCAACCTTCGCCCTCACCTTCCATCTCCATTCTCACCCTCACCCTCCATTATTTCAGATCTGAAGCCCTCATCCTCACCCTCCATCTTCGATCTCAACCCTCGACCTAACCCTCCATCTTCGTTCTCACCCTCACCCTTCATTTTCGATCTGAAGCCCTCACCCTCACCCTCCATCTCCGTTCTCACCCTCACCCTCCATCTCCGATCTCAACCCTCGCCCTCCAAGCCTCCATATCCGATCTCAACCCTCACCCTCCATCTCCGATCTCAAGCCCTCAAACCCCACAGTCATTGCACAGGCAAAGTCCGTGTCTCGTGTCTCTGTCTCTCTCTGTGAAATCAGACAAAGCTGAGAGAGAGTCAAATTCGATTCTGCAAGGTACGGTCTTCTCTGGCTTTTCATTTTCATAGCATTTTTTTTCTATAATATACCCATGGCTGACCTCAACTTTCTCGCTTGCATGTGGGTCTCTCATGATATTAATCTTTTGGGTCACAAGGATTGCTGAGGACTGACTTTCAGTTTTGGAAGACTTTGTGACCAGTGAGTTTGAAAAAAGTTTAAAATTGGTCTTGTTTTACTGTTTGGCTGCATGTTGTTCCCAGTGATTTAAGGTTGTGTCTCTGTTGAAAATTTGGGTTTTGTGTGGTTGGTGAGATTGACGAAGGTGAACAAATGAAAGGTTTTGTTGAAAATTTGAAAAAGAATATATGTAACAATATAGCTATATTGAATTTAATATAGCTATATTGAATTTAAATTTGTGCAATCAAATTCATTAATATAGCTATATTGCATTTAATTCAAAAAATGTTAAGGGTACTATAAATTTTATTGAAACTGCTTTTAGAATAGATAATTTGATGTGAGAATTGAAAGTAAATTTCAATTAAAAGTAAATTTATGGTATGAAATCAAGCTTGTCTCTCGATCAGGGTCGAGGTAAACCTGGGTCAAGGTCATTCATAACAGTAGTCGACGCAACGAGAAACGTGTTACTCCAATTGAGGCCATTTCTAAGTAGTTTGGAAGTTTCTCAGGTACCTTCAAAAGCTTGTAATTAATTTAATGAAAATGGCATGTGTTTATTGCAATGCATTGTTATGTGCTACTAATACGATGTGTTATATATTCAGGGTAGTGCTGCATCACAATGAGGACTTTTCGTTAGATGAATCTCTTCTAGAAGAACAACCAAGAGGATTAAATAGTGATTGTCATGCATTGTTCTCACTGTAAGTTTGAAAAAAATGAATGTTACCGTTTCGTAATTTGAAGTACCTTTTGATGGTTCCACATATGTGTACTTTTGTTGGAACAGCTCTATTTCATTATTGCTCATTTTGATCATGGCAAGTCTACGCTTGCTTACAAGCTTTTGGAAAGCACTAGGACCATTAAGAGAGGACATGGTCAGCACTTTTAAAAGATTTCTAGTGGTTGTTTAGGAAAAACATAAATTGGGTATTCAATGGAAGACTTTGTATTGTTTTTGAATGTTTAGTAGTTTATACATTGGGAATGATATCAAATTTGTAGGAAGAGAGATGCATTGGGAATGATATCAAATTTATATTGCTTTTAAGTGTATGATGTTTGTCATGTGGTGCTTTTGACTTTCTATGGAATTTGTATTGCTCTTGATGAGTTTGTTTCCGAGTGAAGTTATAGACTCTTCCTACTTGGTTAGAATTATAATCAAAGAGAAGACCCATATGTGGTGCTTTTGAGTTTCTATGGAATTTGCATTGCTATTGAGTTTGTGTTTTGTTTGAAGAGATTGTTTCCTAGAGAAGTTTGAGTGTTCTTAGATGATTAGAATGAAGTTATGGCTTTAGGGTGATATATGATACAAGTACCACAAGCAACTTGATCTGAGCCCAAGGTGAATTCTGAATTGATAAACAAAACATGGGTTTCTAAGGAAGCCTTGTATGTTTGATTGGGTGTATGTCATGTTATTAAAACAAACAAACTTTACTATCACTACCTCTAGTAATGTTGTTTTGGTTATTTAGTCTGGGCAAGCCGTAATTGTTTCCTACTATTCTTAAGATCGGATTTGATAGCGCTGAAAACTATTTGGAATTTAGTTTATTCATATATATATATATATATATATTTGTAATTTTCTATAGGTGATATGGTTATTATAATGAAAAGTTACATGTCATATTCTTCCTGCTGCCAAGCTAAATGAATAGGATTGTTTTCACTAATTATGTGTCTGTTTTGCTTTCCAACTCAATGAATAGGATTGTTTTTGCTTTGTCTGTGGTAAATATTTCTATAAAGATATATTTCTATAAATATATCTTTCTAGTGAGTAAGTGGCTAGCAAACATATGAAAAGGCCTCTAAATTGATTTTATGTTCTCTCTTTGGTTCTTGCATTATTGTGTTTCAGCATTGCGGTTTTTGGTTGACTTGTTGATTAGAGAAAGATAAAATGGAGTTCCCTCTAGTGTAATTTATGTCCATAAGTATATTTTATAATAAAATTGCTTGAAATGTGTAGTTTCGCTTCACTATTGGAAAAGTAACTTATGATTTTTCTAGGTTCTCTGCTGGGCTCGAAATAGCTGACTGTTGCGTTTTATATTTTTGCAGTGCCATCATGGACATAAATTCAGTACGTAACCGATGCCCCACTTGTAGATAAGGCAACCCTAGAAGCATTCGAGATAGCTATAGGAAGTTAGAAACAATCATGTGCGTAATTTTTGCAGTTGAGTTATAAATAAAAATATGTGTGTGATGCATGTTGCATCTTTTTTGTGTCAAATTGGACCCTAAACTGGATGCCTATTTTGTTGCTGTATTGAACTGCATATTCCTTAAAGATTGATTGAAATTGTGACAGGTTTGAGAAAATTCCAGCTGGAATTGTGTGTGTGACAGGTTTTTTATAGTAGCGTTTGACAAGCTAGAATTGTGTGTGTGACAGGTTTTTTATAGTAGCATTTGACAAACTTATAGTAGCGTTTGTATCTGCATTCATCATCTGGCGTAGGGAAAAAAAAAAAAAAAAAAAAAAACCTATAGCCGCGTTTTTAAAACGTGGCTATAGACAAATTAAAAAATATTCAGGGGCCTATGGCCGCGTTTAAAACGCGACTGTAGGTATGGCCTATGGCCGCACTTTTAAAACACGGCCTAAGGTCTTGCCCTTAGGCCATGTCTTAAAAGTGCGGCCTAAGGTCCTGACCTTAGGCCGCGTTTCAAAAGTGCGGCCTAAGGTCCTGCCCTTAGGCCGCATTTTATAAGTGTGGCCATAGGTCCTTCCCTTAGGCCGCATTTTATAAGTGTGGCCATAGACCTCTTAGGCCTATAGTCAAGGGTTTTAAGCCACATTTAAAAATGCGGCCTAAAAAAACGCTGCTATAGGCCAAATCGGGCTATAGCCACGTTTTTTTTTTTACCTATAGCTGCGTTTTAAAAATGTGGCCACATGACCTTTTTTTTGTAGTGAAATCAATAGAGACCACATAAAATGCTTGAAAGCTCACTTACTCAAAACTTGTGGAGCTCTATGTTCTTCTCTGTATACACCCAATTAAAACTACAAATTGCAAATTCATTTGCCAGCTCCATAATTTCAAGAATAATTTTATGGTGTGCTTGGATGGTATGATTTGGGCACACGAATTTGAATATGGGTAATTCAAATTCAATTAAATATATTGTTTGGATAGTTTATAAAGGGTTAAGGATTTGGATTTGACTACTCCGCCTTGGATTTTGAATCTTAAAATCCTTGAGTTTGAAATAACTTCTTAACGCATAAAATTTTAGAAACCCATATGATATATTTAAATATTTATGAATTTGGAATTAAGGCATTTCAAAAATCTATCACATTAAAATTCAAATTCAAATTTAAATCCAAATTTAAGTTTAAGTATTCAAACACAACCTTAGTCACAGAGCAAACTTAATAGTGTGTATAGAATACGCACAGTGACACAGCCACTTCTCAATTTAATTGAAATAGTATAGCGGCGTTCATGAATAGTATCAAAAAATGCAGTGGAGTCTAGGAATAGTAGCAAAAATAAGCTGAATAATAAAATAATTTTAATTTTTCATTGATATCCAAACACACACTAACTCATTTTAAAGGCTAGTCTATGTCCACATTTCCATGTTCCCCTTCCCTTTCGAGGTTGTTATTTTTTATTTTTTTATTATTTGCATGCAAAAATTTGCCCATACTCTTAGTTCCAAAAAATAATAATAAACAAATACAAATTTGCCCATACTACTGCTGAAATTTATGACTTGAGCTGTGTGCGTTCTGTGGTCCATAAATAATCACGTCACTTAAACTTGCTGAATTCACGTGAACATGCTCTTCGATCTGGAAATTAAAATCGGCACAAGGTTTGTTTGAGATTAGCTTATTTTATTGAAACTAAAATTTTTTTGCTAAAAGTATTATAGATAAAGATAAAAGTTAACTGAAATAATATAGTAGGATCCATAAATAGTACCAAAAAGTGTAATAAGACCCATAAATAGTAGCAAAAATAAGTTGAATAATAAAATAAGTTGGCAAAAATAATCTTTGCCAAACAGAAGTCTAGTACGATATGATTTATGATATATAGCTTTATTTTATAACAAGTTAAGTGCAAGGGGACTCCCTGTAATATGATTCATTATCAAACACACTTCTTATACGGTAAATTTGATTTATTTATTTTTAACTCTTGTTACATTTTTACCAAAAATTTTCCTTTTCTTTAGTTTCTTATAGGTTTATTTTAATCTTTCTTGCAAATTCTTATTAACAAAATTGAAACATAGTTATCTTAATGAAGACCCCACATCACATCCTTAAGTCATGTTGACCTAAGTCCTTCCACTAGGCCAACCAATAAGTTGTATATACTTGTAGGGTTAAGGGCCCAAATGGTATATTGGACATTGGGCCTTGGCCGAGAACATGGGTGATCCAAAGATGATTAAATAGTAGTAAGTGGTTTAAGTTTAGAGCTTCATGAGTATGATATGAATGGGAGGGTGGTCCAAAGAGGAATACCTCCTCGGATAAGCTAAACGCAGACCTGATGTAGATCCTAATGATCAAGGCGACCTTCTAGGAAGCTCCAGTGACATGGACGTACATCTCGAGTGTACCAGAGAATGGAAGCTAGGAAATACCTAAGGAAAAGTTGCTGCCACTGCATTGAATGCCTTGCAGCTAACTTTCTGGTCGCATTTATGTGGAGAAGACCACTGAAAGTGCTGTCTTGGCTACCACAACTCACAGGAAGCCAAAAAGGGTGTTTGACAGAACAGACACTCAAGTAGTGGCTTGGATGGTCAACAACTGGAAGGCCAAAATCATGGGGAGGGAGATATATAATGTAAAAGACCCCTGAAGAAAGGGAGATCGGAAAATTAAGGAGAGAAACACTACAGTAACCAGGAATCAAACTTGTAATCCAGCTTCGAAAGCAATATATAAGAACCAGCCTCCTAGGACATTGCTGAGGACGTATTTCCTTAGTATAAATTTGTTATCTTCATCTTTTGTCATCATTAACTACTTACTTGTTGCATTAATTCATTAAAGCTCAGTTTTCCAACTCATTCTCTACAAATTTATTGTTTTGAACTCTTTGGGCCTTAGTCCATCCACTATTTGGGCTAGGGGTCCAAAAGTTGGTCCTTACAATACTAATTAATAAAACATGGTTATCTTAATAACTATCTCAAGTAATTAAAGGAATACAAATGAGGGTTTTAGTCCCTATACTCTGGCTAACTAATCTAACATTCTTAACTTTTGTAGTTTTGTTTATTTTGTACTTGTTTACTTTATCAATTAAATAGGCTAAATTGTATTTCTCTTATTTTATAACAAAAACCATAATTCTATTTGATTTATTTGTTAGGAAAATTTAACGGATGCTCTAAGAGCATTAGTTTAGAAAAAAAATTTAGAAACTTTTCATAAGAAAAGAAAAAAGTAATTAATTTTTTGACATGTTTTTATATTCCTATAAAAGTGATATAAAAAATTTCATAAAAATATAAATTAACAAATGCCCTAAAGACACCCGTTATATAATAATAAATACAATTCTTTATATGCAAAATATTAGATTTTTTCAATTAAGTTTTGTCGAATTATGGGTTGTGCCATTTCATTTCAAAATCAATTGATAATGAGGAAGACACATTCAAGCCTTTTATGACATTCAACATTATGTTTGTGAGTTTTTTTTTAGAGCAGTTGTAAGGAGTCAAATTGTGGTCCCCCAATAATCCCCACTCACGATGATTCTCCTGCAACTCAAACCCATGATTTTGGTTGTGATACCACTTTTTGGATGGAAAACTATGCCACTCCACCTCAAAACTAATTGATAATAAAGAAGATACACTCAAATCTTTTATTACATTCGACATTAGGTTAGATTGATTGTATCAATAACCAAGAACAAAAGTTGTGATCCTTTTCAAGTTCAATTAATTTTAATGCAACCATCGAACTAGTATTGGTGACCCTGTTGCCAGCCGATCAAACTTAAGATGCCACAAGATCTTATCAAAATAAACCCCTATTAATATATAGTTGGCACTTGGCACTCTACCAACAAAGCCATGAACTTGTAAATTCCAAAGCAGCCCGTGGATGGTGCTAGAGATCACATAGTAAATAAATAAATAAAAATTGATAAATTTTACACATTCTTTGAATTGGTAAATTTTCACTGGTTTATATTTGAATTAATCACTTTATTTATTAGTCTATCATCATTAATTTGTCACATTAATAAATACCAAACTTTTCGGCTGTCATAAAGTTGAGGTAGGTTGTGTACTATTTTTTTTTTTTTTTTTTAAATTTGGATGGTGGTTGGTTGTGTACTTGTAAGTTGTAACTCTCCAATTCCCCAATTCTAACGGTGAGTATACTTGTCTTATTTGTCCAAATTTATGGCTGTCCTAACGTGGAGATATTGTGCGACTTTCCAACTTTGACAATTGGAATGATTGAGAGATTTTTTTAAAGAGTTTTTCGTTCATTTATCTGATTGTAAAATACTAATTTTATCCATATTTTCAGTTTTTAAAAATAAAAGTAAAAGGTCAATAACATGTAAAATTAAGAAAAATATTATATATACAATATTTTTATAATACTTTCACAATAAATCATAAATAATTAATTATTACGAATTGTTATTAATGAAACAAAAAAATAATTTCAGCAATAAGTTAAAATTAGAATCAATATTACTCGTAATAAATTGCAGGCTCCTATAGTCTTCCCACCCACTACTCGTGCTCTTTCTTTAACGTACATACAGTGTTATCCACCGGCTTGTCTTAATTATCTTTGGTGCAAATTTATGAACCCCTTCACTACTTTCCCCTCCTAACAATGCCAAATGATAGCTCTTTCACACTTGCCCTTTTGACCAAAACCCATCTCTACCTTCTCTATTTATAAGCCTCCTCACTCTTTTTTCTTTTGCCCCCTCACTCTCTCTCTAAGAAGGTTTTGTGCTTTTCTGTGTGTTCTTTGAAAATGGAGAGCCAAAACAAGGTCAGTATGGGTGGTATGGATGGGTTGGAGAGTAGAGAGAAGGCAATGAAGATGGCAAATCAAAGAACAGCCAAGAGTCGTGAATTACTCGTAAGGCTTTTGGCTTTTGTTCTAACTTTTGTTGCTGCTATACTTTTTGGGTTAAACAAGCAGACCAAGGTTGTCCCAGTTCAGATCACCCCAACCCTGCCACCTATCAATGTTCCTGTTTCTGCTAAGTGGCATTACTTGTCTGCCTTTGTGTAAGTTATTTCTTTAATTCAGATGTCCTTTTTCTTTTCAATAAGTTTGATTATGAACACAAAATATTTCATAATTGTTGTGATGGCATGTTATAATTGTTATTCAAAGTACATCAATGGCAGGAGGAGGTACACCAGGAATCTGGTACATATATTTTCCTCTAAAAAATTCTTTGTATAAGGCAATCTCATAAGACTTATGTTTTAATGACATGGGGGTCTCACATTCATGGGGCTCTCATGTCATTGAGACATAGGTCTTATGAGATACTTTCTCATTTTTTCTCTCACATGGAGGTGAACCCTACACGTGTGGATCCACTTCTATATGAAAGGAAAGAAACAAACACCTGATACATAATATATTTTCTCCAATAATAGAGTAGAGCGATGTAGAAATGATATACGGATTATAATTTATCATCTCAATAAATTATGAAAATAGTGAAGAAATTTTTTATGTCTATAGTATTGTTCTCTTCTTTGTTACGAGGTTCTTAAAATCTGAATGTATTAGACTTTACCTTAATACCAGTATTTTAAAAAAATTTGACTAATATTATTTTGATCTATATTTTTGAATTATTGATGACGGCGTGACACAAAATCTAGTCCAATCATTTCAAATTAAACATCATTAGCTTTATTATATTTTAATTATATATTAGATTCCATACAATTTTGCAATGAATATGTTAGCTCAAAGGTGTTTGCTAACCAACGAGTAGGTTTGTTTTGTTTTGTTTTTTTTTTTTTTTTGGTTTTTTTTTTTTTTTTTTAATTTAGAATTAACGAGTAGGGTTTTAAATAGACAGAATTGAATTGATTGTCAAAAAGTTCAGGATTGGTTCATTTAATTTTATTTATAACATGAACCAAGCTCGAATTGATCACCAAAGTAGATTACATGCAGGGGCGTAGTCAGGATTTTTAGTTTAGGGGGCTGAAGTACATATTCATACATACATTTACACAGCTACATTTTTACCCATAACAATAAATTATCCTCTACTTTTTTTTCATTCAACATGTTTAGTCTAGATTAGCATTGAAAAACAATTGGAAACTTAACAACAACAATAACAATAAAAGACTTAGTCCCAAATTGAAAATTAAATATAAAAATTATGTGTGCGTGTGTGTCGAAGAAAAATTGCTTTTTAAGTATTGTCACTCCCTAAGATTACATATCCTCAGTGTAGTTTTTTTTTTCATTTAATGCTTTGTGACTAACTAATTAAGTATTGACAAACAATTTGAAACTTAACAAAAACAACAAAAAGACTTGGTCTCAAATAAAATAACTCTAAGAGAAATTTATTTTATTAAAAACTTACTATTAGAACTCAACAAACAAAACTTACCAATTAAGAGAGGAAAAAACTAAAAATTTGAAAGTAACAACTATTTAAGTTACAAGGTGAATAGTTTGTTGTTCCTAACAACTATATTTTGGAACCCAACAATTAGTTGTTCAGTTCTTTTTTGCAAGGCTAGCTCTTATTTTTTGGAGGGGCCAAATATTGATTTTAAGGTCTAATATTTTAAACAATTGCAAAATATACATACATTATGAAGTTTTTAAAAAAATATTGGTGGGGCCATGCTATGTGCAGCTCCGCCCCTGATTACATGTTTAAACTTGATTCATTTTCTTATTGAATAAGCTCAATAGATAAGTTTGTCTCATTTACTGATTCTCAAAAAAAAAAAAAAAAAGTTTGTCTCATTTACTAACCAAAAACGTATAGAACTAATTTTTTTTTTTTTTAAAGGGAAATGTTAATGAATGCCCTAAGAGCATTGATTTGTAGAGTATTTTTAGAAATTTTTTATGAAAAAAGAAAGAAATAATGGATTTTTTTGACATTTTTTTATATTTATCATAAAAGTGATTTTAAAACTAGTCAGTTAATAAATGCTCCAAGGACATCTGTTAATAAGGCTCTTTAAAAAAAAAAAAATCAAATTTGAATAACTTATAAACAACTTGGTTTATTTGTAGCCCACTAACAATATAATAAAGCTGAAAAAAAACAAAAAAAGTTCAATTAAAACTCTTAACTGTTCGCAAACATTGAAATGATCTTTAATTACTTCGACCTACAACTTATGACTTTCCAACTCTATAGGACATCAGTTTAGCAAAAAAAAATCTCTGTAGGACATCACCTTCGTCCAGCTAGACTTTTCAACACACAATGACATATATTAATTGCCGGCACTGCAATTAATATATGTCATTATATGTTGGTGAAACTCTAATAAAGTGATGTTGAAATTACAAGTTGGACCGATGGTGGATACATCACCCGTCAACTCAAGTTGGACGATCATCCATCTACTAACTACTTCTTCAATGGTGTAAAACTAGTGTTGTGTCACCATCAACATGGTCCCAAATATATATATATTGCCAAAAATCCCATCCTCTCAACTTATTGGCTTTTTCTTTTCTCCTTTTTTGGGTGAAAAGGAAATTTAATTAAAACAAACTAAACATTATAAAGTTTATGGTAGAAAACATTCCAAGTATCAGCACATAACTCGTACAAAATAAAGGAAGGAGGATTTAAATACACAACAAAATTATCACTAATAAAAGCTCATTTCTTAGCTAAAAGGTCTGCGCATTGATTTCCCTCGTGGTGGTGGATGATCTATTATTGAGGACATATTGACTTATTGACAAATAATATATCCTCAATAATAGATCATGTGTTTCCCAAACCGAGGATAATTTATTGTTTATGTTAGTAACAATTTGTATTAGAATGTAAATATATAAAATTGCTCTATTAATTATCTTTTTGAATGACAATTATATATCCCTTCCAAGAACATTACTACTTCTTTGGAACCATTAAACATATTTTGGAAATTAAGTTATTTTAGGAATTAACATTTCTTTTTGATCTTTGTACTAGGTATTTTGTGGCATCAAATGCCATAGCATGTTCATATGCAGCCCTCTCTATACTCCTCCTATTCATAAGCAAAGGTGAAAACAACATATTACCCAGGATGATTATCATCCTGGATACACTAATGGTTGCATTAGTCTTCTCTGGCAACGGAGCCGCCACCGCCATTGCCTTAATGGGCTACAAAGGAAATTCTCATGTGCAGTGGAAAGAAGTTTGTAGTGTGTTTGGAAAATTTTGTGACCAAGGTGCAGTTGCTATTGGCCTTTCTCAACTTGGATCACTAGCATTTCTGTTGCTAGTTCTCATGTCTGCTCTCAGCTCCAACAAAAGGTCATCTAATTAGTAGAATAAAATTGTCAACTACTACTATAATGTTTTTTGATTTTGGGCCTTGTTTTCTAATCTCCAAGGAGCCCAACTGTATCTTCTTTTTTTTTTTTTTTTTTTTTTTCATTCGTGGTTGGTTTGCTTATGATTATGTCATGTGAAAAGAGTACTTATATTTTCAATATCTTTGTCACAATAATTTTTATAAAATATTTCACAACTATCGTTAAGATGCCAAATTGTTAATGATAAATAATGTTTTGTTTATTAAATTTCTAACTTTTATCTTAGAAAGTTATGGCTACCATTCCTATATGGCTTGTTATCAATTTCCTTTTTTTTTATTAGAGTAGAAATTTGGGAGTGCTTATATATGAAAGTTGTGGCTGTCATTCCAAGATCAAATTGATACTTTGAGCTATTGGTTTCAATGAAGTTCTTGTTGAGCCATGTATGCAATCTGCTTAATTAAGTGCTTTATTAATGCTGTGGTTTGCTCGTGTAGAAGAGTTTGTTTTTATTAGTTTATTAAGTTTAGAAAATAAGTTGGATAAAAGTATAATGATATTTAGTAAAAATAAAATTTTCAGAAATTGTACATAAATCAAATAAATTATAATAAAGGATCCTTGTGTTCAGGATGTAAGCCCAAGATTTTATCATGTATTCACATTTTTTTTTCTTTTTGGGTTGAAAATATGCATAGACATGGGTAGACTACAAACAAAAGGTTTTTATTCCTCCTCAAAAAAAAGAAAAAAAAAAAGGGTTTTATTTTATATTTTTTTTTATAATAATAACATTAGCATAATACACACACTCTCTCTCTCTCTTTGTTGAGAAAAATAACACTCTCTCTTGGACCAACACACACACAAAATGTCATAAATATTTGCACTTAAATCAGCTTTCGTTTGGGACGAGATCACCAATTCATTACTTTGAAATTAGTTCCCAAACAAAGTGTTAAAACAGAAAAAGAAAAAAAGAAATAGTATACTTTAGGAGTTCGACCTTAGTGGTCAAACAAGCTGAAGGGATATTCTCTCGTACAACTTCACCTTAAAGTAACTACCTGAAATTCTTCTTGTACAATCCTAAGCAATTGGTATAAGTGGATAACCTCTGGATTTATATAGAGAAATTAGCTCTATCGTTGCTGACAATATAAAGCAATTTTGTCCAAAATCTCTTATTGTTATTATTATTTTTAGTCTTAGATTGCCATGCTTGTTGTCCATAATCTTGCAAAATGGGTTCCTCTTATAATAGGGGCCATTCTTATCTCTCAAGTTCTTTCTTGGTCTTTATCAAGGAGCTCTTAGATGAAGAGATCCTTTGACTTCCCCTTTTTTTTTAATAATCTTTTGTTATGCAGAAAACAAATTAACTTAAGTAGAGATTTCTACTTTCTAGTGCTCAAAATTTCTAACATAACCATAGCTCATTTATGCCCCCCCCCCCCCCCCCCCCCCCCCCCCAAAAAAAAAAAAAGGGAATTGGAGTGAAACATCACATGTAGATTGTAGAGGACCAGTTTTTCTTGAAACTTTTTTTAAGCATGTTTGGCATGACAGAAGTTAGCTTTAGAAAACTACATGACAAAGTTAGCTTTAGAAAACTACATGAAAGTATATAAACTAGGCCATTTCAAAGTTAAATTTTAACAAAAATACACCACTTTGAGGATGGTTAAGTATTTAACCAAAACAAAAAAAGTGAATGTTCTTAGCTTTAATTATTTTGATGGGAGTCCAAGACATTTCCCAAAATAATACTAAAAAATAAAACTCTATTAAAAGTTTTAGACAGTGAGTGGAGAATAGAGATTGCACTTTGTAGAGTGCATGTGTCGTGCTCTCCAAGTACAAATAGACAGAATAAAATATCTTGTCTTAGTCTTTAGTCTCTACATGTTCCATCTTATAAAATTGGCAATAATACACGTGAACCTAACTGATTCCCATGGCTTATATAAGCAGCAAGTCCTCAAATTTAATATTTCAACCATCAATTTCTTCCTCTATTAATTGCAGAAAAACACCAATATATTTGTCTTAAAATTCTTCTTAAATAAATAATTAACTATATACATAAATGAAACTCAAAAAATAGAACACTGAATTTGAATGTGATGGTCCAAAACTACATCCAAGGCAATCTCCAAGAATGGACACCGTTACTCATTTACACTTCATATTCAATGACATATCGCAAAGCAAAATCATATATATATATATATATAATTCCTCACCATACCCACTTTCAAAATGTGCATGCAGACTGTGACTCATAATCATTGTTTCCAAATCAACACACCAACGCATAGTCAGTGAGATCAGCACCGTCCAATCTTCATAATAATCACCCCAACAACAACAAAAAAGGGCTATTCAACTTTTTACCTATATTTCAAAATCGCCTATATATTTTAAATTGTTTTACTTTAATCTCTATATTTTCAAAATTATTTTAATATAGTCTTTTATCATTAAATCGATGTAAAATATGCTGATGTGACAAACAAATTTCATGCCAACTCATAAGTTCTGAATTATTAAAGTCACATTGATTTTATGAATTTGATTTAATACGATAGCATTTTTCATCAATTAGACAATAGAAAAGACTTTTGAAAGACATTTTAAAGTATAAGAACAATATGAAAATAAATGCTAAAAGTTAGGGACAAAATATGCAATATTACGAAAGATAAATGGTAAAAACAAAAACAAAAACAAAAAAGAAAGTGAATTAATCAAAACTATATATGATTTGTTTTGGATGTAACACATAGAAAGCACATTCTCACAAAAGCCTATCCTGCAAATCTGTGTGTTCAGAATTATATTCCTACAGTTTCCTTAAACCAATCAAACTTCTTCTTCTTCTCTTTTCCTATCACATTGGCCACCACAGTACCGTTTGAAATTTATGGGGCAAATGGAAAGTGAAAGCCAAGAAAAAGAGGAGGAGATAAGTAATTTCCTATTGGATTTCATGAAGGACTACAGTGACTCTGTGATACCACCACTGTCACAAATATCAACTTTGCATGAGCCTGAAATTGTGTGTGTTGAAAAGGGTTCGACCTCGAGAAAGCGAGGGAGACCACCAAAAGGCACAGCTAGAAGTGAGAGTGTCCAGAAAGAGAGAGATAGGAGGGTAAAGATGAGTCAGAATTATGATTATCTTCAGTTAAATGTCCCTGATCTCTTTCCCAAGGTTAGTGGGTTATTTCTTATTTCATTTTCAAAAATATTAATGGTTCATATGCTTAATTATATTTTGTTATAAAAGTAAAAAAAAATTAGATTGTATGGAATTCAAATGGGGTTCCCTTTAAGATTATGAGTGAAGTTTTTACATTTTATGATTCAGTGTTTCACATAATATTCTTTTTAAGTGTCTCAACACAATGGTTCTTAATCTTAACTCTCTTAAGGCTAATGGGTTGTATGTTTGTGTTTCGTGGTTCATAGGCACAAATCTTCTTGATTTAAGATTTCAAATCCTATCGTGTGTGCGTGCATATATATATATATATATATAAAGATTGGCGGGTTTACTTCAATTTTAACTCGAAAGCTATTATGTTCCTCTAAAATTATGTATCACAAATGTCACAAAATTTGTCAATCAAAGCATGTGGGTCTTAATCTCTCTCCTATGGTGTACCAAATTATATTAAATGGCTAGTCACAAAATTTGTTTATTTTTAACATGCCAGATACTAATTGCCTACATGGTATATGGGTTTTTATTTGGATTTTAGTATATATAACAATGTTTTGTGTTTGTTGTTATTTTATGTCATAAGGCTACAAGGGAGAAGATAGTTTCTGAAACTACGAAGTATATAATTCTTCTTGAAGAAAAGAAAAGGCAGTTGGAGAAGCTAAAGGAATCATCAAAATCAATGGCACCAATTAGAGGGACAGTTCCTAACGCGAATTTCTCTGACAATGTCATTGTCTGTAGCAATGTCACATTTTTTGGGATTCAAATGTTGGTGAAACAAGGCCTATTGACAAAGATTTTCCTGGTGTTTCATAAGCACCAAGCAGAAGTCTTGGCGGCAAATGTTGCAGTTAATCATGGGCAAGTAATGGTTACAATTACAGCGTGTGTTAATGGCAATGGAGGCAATACCGTTGAGAAGATTAAGAAGGAGATTTTGATTTTATAGGTTTCAATTTTCTTTTTTCAAGTATATATATTTTTAATACGGGTTATTTAGACGTTAAATTATTTGTTGTGAGTAAATGTGTCAAAGAAAATGTTCAGACACAAAAAGATCAAATACAATAGAGTTACTCACAAAATTTTGATGGCCTAGCAAGATATGCTGAATATGTTGTGCTCAACATTTTTCTCTCTCCTTCTTTTTCATATTTTCTTTTTATTTTTCTTGTTTTCTTTGCTCTTTTTTGTATGAGTTTGGAATAAGTTTCGAGATTTTTTTTATTTGTTGAAAGTTGACAAATATACAGTTGTGAAGCTTAAAAAAAATAAAAATAAAAATAAAATAAAAAATAAAAACTTAAAAAAATAAATTAAAAGGTTAAAAGAAAAAAAATATCCAAACTCACCTTTTGTTTTTTGTTTGTATGCTTTTCTTGTTGTACAAGCAAGAAAACAAAATTGAGGGGCTTTATAGAATTACCAAGAAAACATTACTCAGATTGAGGTCTGAAAATGTTGGAGCAAGGGAAAGTATTTGCACTAGAAGAATATGAGAATGCTTTAAGTGAAAGACGAAACTGTTGGGTAAGCCCCAATCATTGCAATAGAATGAGCCTACGCGTATTTCAGTTATATTTTGTACCATCTTATCATTAATTTTTTCATATTTCTTGCTGGCCACGCAAGTTAGTTTTTGGAAAATTTGGAATGCATTTATTATCTTTGTTTCATTTAAAACAAGATTGAAAATATGCTTTTGATGATAGCATTGGGATCTGGTACAATAGCCTAGCTATTACAACATATAATACCTCTCACATCATTTTTACTTTTCAAAATTTTTAACAATTTTTAAACTCTCAACTTTTTTACTTTTTTACCTTCCTTGATCTAATAGTCGGTATCAAAAATTAACTTTTAATCTGAAACATTAAGAAGGTATTGCATGATGCAATAGCTATTGCACCAGATCTCGATTCTTAACGAGAATACGTCTTAAATATGTTCCTCACATATGGGTTTGTTCCAATGTTTCTATGTTCCGTTGAGGCCAAGAGTGGAACTTTGAAAATGACCCAAGTTGCCCATCGACAATCAAAGTGTTGAGATGGCCTAAACTAAACTGGAATGCATTTATCTTTATATATGGAATGTATTTCTCATTGCATAAATGTTATATCACTTATATGGAAGCATCCCGTATATTCCTTTTTTGT
Organism: Quercus gilva; assembly: GCA_023621385.1. Taxonomy (NCBI): domain Eukaryota; kingdom Viridiplantae; phylum Streptophyta; class Magnoliopsida; order Fagales; family Fagaceae; genus Quercus; species Quercus gilva. The sequence continues at coordinate 46,287,644 of CM042478.1, read as the reverse complement.
TCTAATATTGCTCTAAATTTCCAAAAAATTCTTTTCAACTTTTCGTTATGAAAAATGATGTGTCTATAATATTTTTACAACAAATCTTAAGTGGTAGATTGTTACTGGTTGTTATTGTTGGAACAAAAAAGTAATCTTAGTATTAGTTTCAAATTTAAACAAATAACAACTAATCACATGTGATTTGTTGTAAAATTGTTGTAGATGCAACATCTCTCTTTAATTATTTATTGGTCAACGTTCTTGAATCTAGAAGTGTGCTTTTTTACATCTCACTAAAAAGTAAAAAATGTGGTCAGTCCACAAGAGAAAGAAAATAAGAAAGAGAGGAGGTGCTTTTCAAGCCAAATTTTTTATTGTTGTTGTTGTTGTTGTTGTTTTTTCTTTTCTTTTCTTTTTTTTTTACTAAATTTTAATTGAAAATGATATTCTCATAATTTAAAATGACAGTTTTATTAAAAGATATTTTCATAATAAATTGGTTTCTTGGACTAATTTTATCACATGACCACTTTCTGTCACGATTAATGAAGTTAACTATGTCATTTTTTAGACCTCTAAGATCAACGCCAGTGAAGAGGCTGGGAGGGGATTCGTGTAGTGATAGCCCCAACTTTCCCAAGCGGTCCCAAGCCATGTGTTTCAGGGTTTAAGTAGGTCGGGGTCAATAAACACACGCGAGACCCTTTTTTCATCATTTAAAAAAAACAAAAAAAAAAACAAAAACCACTAAAGTAAGAGTACAATACCAAAATCTTACCAATATAGTATGTCAAAAGTAGAAAGTCGAATGGTTGAGAAAGAAATAATGTTGCCATACCATGTAGGGCACTTACAACAATCTAGTGTGCTGGTAGAGGCAAGCAAAATTTAAGCTCAACTCTACAACAGGACACTGTACATTTGGGACAGCAACCAAGCTCTATCTATGAGAAATTGGAAATCAGTGTAAAACTGTTCCTAGAAACAGATGCCCAACGATTGTTTTATTAAATCAGATATTCTGATCCTTCTCCTTTCAACAAAACTCACCAAAATTCTATGACTATGCCGCACCAATCTACCAGCGGATCCACAATATACAGCATGAGCATGTAACAGAAAAATGAATGGCAACAATTGTAGAGACGCAAAAGAATTACATCCAAAAAGAGAACAAAGATCTTTGTCTTGGTCAGAGGATGTGAATGAGGGCTTTAGAAGTGTCTTTTGTAAAGAGGGAAATTACTGAGGTGCTCATTCTCAACCAGTATTGGCTGAAACACATGGTCATCTCTCTGGTACAAGATACAATGAGTGCAAGGAGCCGGTACAAGATACAATGAGTGCAAGGAGCTTAGATATTCACTTTCAGCGCCAATTTTCTTCAATACAGAATACCTTCTTTACCGGTTAGGTCTTCAACATTTACACTCACCTCTAAGCCCATGTCTAATAGACCACTAACCATAGCAGGAATATCTGATTTCAAAGATGTAGCTAATGCCTGGGTTATGGGACATAACAGAGACAGAAATGCTTAAGCTTAGATTTCTAAGACAAACACACAATTTAACAAACATAGAAGTTCAAAATCTTCAATTATTAAAAGGATTACCTTCCTATCCTCTTCTTTTTGGCGTTTGATAACCTCCAAAGGCCACTCGTTTACCAGCTTTTGGAGTTCAGCCGTGATGCCTGACTTCTTTGCATCAGATAAAGTCTGCCACACATAAGCACCAATTGCTTTAACAAAACAAACAAAAAATTAAGAAACAATAAAAGAACATGTTTTAACTCTCAACATCTTTTCTGTTCACCCAAGTAACAAAAATGATGTTACCAATGTAGCTACACTGGATAATAATTTGGACCCTGCTTGTCACTAGACCGTATCCAGATCTCCCCCCTCCCAGGGCCTGCTTTGGCATGATCAACACTATCAATGGCATGTTACTAATTCAAGATATTTTTTTTTCGGTTAAAGTCCCATTAAGATGCAATCTATATTATGCCCAGCCCTTAATTAGTATGTTGAATAAACAAAACCTGCATCTCACAGAAAACCAAGGAAAGATTTTCCCTCTGCATGCTATCAATATGATCAGCACTGCATAAGCAAAACTAGCCATGACGTGGGTTGTTATACTATATATCAAAATTTTATATTCATCACTCTTGGATATAACAAGCAGGAAGTTAAAATATATTGTTTAGTGGTTTCAATGGTATGATAGTTGCTCTCAATAGCCGGAGCAGTTTTTGCCACAACTTTAGTAGCTCTTTTTTTCCTTTCTTTTTCTCCTTCTGCTTCTTCTTCTTCTTCTTCTTCTTCTTTATTTCTCTCTATCGCTCTCTCGTTTGTGTGTGTGGGGTGGGTTGGGTGAGAATTCTCTGAAAATATTAACAAGCACACAAAATACTAGGTACCTGATTTAGGACTTGAATGATGCCAGCAGCATCCTCAGGCTTATGGTCTAATAGGAAACCCTGCAAGGACATAAACCCAACCCAAACCTTAACTAGAGTTGCTCAAAACAAGCTCAAATTTCTTAGCCAAAAACAATTAAAATCTGACAGAAAACATAAACAAAAGTCAAAATTATTTTCTACAGTGACAGCAATGTCTCTCAGAGTTTGTTAAGGACTTTCTATGAGAAGTTGCATACTATAAAGAGTGCAGAATAAACTTAGGAACGGCACATTTTTTATATCCAAATCAATTTTCACACTCAACCAGGGCATAAAACTTGATGATAATAAGATTTATTACCTTAGCGCATGAAAAACCAGTCACAAGAGAGTGCTGCTTCATTGACTCGGATCTCAACTTCTCTATTTTCCATAGTGTCTCAGTATCCCCTACAGATGAAAAACTTGAAACACTTTATTAAAGCAATTCTACAAATAGCACAGTAATCTTCGGGACTAAAGGAAAGCATAATTATTGAAATAATGACACGACTCCTAGAGACGCTACTATTTACAAAATAACACTATGTTGATCAACTTTTTTTTGCTTTTATTTGAAAAGAGGGGTTTTGTTTTGGGGGGGAGGGGGTTGCCTCATGGTAAGTGATGTTTAGCACGTAAATAACTTCTCAACTAACTTAAACTAACTTATCAATATTCCCTCCATCACAAAAACTGTGTCTTGGTTGAAAATTGTGTATTTTTTATGTCTTGCTTGTTTTAACAAGTAGGCAAGAGAAATATGGGAAAATTAAAAGGTGAACTCTTTGGCTTTTTGAAAGCAGATGCTCATTTTGGGTAATCCCAAAAAGGAAAGCAAGACCTATTTTGGGACAAAGGGAGTATTATTTCAAGAGAAATTCAGTGTAAAAGTACCAAAACAGGCAGCAAGCCAAGTACACTAGGTATGCAAGTATATGATTTCATGCAAACAGAACACAGCATGTTCCATGGAACTTTACTAAATTTATGGGTGACTTCAATTCCTACATACAATCCCCTCCCAAAAACCACCACCACCATCCAAAATCTGACAGTAAGTACAGACATTAAACATAAGCACATATGTCGTACATGAAATAGGAGAACATAGCCAAGAGCCTTGTAGCTCAACTGGTACTGCCTGGTGTTTCCAACAGAAACACACTCACACCCAGGGTTTAAACTCCCCCCTCTCATTATAACTATCGAAATATCAAAAAGGAAAAAAAGAAACAGGAGAAAACAAAACTTTTCACAGACCTATTTTCGCAGCAAATTCCATCCATACATCAAATGCAGTTTGTCGTAATTTTACTCCAGCCTTGACAAACCTTTTTGAGTACTTGGACATCAAGTCCCAATTATCCGTGTTGTAACAAATGCTGCGATTGATTAACAAATATATTAGCAAAATCATTTAAAAATAGCACCAAAGTAAATTGACAAGATAAAATTATAGATTAAAAATAAAAAAGAACAAAAGACACAAAAATATTAGGAATAAATCGTTAAGAAATAATTTCCTTCACTACTAAATAATCCCACTGACCACTTGTTTCAGAGCAATTAGACTTGGTCAAACAGTCACAATGTAACACATTTAAGGCAAGGCCTTTCAATGGATTAACATCTTAAATTTGATAACACAGACAGTGGCAAAAGTTCAATTTAAAGATCAAATGTAGTGAACCCAAGCTGCATCTAGCTCAACAGCCAGCCGAACAATACATCTATGCTTGTGCGGAGCTCATGCAAGACTAAACCAAGAAGAGTTAGTTAATTACAAAGGTTGTTAGTTAGTTAAAGAGTGAATCTTTATCTTTTTCTTGAAAATTGCATTGGAATCTCCTAGTATAATACTAGGCAACCATGTACTCAAGGTCATTACAAAAGTTGATACATTTTTCCAAACTCCCTTCTAAGCTCTCTTCCTAATCCCCATTTATTCTTCTTCTTCTTCTTTTTTATAAGTAAAAATTTTATTAATCAACTAAAAATGTGCCTCCCACGTACACAGGAGGTATACAATATGTATACAAAATTAAGTGAAAAGTGCAACAATCAAGGAGTTCTTCTTCTTCTTGGAGGATGACTACAACAAGGAAGTCATTCCCCTTATCACTTTCCCTAAACAGTTCCCATCCCACAACCCATTCTGCATTCCAATCCCTTAAATGCTAAACAAGTTCATCACATCAAAGGTTCAGTCCTAAATCCTAAAAAATCTAATTAAACACACTTTAAATTTAGATATGGACTCTTCACTCAAACAATGATCCAACCTATTTAGCATAATCATGAACGTATAATTATATAAACACATGCATGCAACCACAACAATCAGGAAAACCTAGATAGTTGAACCAAGGAAAACTGGACAAGAAACAAACTTGAGTTCTAAATTTGGTGGAGAATTTTCTTTTGGGACCCAGTCCCGATCATCTGAAGTTCAAAATTGAAATCACTTAAATTTAGAATTGACAAATTTCCTAGAAAGAGGAGCATTTGGAGTTTTCTGGAAAGCAAAGCAAAAGCAGGAAGCAGTTATAAGTTATAACCAACATACCTGAAAACAATATCTGCTGTACCAGGCTGCAGTGGTAAGTCATTCCTCTTCAGAAGTTTCATTATTTCTACCATGAGTTTAGCATCATTGTGATTTTTAGCATATAACTGCATCGAATTACAAGAATCATTTATTACATGTCAATGCTAATACAAGGGAATTCCAAATAAGATTAAAAAAGAGTCAAGGTCATTAATACCAGTAAATGGTGGGCAGATCCAATACTAGGAGTCAAGCCATACACATTATGCTTCCACAAGGCCTTCTTCCCTGCATACATTTAAGCTAAAAAATCTTCATAAACTACAGAGTAGCAATTGAAGAAGCCTTGCAGGTGCAAAGTTCCAAACACAACAACACAAGTGTAGCAATTGGGATGCATGGATTCCTAAAAGTCTAGGTGTATACAACCAACTAGAAAAAGCAAACTAGCTTAAATAAGAAAAGCAATAAGCAGAATGGATGTTGACATATAGAAACAAGTAGCACTCAAGCATAGAATACAAAGTCAAAAACATACCATAGTCAAGGGCCCCTACACGAGCACATGTCTTAGCAATTTCTCGGCACAGATTGCAATTAAAATCCTCATGAATACGAAGATTTGAAAGTCTCTGCAGCCAAAAGCTTAGAACTGTCAGCTATCAACCATTTTAACTCTATAGATCAAACTGGCAATAAACTGTAGCTCAAATGGAATGTCGCCCATGGCCCCACCCATAAAAATAGGGTGGAGGATGAGATCGTCGGTTCAAGACCCTTTGAGAGTGTGTCTAACTTGCCTAAAAATAAAACTTTACAGGTCAAATTGAAGATTATAAAAGGTGTTATAATTAAGAAACAATGAAAACTTACAAACCGTCGGAGTTTCTCTAAAATGTCAAATAGAAGTTTAATGTCATCATGGTTTTTACAATTTTCAAGCAACGACCATAACCAAGCATTAGGAGGCATCGATCTTTTAACAACCACCGAATCAAGCATTTTGTCATAAAGCTCCTTGACAGCCTCTGCATTCAACAGATTTAAAGCAAAATATCATCAAACTAGCTTCAAGAACAACCTCAAAAAACAATTCCAACACATAAGTCAATAACCTGTGGGATTTCTTTCGGTTGTACTCGCCTCCGAAGCAAAAGACGCCCTTGACATCATCAAATACATCGGCTGCTGTGCTGTTTGCAGATGATAGCTTCGAATCATCCCTGTGTAACATTCCAATATCTTCATATCACAAAATCATTCATCCAATCCCAATCCAATCATATGAACTCTGTTTGGTTACAGAGAAAAGAATTCCTTTATATCTCAATACATATTTAATCAACTGAAACTTTAAATTTCCAGAATTTTCTTTTCTTCTCATTTCCTAGGTTTTCTCGGCAACCAAACAAGATTTAAGTTAAAATGCATGAAAATCGAAAAATAAATAAGTTTTAGTTTTAAGATTTTTCATTCCTGTACAGAGAGAACAGTAACCACTACTTAATTAAGCTTTTTCAGTTCCTTTTTCAGTAAATTCAAATTCATTTCCGTGCTTTCTTTTTTCAACAACTTTCTCGGTAACCAAACAAAATATAACGAAAAATAAATGTAAAAAAAGGTTCACATTCGGCGCCGAAAGTATCATTAAGGAAAAAAAAAAAAAAAACTAATGTTTCGATTAAGCTTTTTTTCTGTTCCTTTCTGTCAACAATTTCAAATTCACTTCCGTGATTTCTTATTACTACAACTTTCTCAGCAACCAAACAAAAAATTTTAAGAAAGCAAAGAAATGTTGAGGTACCTGGAAAGCAGGGGGTTAGGGAGGAAAAGCTGTGGTGGTTTGGACATTGAAGAGCAGTGAGAGGAGCTTCAAGGAATCGGGAATCGGGAGCGAGGAATCGGTCCGAGTTGAGAAGAATCGGAGATTTGAAAGCCCTAGAGAGTCTGCGAGCTTGCGAAACCACTTGCATGGCTTGGAGGAACCGAGTTAGAGCCTTGGTATTGAGTTTAAGAGTGAACTCGGTGGTGTGTGTTTTTTTGTTTTGTGAGTCTGAGAGTCTGAGAGCTAAAGCCCAAGTGTAGTAGTTAGAGCGATCAGGGTTTAGTGCGGGGAAGAAACAAGGGATTCGTGTGGGTAGACCGGCGGTCCAGCCTTGTTCCTGTGAACCTGCGCTCATTTTTTCTTTTTCTTTTTTTTCTTTTTTTAATACTACAATTTTATTTCAATCAACCGCTCTTATTCTTATTTTTATTTTTTTTAATTCTAAGAAAGTAAGAATGATAGTCAGATTTTAACTTAAAATTAGGGGTGGCAACACGAACATGCGAACACAACATGATTCGACATGAAATTAGCATGTTATAAGTTGAGGCTTAATAGGTTCGTGTCATACTCGGGTTGACACGACTGATCCGTTTAATAAACAAATTGAGTTAATGTCCAACTCATAGAACCCGTTTGACCCATTTAATTAATTGACATTTTACCAATATACCATTCAAATTCTAGGTATATAAACTTATTAGTTGTTGTGGTTTATTTCTTTAGCATATTATGATTGATTATATGTGGTATTAAGACATGTCTTAATTTTAAATGATTATTTGTTATGCATTTACTTGTTAGTTCTGGATTTAATATTTAAAAAAAAAAATAGTTTTTCATAATTTAGATCAATTTGGATAATACTAAAATTTGTATATTTTTTTCGCTTTGATAAATAAGTCGACACGACTAATCCATTTAATAAACAGACCGTGTAATGGTTGAGAAATCTTGACCCGTATAACAAATGTGTCGGGTTAGTGTTGACTCATATAGTCCAATACCCATTAGTCGACACAACACGAACCCAACACGCGAACACAAATTGCCACCTCTAATTAAAATAGTCTAAAATAAAATCTTAATAGCAACTATGGAAAGTAATAGCCTTTTTTTTTTTCCCCGTTTAATTGAATCCTCTAAGTTTCAAATTTATTCAATTCAAGTCTTCTGTCAATTTTTGTTAAAAAAATCCTATTAAAAAAATTATTTTCACATGAAAAAAATCTAAAAAATTAATAAAAATAATTTATAGATTTTTTTATGTGAGAATTTTTTAAAAAAAAATTCATTAGTTAATTGCATATTTCATTGCAGTTTTTTAAAATGGATTTGGACAAAAACCTTAATTGAATAAATTTGAAACTTAGAAGACTCAATTAAACGAAAATAAAGCTAAAGGATATAAATGAATTTTGGGATAATTACAGTAAATCCACTTGTGGTATGGCCCATTTTCACTTTGCCTACCCATGGTTTAATCATTTACATTTTGCCCACTTGAACTTCAATTCGTTACCCATCCGTTACCCATCTTACAATCAGACGTTAGAAAAACACTTTTTTATTAAAAATCAGAACATAATACGGATCAAAAACATGAACCTACTCTTCTTTTCCTCACGAGCCCTAGAAACACAAAAATCCCTTGTATTGAGCTGGGGTTTTGATTTGGGCATTGATCATTTGGTGTGGAATGCTAAGGCTTGAACTGGGTTTCTCTTCATTAGTTGAGTGGTTGATCTAATTCTTTATGGCTGGTCCTCATATGAGTTTTGTGAGTTCTCCCATTTTGGCTTCTGGGTTTTGAAAAGTTAAGATTTTGAATGGAAATTATGTTTCTTTGTAGTTAGGCTGGGAACTTTGTACTTGAGTTTCTCAATATTGGATCTAGGTTTTGTAAAATTGTTAAAAATGTTAAGGTTTTAAGGGATTGGTTCTTGTATAGTGGACTTGGTGTGCTTTGTTTTAATGTAGTTGTTTGTGTACTTGTGTCTGAATTCTATACACTTGAGAGGTAAATATGCCTCCATTAATAGATTTTTGTAGTTAGTTAGCCAAAACAGAGTAAAAGGAAGGTTAATCCAGTAGTAATAAGTAGTAGCCATGGAGAACCACAGTTACTCTGTACTAGATATGAATAGTTCTAAGGCTGCATTCCAACGAGTTAATAAGGATAGGGGAAAGAATGCAAAACAATTTACATGGGTTTTGCTTCTAAAGGCACATCGAGCTGTTGGTTCCATTTCGTTTCTCGGAAATGGTCTTTGGACATTGCTTGGTGTCATTAAGAATCGATTGATATTTGGCCAGGGAGTTACAATGGAGGATGAGAAATCAAATAAAGGAAGATTCTTGTTTAGAATCATTTTAGCATTCTTAGTGATGGCCTTGACATTTCTAGCAGTTGAAGTGGTTGCCCACTTGAAAGGTTGGCATTATTTCCAGAACCATAATTTGCACATCCCACAAACTTCGGAGATACAAGGATGGTTTAACATGATCTACGTTGGGTGGCTGAAGATTCGTGTCAATTATATTGTGCCTCCAATTCAATTTCTTTCTAGCTCTCATATTGCTCTCTTCCTGTGAATCAAAGCTACCATCAAAACTTTAAACCCCAAAACCCACATAAAGTAGAAATGTCGTACTTGGTGATGATCTATCTTCGAATATTCAATGTCTCAAGACAACCCAAAGTTAGAACCTGACCCTCACATGAAAGCATGATCAGAAAAATCAAAACCCCAGCTCAATACAAGGGATTTTCGTGTTTCTAGGGCTCATGTGGAAAAGAAGAGTGGGTTTGTGTTTTTGATCCGTGTTATGTTTTGATTTTGAATAAAAAGGTGTTTTTCTAATGTCTGATGGTGAGGTGGGTAACAGATTGAAGTTCAGGTGGGCAAAGTGTAAATGATTAAACCACGGGTAGGCAAAGTAAAAACAGGTCATACCACAAGTGGGTTTACTGTAATTATCCCATGAATTTTAGTCAAACTTAGAGGTAAAACTTGCATTTTAGCTATATATATATATATATATAAACTTTGATAAAGTTAATATTTTTTATGGTTAGAAACTTAGAATTTATAAATTAGTGACATGGATAGAAGGAAAAAAAAGTACTAACTTTGATAAGGTAACTCAATTGGCCTTCGTTTCATATCTCATATTCCAATCACCATGCATTGTCACTCTAACAATCTATAGACTCTGGATCTTACAAATCCAACTATATGGGATGGGAGCATGGTTGTTAAAATCGCAATTTGGATTGTAGGATCACACAATTTTATGATCCCACTTCACCAAAACGTTTAGAATCGTACTAGGACCGTAAAAATGGTAGGATCGTAGGATCATATGGGATCCTACCAATTATACCGATCCTACCAAAACATTAGTTTTTGGTTTTTTTTTTTTTTTAAGGGATAAATTTTTGGTGTTGATAAAACTTGAAAGGTTTTTTTTTTTTCTATGTTGTAATGGTATGACTTTTATTTTTATTTTTTATAAAATTATGTTAATATAAGCAAATGTTTTGTAGTTTTTAGTTCACTTGTAATCAAAATGAAGGAATGCTTCGTCATTCTAAATGAAGAATTTATATTGGCTTTACTATATTTTAAGCTATAATGTTTGTTAAATTTGTTTAATCAATATATTAATTTGTGTTATAATATTACTAAAATGTTTTTCTTATATATAATTTTATTAGTATGCTTGTATTTGTATATTGATTGATTGATTTTTGTCGAAAACCACATTTTCGTCCCTACATTTTCACGTGATTCCCACTTTAGTCACTATTTTTCGTTTTCACCACTTTTACTCCCTATCCTGAAAAACACATCTCGTTTTTGTCCCTGCCATTACATCAAAAATGAAAAATGCACATTTGGCAAACGGCATAAGTTAAAAATATTAAAATAATGTCCTAAAGCATCCACGTGGCTTTCCTGCCCTTCAGTTAGCTCGATTCCCGCCTGTATGAGGTCACGTGGGCCTCACGTGACTTTATAGACTTTATAATCAACTGCTCCTCCACAAACTAATCCCCAAATTCATCTCCTTACCACGAACTCAGCTCACAACTGCTCTCATGGAATCAAGCTTGATGTCATCGAGTGGAAGCTTGAGGAAAAAGGGCTCAACCTAATGCTTCTGCTCTGAGAAACCCATTTTGGTTGTTTCGTGGACACTTGAGAACCCTGAAAGAAGGTTCTATAGATGTCCAAATTACTGGGTAAGTTAGTATCTATATAATACACTCTCTCTCTTATTTCCAGTCATACACGATCTCTTTTTGTACACATTTTAAATTTCTATTGATTTTCTGGGTGGGGAAAAAAAACAGAGTGAGAAAGAGGAACTTTTTGTGGGCTTCATTAACAGTAAAGATGTTTTTATGGAACATTTATTGGATTCTATAATTGGGTTCTTATTTTATAGCTATTTTCTTTAGTGGGTCTTGTTCAGTTTCAAGGATTTTAGTATTTTGCTAATACAAGTGTTGGATTGGCTGTGACCAGATTCTGCTAATACTATTTGTTGTTATTTTTCATGATTTTGTATGAATATATAGTGGGTTTTATCTGGCTCCTCGGTGTCAGGTTAGACGCAAATGTAAATTTTTTCAATGGTGTGATGATGAAATCTGCGAGCATGGCAATGTGCTAATCTCGGAGCAGAGGCAACGGATTTTAACCCATGATGCAGACATTGCAGGCTACAGGAAGAGAGAGAAGAGGTTGCTCATCTGTCTAGGTCTGTCTCTAGTGATAAGTGGGATGTTACTCTACTTGATGCTTCTTTTGATTGGCCAAATAGGTGAGGGGGAAATGGATCATTAGGTGGGGAGGTGTTAGTGTAAAAATGCCATAATTTTGGTGTATGTTGGTAGGTTTTGGCATAATTTTTGTGTTGGTATGTGTTGGCCTGAATTTGTGTTGGTATGTGTTGGTATGTATTAGTGGGAAAAGGCCTGAATTTTGGTGTAATTCTCTCTGTAATCTGAGACTTTATCAATGGAACATCACTTTTTAATTAATGTATGACTTGTATACCAATTTATTGCATTGTTGTGAACTGTTTGTGCCTTGTGTGCACTCTTTAAGAACACTTAAATTCATGTGGAATATTGAATAAAGACCTTCCAACAAATTCAAAACCATTATTACTAGAACCTAATTGTATTGCTCATGGTGTTCATAAAACTCAAGAAAAATTTAGTCATATAACCATGATAATCATACACGCATTTCTCACACAGATATCCACCACGTCATTAAATTGATTATTATCACTGATACACGGATCCCTTCAATAGTCCAACCTCACTGCAACATTATTCATAACAATCTAAGGATTTCAATAAAATCTCAGGCCTAAGATCAGTGTAGGTCACAAATATAACATAACTTCATTCAAATAATTATTTAAAGCACCTATCTCTCTCTTTTTCTTTTCTTTTTTTCAGAATAAAGTACTAGTATTCTTAACTACATTAATTAGACCCTCCATACAATCCATAAATAAAACACAACTGGTCACAACCTGCAGCAATTGTTTAATGAGCAAAGCAAGATATGTAAAAATGTACCTTAAAACAATACAATAAACATCTCAAGTTGAACCACATTCTAAACAACACAACGGAACTGATCAAATTGTTTGTCCTTGGACCACATTGTCTTTTTCTTATGACAGAATTTCATAAACAAAATTTACTCCCTCTCTTTCTCTCTCTCTACTGCTGTCTGATACATAATTTGATAGTACCACACACCCCACACACTTATTTGTGATAGTATTGAATGATGTACCCAACTAATGTACCCAATTGATGTACCCTACTAATGTACCCAACTTCTAGCTACTCAAAACTGTTTGTAGGCTTAAGCCAGAGCTCTCTTCAACAAAAAGAGCAATTAGAACTCAAAATAATTATTTAGCTTGAATATATAACCAAAAGCATCTTCCCACATCATTTTTTTTTTTTTACAACAAATGAAAGAATAGCATTAAAAACCTGCATAATCACAGACCTGCATAATCACAAACCTGCATAATCAACAGACCTGCATAATCACAGACCTGCATAAAGGTACCTGCACAATAGCATTAAAAACACAATAACCCCCCAATGCCAGTCAAACAAATCTGGCTTCAACTAATAAATACTAATGAACTAATTAACACCAATTAACACCAATAAATAGACAATAATTAACACCAAGTATTCATCCACCTGTATATACTAATGATCACTAATTAACACCAATGATAGTTTTTGGTGTACCAATAATTACAAAATATGGGACAAACTTTACCCAGTACATTTATGCAAAAAAAGGACTTGGTCAGCCATTATATAAGTATACCAAAATGTTAATTGTCCTGGCAGTTACATAAACATATCAACTTTGGCTCTTAACATATAGCAAAAAAAAGGTCCCGCTTCAGTTTACTATCTTCCAACAAATCTCATTGTTGCCATATACCTTGCTGCATTCCTAGATGCATTCAAGGTCTCAGTGGTGACTGCATTTCTCTTCCTCTGTCTTTTTAGTCTTGGATTAGACTGGTTATCAGTGGCGGGTAGAGGTGCAGTTGTGGTCACATCATCAGTAGAGCTTGGTTGTGCCCTATGTACAGTTGGCTGAGCATTAGAGCCTGGTTGTGCACTACCTACAGCTGGGCTATTTGCATGACCATCCTTGGCTGCCTACAAGCACAAGCATAAGCATAAGTACAAGCACAATTAATAAGCTGTCAACTAAAAAACAAAACAACTTACCTAAGTTAAAGTAGTATACTTACCCTCCTAGTGGTCCTGCTGACTTGGGATGCACTCCCAGGCAGGGAGGAGTTCCCTTCTACTTCTCCCTTGCAGCTCCTCTTATTGTGGCCTAATTTCCCACATGCCTTGCATTGTTTTGAGATGCCTGCACCTCTGTTTTTTCTATGACTTCTAGGTTCATCAGACTCGAGTGCCCTCTTCTTCTTAGGCCGGCCAAGCGATCTCCTCTTGATAGGGGACTACACAGGTGGCAATCCACTAGGTCTTCACATATTCTAGCCATTGATGGGCTCTATAATGGGGTCATAGCAATCAATGTAGGTAGTCCTTTTGTAGCAAGCATTTACATACTTTTCAGAATCTCCCCTGTTGAAAAAGATACAGAAAATGGCATGGCAACATGGTATGCCAGTTATGTCCCACTTCCTACAGCTGCACCTTTTCTCTTCCAAGTCCACAGTGAAACTCTCTAGCCCATTCTTCACTTCAAACTTGGTACGACCAACCCAACATGCTAACCACTTGCTACATGCCAACTTCTCCTTGTACAATCTCTTTCTTATCTTAGGATACAACTCAAATTCCACCTTCATAATTATTTGCCTGTTTGCTTGAAATCTAGTCATCAGGTATAGCATAATACACTTAAGCTACAAGCACATAAAGAGAAATGGATAATTAATCATTTATGAATCACACAGGTCTATGGATCATAAGAGAAAGTGTTGAAGCTGAGTAGATTGTTTACCATGGTGATTATAGGTTTGCTCCTGAACTTAAGTATCCTGTTATTGAAGCTTTCACACATGTTGTTCAAGACCGTGTCACTCTAGCCATCACTTTTGAACATACTCCTAGCCTAGATAGTTGTTGAGTAAGATTGCAACCATTTGAATGTATCTTCATCCATCTGCTTTAGCCCATTCATTACCCTCTCCCATGCTTGCTGATAAGTAGCCTTGGCTGCTTTCCAAAAAATGTCTCTAGTAAGAACACCAAGATGATTCTTCCTCAAATTATTGTATAAATATCTGCAACAGATTCTATGCTCACACTATGACCAATTGTCAACAAAGACATTCACTAACCCCTGCAAAGCAATAAATATTGATTCAACAAGCAATAAATATTGATTCAGCAAGCAATAAATATTAAGAAACGAGACCTTCTGCTGATCAGATATGAACACCCATCTTTTGCCATCTCCTATGTCAGCAAGCAATAAATTAAGAAGCCAGGTCTGAAAGTCCTTGGTTTCAGCCTCGACTACTGCATTTGCGAAGGGGAAGTACTCATCATTGAGATCTCTGCCAACAACACACATGAGCTGACCACCTGACTTGATCTTTAGATGGCATACATCTAGACCAATGATTGGCCTACACCCTGCCAAGAAGCCCTTCTTGCAACCCTCAAGGCAGATGTAGATTCTTTCAAAATATGGCAGCCCAGTTGCCAAGTCATGCTTAGCTGCTAAATCACCATCATTATAAGTATGCACCTTCATCAATACTGCGCTTCTAGGACTACACCTTCTTA
Source organism: Quercus gilva (assembly GCA_023621385.1). Taxonomy (NCBI): domain Eukaryota; kingdom Viridiplantae; phylum Streptophyta; class Magnoliopsida; order Fagales; family Fagaceae; genus Quercus; species Quercus gilva. The sequence goes on along the minus strand of CM042478.1, from coordinate 46,272,494 downwards.
ACTCATCACAGTACTCCCACAGCTGGTTGAATCGTGCAGTGTGGACCCCATTAACAGCTTCTTGAGCTTTCTCTCTAGCCCTACTTGCCTTGCCTGCACTTATGTCAATCACATACTTCTCATGCATAGTATCCTAAATGTCCTTGAGCCTTATGTCAGGCCTCTCCTAACCCTCTTCATTAACTTCTTCCCAATGTATGATGTTGTGCACCTTGGATTTCTATAACTCCTGCTACATGTGTATTCCATGTTCAGTGTTTTCAATCTAAAACTCTTCTCCCTTGGCACTTTTGCAAGGTAGGCAACAAACTTGCACCCTGGTTGGCATCGAGCTCTCATTCTCACCAAGTCATTTTTCACAAATTTTATACCCTACCCACCATGGACTGCATAATCAGTCATAGCATCTTTAAATTGTTTAGGTGAGAGGAACAATTTATCATTCTTAAACCTAAGGTTCTTAGCTTTGGCTATTGGCCTAAAGATTGGGAATCTGCTCCTCCTAGTAGAATTGTCAACCTCAGCAATAGGGGTATCACCATCACTTGAATCATTGCAATGCTCACTGCTTGATGAACTCTCATTAAGGTTAAGCAACTCCTCACTCTCATAGTCAGAATTCATGACACCATCACCCATTTGTCCTGGTTCAATCTCATCATCTTCAGCTTAATTATCCCAACCATCAGCACTACTTTCACTAATGTCCATTGGTTGCCTTTGTGGCTCTTCTTCTAAGTCACTCCCCTCAGCCTCACTACTCTCTTCAACTTGGTCATCAACAACTGGTGTTTTGCTAGCCATCCTAGCCTAAACCTGCTCAACATCTACCTCATGTGGCTTACCATGGTCAACATTAGTAGTTTCAGCATTATCATGGCCTCCAAATTGTGAAAAACCAGGTCTGTACTCTTCATCAACATTATCATGTGCCTCACCATGGTCAACATTATTTGTTTCAGCATTATCATGGCCTCCAAATTGTGAAAAATCAGGTATGTACTCTCCATCATCATCCTCATTATCATTATCCTCTTCATTCTTAGCATACTCATAAAAGTGATCACTCTGAAGCTCACTGTCACTGCTAACACAATAAACCACATCTTCATTTTGTTGATCACCACCAAAAACCTCTAAGGGATTTACCCCTTCTAGTTCATTACCAGGTGGTCTAACAGCTAAGGGCTCTAAATCCTCCACTGATAACTCAACTGGTTCATTCACTAGATGCTCCACAAAGACATGAATGTCCCCATATCCCTTCACCAAGTCAATCATAAACACAACAGCATCATCATCAACCACCTCATAGAAATGTGCCTGCTTTGGGTTCACACTAGGCATTTTAAACCATAGCTTATCCACTGCAGTGTACCCAAAATTCCTACTGATACTCTTGATCTCTACTTTTGACCACTTATCTAGGTCACAGTTATCTACTATATCAACTGTCCCTCCCCCATAAGCTTGAGGGTCCCACGTAAAATGCCCACCATGGTAGACATGCAGGGTAAAACACTCATCCATCCTGCATGCAAGTCACGGAAAGAAAACAGAATGAAAACAAATATCCACTTTCTGAAATTAATAATAGTTTGTTAGGCTAATAAACTAATAAACAAACATATAATACAGACAAAAGGAACACATGGACCCAACCACTTCTCGAAAAGCAAGACACAATACCAACACAAAGATTCTATGGTTTATCAAAATCAATATAATGGCCCCTAATAAACAATAGTGACACACAATAAAGACAAACAATGCAAATACCAACAAAAATATTCAATTGTTTATTACAGTCAATATTGTGGCTCCTGATAAACAAAAGTAAAACAAACACAGCTGCAAATACCAAAAGCTATAAACAAAAGTAACACACAACAGCCAAACAATGAAAATCCCAAAAATACTCCACTATCACAATCAATATTATGTCCACTACAAAAGCTATAAAGGGAGAGAAGAAGAGAGAGAGAGAGAGAGAGAGAGAAAGAGAAATAGAGATAGAACCCAGAGCAAGAACAAAACACAACATCTCAAAATTCCCAAATTCTCAAAACCCAAAAGCTGAGATTGAGACCCAAACTGATTACCCATCACTTAAAAATAGCATTCATAAAAGAGTGAGACATAAAAAGAGAGAGAGAGAGAGAGAAACAGAGATAGAACCTTCGTGCAATGTGCCTTTCACAAACACGAAACTGCTACAATTACTCTGAAGTTATCTGGGTAAGAGGTTAGGGATTGTGCTTGCTGATTTGGGGTTTTTTGTGCTTACTGATTTAGGGTTTTTTTTTTTTTTTTTTTTTTTGTGGTCTATGGTGATTTGAGCGTCGGGGTAAGAGGTTAGGGTAAAGTTGTTAGTTGATTTAGGGTTTTTGGTTTAGAAAGAATGTCACGTGAGTGCCACGTGACTAACTGAAGGGCGGGAAAGCCACGTGGATGCTTTAGGACATTATTTTAATATTTTTAACTTATGCCGTTTGCCACATGTGCATTTTCCATCTCTGATATAACGGCAGGGACAAAAACGAGATGCGTTTTTTAGGATAGAGAGTAAAAGTGGTGAAAATAAAATATAGGGAGCAAAGTGGGAATCGTGTGAAAATGTAGGGACGAAAATGTGGTTTTCGCCTTGATTTTTTTAAGCATACTCTGTAATTGTTGCTGAGTGGTATAACTTGAATAGTTTAGTGTGAAGCTGTATCTTGATCTCTTTTGCAGTTCTAGTATACAAATATACAATGTCTATATAGATGAAAAAATGGATGATGATGATTAGGATGATGGTCATAAGAACCCTAAAATGAGAATAATTAAATTTTCATTTCACCTTAATATTAATCTTACTTTAGATTTTACATTTTAGTTAGCTAGTTTCTATTTGATAACTTATTTTGGATTTTAAACTTGGAACTTGGAACCTAGATCTTGGAAAATATTTCCATATGTGTTGATAAATATTTTGGTATTTGGTTGCTAATTAAACGTTTATTGAAATTTTTAGATACATTGAGTCAAAAATTAAATATATTTGTTTCGTTATAGACATAGCGATGTATGACATGCAAATTATATCATATAATACAATCTTTGTTTTTTATAGATAAATTCACAATTTACATGAATTCATCATACAAAGTTATTATCAATATGTTTTTTGTTTTAAATATGAAAATATGTAGGATCTTATGATCTACAATCTGATCTTACAATCCACGATCTCGCCTGCCTCTCACGATACTATGTAAAATCTCGATTTTGACAACCTTGGAAGAGGGCAACATTTAGAACTTGCTATCCTTTTTTCTTTTTTTAAATAAATAAAATTAGTCAGGTGTTTGAAATTTTGGGAAACACAATTTAAATTATATTTATAGCAATCTTATCCTGTGCCAGCCTATCAGAATTATAACGCCAACCTCATCATCAATGCAAACCAGGCATTCACAACGCCTAATGACCAAAAAATACAAACAAACAAACACAATGGAAGAGAATAGACAGGCATTTTCACCCAAACCAACTTTAATACATTCACTCTTTTGGGATGGAAAATGTGACTCATAAATTCCGATATGCTCTAAAATAATTGGTAGATTAGTGACAGAAAAAAGCAGGGATGCATGCTATACAAACTTCCAGCCTATGATAGATGAATTGGATTGTCCATGTAGTTTTCCCAAATTGGCCTGTAAACCATTATCCTTAAATTTGGGTCTAATCATAGGCTTGATCTAGTGCACCCATCACATTTTTTAGTAAGTTTGGTTTACTTTCAGTACTTTTTTAACTGAAATCTCATTTTATTTTAATGAGAGACGACCACGTCACCTATTAACTAAATAAAATATGTAGATTAAAACACACTACCACTTAGCATCGTATATTTAAAACAAAAAGACATATCTAATTAAAAAAAGTAATGGAGATAAACCAAACCATTTTCCAATTAGGCAAACAGATTATTAATAATAGAACTGACCCATTAGGGGCATCAATGCACTGGACCCAATAAGACACAAACACATGTCCAAATTAAAAATTCTCAGAATTCTAGAAATTACTTCTTATTAAGCATACATAAAGCAAATTATTATTTTAGCTGCTATCATTCAGGGTGGAAATGCTTTCCTTTCAAGGCTATATCAATTGGACTGGTTGCTTTATAAACCTCCTTGGAAATGTTAAGTTGTACAGGCAAATGAAATTATAAGTGGTGAGATATCAACAGATTATCACAGTATCTCATGGTCAGCAACTACCAGTTGCAAGGCATGTAACAAGTTCTTAACACTTGTAAGGTTATATTTATATCACATAGGCATCAATGGAGGTTATCACATCACATTTCATAACGAAAGCAGTCAATGAATGATCAGATATCATGCATTGTCAGTCATCCATAACTGGAAAACAGTGCTCCATTAAATTACTGTATATATATAATGTTTACAACAACCAAAGGGCTCATTTGGTTCTTCTAACTTGATAAATAGAAAGAAGAATAGCCTGAGAGTTTCTGAGGCTCGTATATGGATGATACAGTGACAGTCATTTGGATCATAATGTAATGATACAAAATCAAAATAAATATCCCCTTCTAAGGATGACAGTTCAATATGATTGAACAAGCAATTAAATACCCCCTTCAATTTAAAAAACCACAGGGTGCAAGCTTTCAATAAGCCTGCCTGGCTGGATGTATTTCTGTAATAGTATGATCATTGAGGAAGAACTGGAGGGGCAATTGTACGGGTATTATATGACTCACAATGGCTGCATTTCTGCCCAATTATGTGAAAGTAAACTTCAGTGGTATCATTGCAATCATTACACAGTATCCAGACCTGCAAAAAATACTCTTGCTTCTTAGTGTTTTCCAGCGAAGTTTGCTCAGAGGTAGTAAGAGGTTCTATAAGGATGATATATAGGGATACTCTAGTTATTCAGAACCCAAATATCAGAAAACTAACTGGTGTGCCTTCTCCTTGCTAAGTTTTCAAAGTTTTGAACATTGAAAAACATGGGGTGGCATTTTCAGTTATTACACCTTCCTTCCACCTTTCTTTTTCTATATTCTTTAGGAATGCGTAGTGTCTGTGCATGCAAATATATTTGCTAGATGAATGCAAACCACAAGCAATACATAACCCAAATACAATTATTATCAAGCCAGAGAAGGTGCTTAAGGTCTCTACATGAACATTTATAAAATTCGAACTATTGAAATATGGGCAACAAGGAAATGTAGCGCCAAATTATTAGATAAGAACAAGGATGATAAGTAAGCACCTTCTTGTGACGGTAATCCTCAGGCATGACAGTTGCTTCTATCTGATAACATATTAATAACAAATTAGAGTGAAATTTCTGTTTGCGCAAGATAATTGCTACACGGAAGCACAACCAACATGCCACTGAATCTTCATAAATAGACACAGATCAAATACTGTATCTGCAAGAATAGCTAAATTGAATAAGTCTACCTCCTCGTCTATTCTCTTCCAGATTCTAGACATGTCTATTACTGACTTCGAGCAAATGGGACAGCAGAATCTGTGCGGCATGACAAAATCAAGTTAGAACTTAAAAAACATAAATGTTTGGCCCAGTCAACAAATAATACTAAAGCAATAAGAAGAAAAGGTTGCTTACTTGTCATGCTTTACCATCTCTCCATAACATTCGCAATGCATTGTGTGCCCACATTTCATTACAATTGTGTCCTTAAGTGAGTCAAAAAGATACTACAAAAATACCATTATATGTTAGAACATCAAGCAATTCTATTTCAATACACAAATGAAGCACACAGGAAGCAAACCTCATAGCATATTGGACAATGGTGCCGCATGGAGTTCTCCACACACAAATGGTTATCACGCAGACTAACCGAATAGCAAGACCCTATTAGTGGAGTAAATATTCTAATTAGGAAAGATATAATTCAAAAGAAAAGGGAAGAAAGAGGGAAAAATAACCATATTTATGCATGTCTAACTCATGGAGCATACTCAATTCTTTGGGAAAAGGAGCTCACATGGTCAACTCCAATCAGGAGGAAAAACTGAATGTCAATTTTGAACATGACAAAAGACAATATAGAAAAATACATAGTGCCGAAGATTTTTTATGAGAGCACATCCAACATGCAAGCACTGAGTTATGAAACCATAATATATGTGGCATCAGAAATATAGGAACTTTCAATAGCAAAAGGCCCTCATATTAGAGTACATAAACACAAACAGGTAAAACTTTTAAACTTATGTTCAATATTAGAAAATATAATACAGGACTTATGCTTCTGGGATATACGATCCAAAAGAACTGGTTTATGCTACACACATTCATTCTTTTGACATCTTAACTTTTTTTCCTGTCTAAAGGTTTTTAACATTTTACATATTCCCAACCCTTGAAGATGAAACATAAATTTAGACATTTGTAAAGAAGATCGATCATAAATTATAGTTCTTCCTCATGTATGATATTCTAGAAGATCCATCAGAACTTTGACAGCATATTATATTGTAAACCATTCAAAGGCTTTTCCTATTGCAACTTTGCAAGGCAATCAGGATAACTACATTTCCTTCAAGCAAGACCAGATGGGTGATAAAATGTCTGATAAATTCTGCAAAGTCAAAGAATATCACCCCACCCAATTTATGGACCAATCAGCAACATTCCATTTCACCTAAATTTCTTATGTTAAACAAAAAAAAGGAACCAGAACCCTCCAATCTTATTGTATTACTCTGGGTTGCACTTGCTGGGTTATCAACATTCACTGGAAATTAAAATTTGATTAAAACTGATAAGCATCCACGTAAAAATGAATGGACAAGCAAAACAAAACACAAAAATGGTAACTTCAGTTTAACGGAAAGACAATCAAAAGAAGAAGAAAAAGTGATGTACTGCTTCTGCTTTGTGCAACTAAAGTAACAAAACCAATCAAAATGACAAATTTCTAGTTACTGGGGAGGAAATGCATACCACACTTGTTGCAATGAAAGAAGTTCTCGCGACCACCAACTCTGATAGAAAGAACAGACTTTAGATCAGTACATCTTTGATATCACCAATTCAATGATAAGTTAACGTATAAAAAAACAAAGAGACACTAATCATAATATGCTTACTAACCTGCATATCCCACAATCATTACAATGAAACTGCGCTTTCTCAGTCTGAGATTAGTTAAAACAACAGTTTGCATCAATAAAAAGAACAAGCTGGACAACAAAGTTTTTTTGATAGGTAAACGCCAAAAAAAGAAAATTTATTAAATATTTCTTGGATTTTCCATTTAAATAGTTGAATCTGAGATAGTGTAATTACATCATCATCATAGAATTTGCAGACTTCGCAAAAATATTCCCCCATATTTACACCACAGTTGGTACAAACTTTAGCAACCTGGAACAATAAGATAATATGAACTAAACCAATTAATACATAACAGAAAATCAGAAAAAGAAAGCTTTTAGCTTTACATCACCTTACACACACACACACACACAAAACACTTACCGGCTGCTCTGTGTCACAAACTGAACAAACAACCTTAAACAACAACAACAACAACAGCATCATTAGCAATTCACAACAATGTAAATTAATCATAAAAATTGTTTCTTTTTAAAAGAAAAAGAAAAAGAAACAAACAGATAAAGCAGAATTGTCATACTTGTTTAACATCGTATCTAACGAGTTCATGCCGATCAACTGGGTTCCCCAACATGTTCTAATAAACCAAAAATACATGAAAATTAAGAAAGACCCAGATCAATAGATGTCACAAAAGGCAAAATATATTAATCTAAAACTAGATAAAAGTCCCAAAAAGCTGTGTCTTTGTGTATGTGTATGCGAGTAGTAATAAACTAATAATGCATCAGCATATACCGTGGCCTCATTGTGACAATGGCGACAGGCGTAGATCTCGTTGCAACAAGGAGCTCTAATCATGCATCTCCTTCTATAATGCTTGCACCTTAAGAAGAACAAAACAAAACAAAACAAAAACAGAAACCCAGTTAGGAAATAACATCAAAAACTGAACGCAATGAATTGAGATAAGGGAAATAGAGCTGGTTTGTGTGTACCCGTAGCCCATCTTCCCAAAACTAAGACGTTCATTGGCTGAGCCTTCCATGTGAAAAGTAGAGAAATTTACAGAGAGAATGGCTCGAAGACACTGAAGGAACCGTAGTTTCCTGATTTGGGAAGATGGGTGGCGCTCTTTTTTGGGTTTGCTTTTGTCTCAATCTTTAATGAGAGAGGGCAGCCATCTTCGTTATTAAAGAAAGGAATAGGAGAATCACCCTTTATTCTTCTTTTTTTTTTTTTTTTTTTCTTTTTTAAATATTATCATAGTAAGTGAGAATTTAGTCAATTTACTATTTAATGATTAGAAGATGGGATTAAGGTCAAACTATGATTAGAGGGTTTTTTATTTTTTTTTGAGAATCAAATTATGATTAGAGGTTAGAAATTAAAAGTTGGTATATAGTCAATTTACTATAATGATTAGAAGATGGGATTAAAGTTTTTATTTCTTTCATCTAAAACTTTTTAGATATTGGTTTCCTGATAGGTAAAAATTATTATAATCATGTTCTAATAAGTGGTTTCACTGGCGTATTTGGTAAAACTTTTAGTTATTAAATAGTAAGAGGCATGTACTTTTTTTTTTTTTTGAACTATAAATCTTACTTTAACTTAATATAAGTATATATACGTGCATTTGTATAAAACTCCTTCTTAAATACTTATATTTTTTTAAGTTGATTAAATAATCTATACTACTAATAACAGGATTCTCTGTTTGGAGAAATTATATAGTCCTTTAGTGGACAAGTAACGTAATCCACTATTCTACTAAAAAATTTCTACTTGTTTAAAATTGCTTAGTTAATAATTAATTTCTATTTAAAAATTTTTTGTAACTAACAATTTTAAACAGATGAAAGTTTTTTAGTGAAATGGTGGACCACATCACTTATCCACCATGTGAATCTTATAATTTCTCATCTGTTTAGGTTTCATTATTTTGTGTATTAAAATATTCTCACACAAATTCTTAAATTCTCTAAAATGCCTCTAACCTTTTAGTTAAATAATTTTAAATTTAAAAACACAAACTAATTGAAAGAGTAATTTACTATTTTTTTTTTTTAATTCATAAGTTTTAGACTTTTTTTTTCTTTCTTGAAAAGATCCTAAGAATTAGGGCATTATTTTTATATCATTTTTAAATATTATGACACTAAACATAAAATAAAAAATAAAAAAGAGTCTCATCGTGTTTAAATAAGTGGATTTCACGTAGGCAAGAAATTTTAACTTAATTCGACAAAAATTCATATCAACCAGTCCTATTGTAATTACCAAACAACTTCTATTAAAAAATTTAATATTATCCAAAAAAAATTGAAAATTAATTTATGTTAAATATGGGGATAAAATCATAAAATCACTCAAGGATATGCTTGTATCATCATAATCTGTGCATGACGCCCACTTGGCGAGAGGATAAGGATTAACGAGGGGTCAGTGGTATGGCAGGAGGTGTAGTGACTTGAGGAGAAAGCGACAGGCACCGTGACACCAGCGAATCAAATTTCAAAGCTGGAGACCTGAACTGAGCTTTTAGCAACGAATTCAAGCCATCGTTGTGGGCATTTTAACGAACAACTAGTACTCATATCAACTACATTAGAGCAATTGTTTTAGTGGGTGTAAAATACAAAAAATGTAAAAATTTACACAATATAGTATTAAATAGTCGCGTATCAGAGCTCCTCGCAAAGGCAAAAATAATAATAATAAATGAATAAAAATGATTATTTAAATAAAAATATGAGTATAATAAATAGTTTGACATGAGTGTATTGTAAAAGTGACAACATAAAATAAAAAAAAGTAAGTTTTTATACTAAAATAGATAATAAATTTTATATGTACGGGTGCTAATGCTCTTATGGGTCTGTGGTTTGTGTCTTGTATTCATTTTCTATTTTTATTTTTTTTACTCATTTTCTATACTTAAATTTTGTACTTATTTTTTGTTTCTATCTATTTTTTTATATCATTTTCTACTTTGTTTTTTGTCTTCACTTTTTTATTTTTATGATAACCACCAACAAATAAAAAGAGTGTTTTTTGATATGACAAATCAGTGATAGTGAGACTCATAGATTTTTTTTTTTTTTTTTTTTACGAAAGTTTCACTGTATTCATTTTCAAAAAAAATGAAAACACCAAAAAGTTTTTTTTTTTTTTTTTACGAAAGTTTCACTGTATTCATTTTCAAAAAAAATGAAAACACCAAAAAGTTGTATTCAGTTTTTGTATTCAAATCCAGTTTTTTGGCATACTAAAAATGAAAATTGAATACAAATACAAAATCAAACAAGTTTCTTAGTAATGAGTCCCACAAAAAAATGAAACCAATACAAAATATGCTTTTTTGATCTAACCAAACAGACCCTATATTTCCTTTTTCAATTTTTCCAACTTTTTTGGTTTGGGTGAAAGAATCCCCACTAAGTTTTTGAAAATTACCACTTTAGTTAAGGGATACGAGGAAGATAATAATGTTTAAAATTTTGGAATTTGTAATGAGATTATAAAAATAATATATATACATTCATAGTGAAACTACTCTATTAACTGACTGTGTTTTGCTTTTGATTATAATAAAACTTGGAAGACGATATAAAATCACGTTACCTAAAATCATTTACACTCTCTCTGCAGTCTGCACCAACTTCCACATGGTTTTCAATAGCTTCTGTCCCATATGGTAAAAGGTGAAATTTACTCTACCTCGTCGTTTATTCAAAAACCTGTTCTTTATTACATACACAAATTTTTTTTTTTTTTTTTTTTTAAGTAAAAACTCAACCCAGACTATTTTACTCACCGCAGACACTCAAAAATCTCATAAATTAATAATGTGATATGTTAAATTTGGAAATATAAATTTATGTCATGTCCAATATCAATGAACTAATCACTTGAACACCTATGATGAGAAGTTTTAAGTAAAAACTCAACCCAGACTATTTTACTCACCGCAAACACTCAAAAATCTCATAAATTAATAATGTGATATGTTAAATTTGGAAATATAAATTTATGTCATATCCAATATCAATGAACTAATCACTTGAACACCTATGATGAGAAGAGGGTTATCGAAACACGAGGAAGATAGAACATATCTAATATATTTGATAAATATAGCATCCATCTTATAATAAGATTCTTATACAACCATAAGAATATTTATACCAGTGCTTGTATAATAAAAAAAATATGATCATATTTTAGCTAACTAAACCAAAATTTTACCTATATTAAGCCATATAAAGTTATATTAAAATATATTATTATTACAATAACAACGTGTATATATATATATATATATATTTTTTTTTTTATAAGAACAATAACTACATATATTATTATTACACTAACCACATATAGGTATCTCAATAATTAATGAAAAGATTGGGTGGTGGTAATTATACATGAATAAAAAGAAATAATTTTAAGAAATCAATAAAATTTGATATTTTAATAAAATGTAGTGTAAAATATATAATATGATATAAAGTGTTTTGAAAAGTAAATATGTAAAATAAAATGAAAAAAAAAAGTATGTTCTTATGCTAAAATTTTTTTAAAAAAAAAATTGCAACTATAGGTTCATATAATTTTAGGAAGGAAAAAAAATAAGAGTAAGGTTTTATATGTAATGAGATAAATAGGGGATGTTGATATGGGACCAAATGATGGCATGTACACATGGGCTCATGCCCTTTTTGGTACCATTTTTTTGTCGATAATAGAAATCAAAACAATTTATCAATTCCTATAAATAAATAAAAAACAATTTATCAATTTAATAATTTATATTTGTATCTAATATCTCCCATCTTTATTAAGCTTTTCTCTTTGACACGACATCACCTGATCTGGAGCTTTCTTAAATAACTATTCTTTATGACTTTTAGATAGACTATCCAAATCTTTAATTCGAACAACTCACATAGGTCTGTGCATTGAATGTTAAGATGGACCCTGAGATGTTTACAAGTCACAAGACTCACAACCTCCAATCGGATTCTAAAAAATAATAATAAGAAGGGAAAAAAAAGAAGTTGCAACCTTCTTAGGGCACTGCTACTTTTACTACTTTATTAAAAAAAAAAAAATCTAATACAATTTTATAGAACTTATAACTGGTCAGTTTGGATGGAGAGGAAGAGATGGGGATCTAAACTGGCCAAACAAGAATTTCGCATACAATGAATCCAATCTAATTTCCTACTTTGTTACTGATATAAAAATTTATTCCACAAAAAGTATTATCCTCCAAATGCAAAGTGATATATTTATATATTTATTTTCCCTTAAGTTCTATATTTATAACATGCTGGCACTATAAATTATACTATTAGGTAATGTAGGGACTCAATTTGTAATGGACCCTTAACAATAAAAACTTGTAGAGAGTGTGGGTAAAAGGGCTTGGCAATATCGAAGTAAATAACGGTTAATATGAAGTTTTTAACAAGTAATAGAAGACATGAAATTCATAGGAATCTTCTCAAAGAAATTTGGCTAAGTGTTTTCGTAGGGAATGATCATCACTTGGGTTATGTATTTACGAAGCATATTTGTCCTCGGCTCAAGCCGAGGATCTATTTTTCTTAGAGTTGATAAGTTTTCTCTCCCTTTTCTCCGGACTGATTCATCCCCCCTCTCTATGTTGGGACTCCTCTAGGTTATATAGTATTGTTTTAGTTAATCTTAGCCATCCATCTGTCGGTTATTCAGTCACTGTGGATAAGGGTTTGTCCCATCATCTGATTTTGCAGGCTTTATGTTAGTTCTCAGCCGTCTTTGCAGGATTTTTATTAGTTAGAGTGATCAAGGCACCTGGGTCCGCTGGTCATATCGCCATTAAAGCGGTCAGAATGTTGGTGGGATATGTTTAAGGGATGAGGGATATTTTCCCTTTATCAATCGTTGGTGCGTTGAGGAGGGGGGAATCCTTGGCGAGGCCTTTGGACGTCTTGGGTTTCTTCCCTTTTGTCCTCGGCACGGACTTTGGGCCGGATATAGAGTGGGCTAGGGTGATTGGTACTTGTTGCCCCACAGGTAAAATAGAGGGGGAAGGGGGCAGGGGAAGGAGGGGATAATACTTTTTTTTTAGGGTCAAGGAGGGGTTAATACTTAATAGGGCATTTGCGCTATTGTAAGAGAAACATTAATTTATTTTTTGATGGATACATTAAGATTTGAAATTATAGTGTCTATTTTATAATAATTGTTCTTTATTATCATGTTAAGACATTTTTTTTTTTTTGAAAGGATGTTAAGACACTATTTGATTTTAGTACATACAAGATTTGAACCATAATCTCTTATTCAATGACCAAAAACATTATAATTTGAATTAACTGGAATTCACCGATTAAGTTAATTTCAAGGAAGGTGGGTAAAGTTATAACTTAATTTTATAATTTATTTCCCATTAAAAAAAGTATAATTTATGTCATTAACTTATGAATTTGACCTCAACAATATTTATTGTATTTAGTATTTACTAAGTAAGTTTTTTTTTTTTTTTTTTTTGCTAGGACTAAGTAAGTTGGTTACAAATTAATTAGGCACTTTGGCCTCAAATGTACTATAAAATAGATTCATGCATAATGCATTTCCCATAATTGATTTCCATGAAAATAAATATATGATATGTCCATAAGATTTTTACAACATTTTTACAATAAATCTTAAGTGGCAAGTTGTTACTGGTTGTTATTGTTGGGGCAAAAAAGTAATATTGGTGTTAGGTTAAAATTTGAATCAATAACAACTAACTACTTATGATTTGTTGTAAAAATATTGTGAACGTAGCATCTTTCAAATAAATAATCTATCCATCTGTGACAAATAATTGGTCATAATATAATGAGTTGACGGCTTCAAATGTACTATAAGATACATTCATGCATAATGCATTTCCCATCATTGATTTCCACGAAAATGAATAATCCATCAATCTATGACAAATAGTTGGTCATAATATAATGAGTTGGATCTGGTTCGTGTTGAATCCATGTATACAATTAATCAATTGGTCAATGAATTTTTTTTGTTTGAGAAAGTTTTTTGGTCAATGATTTTAACATTTGGTTTTAGATACGTTTCATTCCAGAAAAACTCTCTATTTTCAAACAATTATAGAGTCAACAAGAAGGGCCAAAATGGGCATTTGCACATTTTGCCTAAAAAATGTAGCAAAATGCCTATATTTTGAAACTATCTAGCAAAATATTCCTATTTTGAAACTCAATTTTTAGAAAATCAAGTTTTAATTAAAAACTCAATTTGATAAAAATTGAGTAATATGAGAAATTTTACATGGAACTTAAGTTCCATGTTTTTTTTTTTTTTTTTTTTTTAATTTTTAAGTTTGATTTCACATAACTCAATTTTTTAAAAACTGAGTTTTTCATTGAAACTTGATTTTTAGATAATTGAGTTTAAAATAGAGGCATTTTGCTAGATAGTTTCAGAATATAGACATTTTGCTGGAAAGTTTTGGCAAAATGGGCGAATGTCCATTTTGGCCCAACAAGAAGCAAACCAAAAAGAGAAAATTTCCTCTAAATTGGGTTATAGCTCATAAAATCATTAAAATATAGGGATGGAACTACCTAGGGGCTGAGGGGGGCCATGGCCCCCTTCAGCCTTTGAAAAAAAAAATTCCCTAGTATATATATTAGCATAAAATTTTTACTTTTGGCTCTAAAATTAATATACTTAGCCCCCCTCTCCCGAACAATTTACAAGCTAACCCATGAAACTAAAAATGAAAAAAATTATCAAATCATCCCTTGTCTGGTTGTCCCAAGAATATCAAAAAAAAGATTTAGCTAAACATTTGGACAATTTACAAATCCAGACAACAAGGAAAATCCACAAAACAATTCTCATATTCAGATAGTAAAAAAAAATCTTTGGACACAGTCTAAGTAAAAAAAAAAAAAAATTATAACAAATCAATTATAAATCCTAGCAAAACAAATCACAAAAACCCAATAGTCTTTACCCAATTTTTACCTCTCATTTGAGAGCTCTCTGTCCCTCTCAAATTACTCCACCCCATAGTCATAGAGACAACTCCTATGCTGCTAATCACTCCATTCACACACCAATTAGTGTCACCAGTAACTTGGATTAATTGGTGTCTTAACTCAACCCATGAAGAAAATTTATTTTTTTTAAGAGCTGCTGCTCTTTAACACAACTTGTGGAATATTTTTTTTTTTAATGATAGAATTTTATTAATTTTTAATGTTTTATTAACTTTGGGAAACACTTGGCATGCATGCATAAATGTAATACACGTGAAACAGCAATCTACTGTTTTGTGCCTTACCTAAACTACCCCCAGAGCATGTGTGTGATTAGTCTATTGGTAATAAACTTTATGCCTTAGCTAAATTAATATAGTAATGGGAAAAGCTTTATTATTTACATGGTAGAAGACTCAAAGTTACCATTCATTATCATGTAATTATTTAACAAATCTCTTTTCTTTTCTTTTTTTACTACTTTTTCAAAATGGAAATTTTTAAAAGGAAAATATCTCACATCTTTATGCTACCTCAACCTTAACCAAATAATTATAAATAAAAAATTCCTTAACCAAGGGACCAATAATTGTCTCGCCCTTTTTTTCGTTGAATATTAGTGCATGATGTTGTTTACCATTATTTTAGTTGTTTTATTAATGTAATACTAGACATGGATTTGAACTTTTAACTATAGTTTTTGTTTGTTTTTTTTTTAAGAATCTTTTATATATAGCATTATGAAGTTATTAGGTATAGAATTATGTGAAAAGAATAAATAGATTTAAAAAAAATTATAATGTGGATAGAATAAAGAATTGGTCTAACTTTAGTCAAACCTTGAAAATATCAAGACGTGCTAATTGACTTACAAAACTCTTGATTATAAATATTTATTATTGATTTAAAAAAAGAAAAAATACAAAAAAAAATAAAAAAAATTAATGTTAATAATGCATCGTTGTAAATCTCTAGTATTAATACTCCAACTTTCTAAAATTCTTGAACGAAGAACTTTGGCCCTCCTAAATTTGAATCTTGGTTCCATCCCTGTCCAAATGTATTAAATCATAATATCATATTACACATTAAGTCATTTATATAAATTATGTGACTAAAGTGATACGTAAATTATCATTTAACTTGACACATAATGGATCGCATGAGCTTTCCTTTAAACTTGTTTGGAGGAAAATTACGTTTGAATTTTTTTTTTTTTTTTTTGGTTCAACCAAAAGCCTCTTAAAAAAACACACAACAAAACAAAACAAAACAAAGGTTATAAATTCACATTGCCAGCACAATTCCTTCCTAAAAGGGACGTTTAACTTTGCCTAAAAATACACGTATATATAGCTGTATTGAAATTGAGCTGCGTAAAGACCCATCCATACCTTCAAAACTCAACGGAATAATCGGTTCGTTACCAAAGTATTGACACCACATTACGCCCATGCAATGCTCTATTCCAACACAAAGGTATAACAAAAACAGAAACAAAGTTTTCATTTCCATCTCTATCTCTCCCAACAGCAAAGGGAGAGAATATATACATACTTTCTCTCTCTGTCTCTCCTCACAACTTCTTCAACATTTTACACAAAATGGGTTGTGGGGAATCAAAACACGATGTTGTCACCGATAACACCATCCTCCGCAAGAAATCTAATGCCAATTCCAATTCCAATTCGAAGAACAGCAAAGACATAAAAACTGTCACAGAAACAATCACCAAAGATAGCACCACGAACTCATCGGTGCAAAAACCGGAGAAGGTGACTAAAGAAGACAATAACAAGGAAATTAGTGGTGCAATTGAAGCTGGTGATGCTAAGGTCATAGGTGAAAACAAGGCTGTGAAGGAAGGAGATGACAAAGAAATAGATAAAGGGAAAGAAGGCGGTGATGAAAAGCAAGAGGGAGAGAGATTTATATCCCATGACTCACCAAACCATTACTTTTCATCAAGGAAAGATGAGGAAGCAGTGGAAGGGATTATATCTGATGCAAAGTCTGAGTATGACTCTCCACATGCAGCAGAGAAGGAAGATTTGTTGAATGAGAATGTGAAAGCTGATAATGCAGTGCAGGAGAAAGTAGTGGCTAATGAAACAAATGCAGAAAAGAAAAATGGTTTGTAACCTATGCATTGCTCCAAAAGAGCAACATTTTTATTAAGGTTAAAAATTTTTATGTTTTATTTTTTATAATTTGATAGTTGGGGGAAGGGGGATTTGAACGCTTGACTTCTCTATTAGAAATACCAGAAAATGCCAATTGAGCCTAGGCTTTTGGCTATTAAGGTTAAAAGTTAAAACATAGATACAGTTCTTTATGGTTAGTTTCTCTAATTAAATTCGAGCATATGGCTGCCTTGAATATTATTATCTTTGGGAAAGATAACATTGTTTATGTTGCATTAGTTAATGTAGCCATGTATTTTAATTTAATTGGAGGAATGAAGGAACAAACATACAGTACCTAAGTAATTGTAACTAAGTTTTGTTCTTTTATTAATATGGCTGACTGCATGAATGTATTTTTCTTGATTCCTTTTAGTTCATTGAAATAATTTGCTACATGTATAGGAGAGGCCTTAAACGTGAAGGAAGAGAATGTGGTCAAGAAAGCAGAACCGGAGGCAACTGTTGAAGCAAAAGTTTCAAGTCCTGCTACAGAAGAGAAGGTTAAAAAAGCTGAGGTATTTGAATTTGAGGGTTCAAAATGGTTTTACACTTGATGAAATATAACAAGATTTTATTTTTATTTTTTTTGGGAAGAAGGAAACTTAGAAGAACTTACAAAAGCTTTTGTTTTTGCAGGAAATTAAGGCTGATATACCAACCAAGGATAAGGACACAAAGTGAAAGAAGAATTAGGATAACTTGAAGCTTGTCATGCGTTTTGTTATCAAGTTTATGGTTTCAGGATTCATGTACTTTAATCTAGGTCGGTACATGCTTGTTACAGAAAACAGCTGATCATATACATTTAGTGTTTTATGGTAAACTTTGTTCTTTTTGTGATCCCATGTTTTCTTCCCCCATTGTCGCGAATGTAGACATTTCAAAAGTCTCCAACCAAACACAACATGGTTTTTAGCAAGAAGTGGAACATTAAAGCATAAAAATGAAGACAGAAGTGAGATCTTGTCTTTATTGAAGACAAATTTTCTTTCATGTAACAAGTATTCAACTTTTAATTAATTTGTTTATTATTCATAATCATCTCAAAAATTTTGAGACTAAGGTTTGGTCGTTACTTTTGTTGTTGTAATAGCAATCCAATCTCGAAACCTAATCTTGTCAATGTGTAGCAACATTATACATAGATTTAAAGTAAGTTCGAATTGGCTCAATTGGTAAGATCAAAGTCTATTATCATCAAACAAAGGATCTGAGTTCAAATCTCACCTACACCAATTTTTTTTTTTTTTGGATATTGGACTTGATGATAAATTTAATAATCATCATAAAGCAAATGCCAAAAGTGTACACACACATGGTTACAAAGGCTTAGCCACAACTTTACATCCCAACGTTATGGTAATGCAAACAAACGATATTAAATATTTGATATGGTTGATCTTTTGAACAACCAATATTATTATAATGGTCTATTCTGCTTATGTTTATTTCTACTCAAGCCTTTCATTTTTACCATAAAGAAGATTTTAGGGCCAAATGTGCTTTGTGTCAGAAAATCCGTATTTAAAACCCTATCTCCAGTGTAATTGAGTTGTAATGTTAGTGTCTACATTAGGGTCCACATGGAAGACACAAAAATCAGCTCAAGAGGAAGAGTTTTAGTTGCCTCGACACATGCTTGATTGTAGCTTGATCAGTCAAGCTTCATTAAAAAACCTCAACTTCAAGCTCGACACCACTAAGATCAATCAAGCCTCAAAATATTTGTTTTCTAAAGTTGCAACCAATGATGACTAGAGGCCTAGAAATCTATGCACTAGGTTCCAGGGCATATATAAACTTATGTTAGATCATTATAAACATAGAGAGAACACTGTGTAAAGAGGAGATCTTGTTGTGACGACTACGCGCCGAGGGTCTGTACCAAGCATCGTCTCCAAGACTTAATTGAAGATCAAAGAGTGTTCATAGTTAAGTTCCTACACATAAACTAATACAATCAAGTTGTTGCGGTGAGTTAGACACAAATTGAATATTCATGCACCGTTGTAGAGATCCACAAGACAGGAGTCAAACCAAGTTAGAGCTTTGTGTGGTCCCGCGAGTAAGTTTTGCTGTAGGGAGCAATACAAGGATTGGGATATTCTATATTGTAAACTTCATTTTGTCTTTAATGGATTCTTTAGTTTGATGGTAAGCAACAAACCACCCGTAGGGTTTCAGTCTTAAGTCAATGCGGGTATTGTGATACAACTCTCCAGGCAGTTCTATGATCTTATCTATCCTATCTTCAATATGGATCTACCTCATCCTCTTGACAAGAGCAAAAAAGTGAGTCTATTAAGGGTCACACCATTCTTTCCATTAGATGCTCTATTAAAAGGAGGGAAGGGAATGTGTAAACAATGAAATCAGTAGTGATCATATTAACAAGGATGAAGATGTACACAATTCGTATATACACAAATTTCTTTCCAGCCCCAGCCCTTCGCAACAATATAATCAACTGCCAAAGCTTTCTGGAAGGGCACTAAAAAAAAAAAAAAAAAAAAAAAAAAGCTAAGGTGAAAACACTCTGTATGGGGTATTAAATTAGATGTTAATTCATATAACAGACCTCTCTAGCTATCTTGCAAGAGATTTCATACTCCGGCGATATCTTAAACATTTTTGCCCCCAGTATCTGACTCTGTATTCAATTTAATAACTGGTGTTGCAGGATTTCTGGATAAGATGAAGTTTCCTCCAAGATCAGTTGTACCATAATCCACCACAGGGGGATCCATCACAATTCTGCATGTCCCTGGTTCTCCGGACATTAATGCAACACCATAATAAACTAAATGGTCTGAAATACTGGTCCCGGTCACTGACCTGCACAACATAGCCAAATAATTTGTAAAATTCCTCTCTTCTCAACGAGATAAGCTCACTGTATCAATTCATTACGTTTTCCAATATGATGGAAGGGAGGGGGAAAAGGATATAAACATTGAATGACTGATGAATATTCTAATTTCATGAATTCATTAATTAAAATAAATTTCCAATATCAAAACGCTGAATGAATTAGTTAGGTTTAAATGAGGGGTAGTCTCTTCAATTATCTAAAGTACATCATAAGAGACACACCTGCTACAAGATGGGTCTTCTCCAGAACCATCACAGACCTTCTCAATATTATAAACAAGACTTCCCAATCCAATGTTGTAAAGCCACACCTTAAAAAAAAGGTTGGAAGCAAATAAGGCACAATAAAAAGATAATAAAGCATTACTACATAATTCATCACTTCATTTGAGAAAAGGATATACCTCTCTTGGGAAGTGGTGGTATGTCTTTTGTGGGAAATAAGGATAGTATGGAGGCAAATGAGGCACAATATCATGCTCATTTGTGACTCGAATCGTGTTTGGGACAAGCTTGCTATAGTAAGATGCAAACACTGCATTACCAATACGAGGTTGTCCAAATGTCATAACTTGAACATTCCGTGCTTCATGATTAACCTGGAGATAAACAGATAGTCCTTCATCGAAACACCAATAGTTTAAAAAAATGTACTTCCATATCAAACTTTCCATAAGACCTAACATCTAATGAAACAGTAGAGAAAAGGATGAAAAAGAAACAGCTCAGGAAGCAGTGGCAAGAAATCAAGTAACAAACTCAGAACTTTATTTCAAAACAAGTTTCTCAAAACTTGAACTTCAAATATATTTTCAACAACAGCTATGGGACACACACACACACATTAATAAGTAGCTATTGGACAAATATATTTTGAAGGAGTGAAAATGATTAATGAATAAGTTATTTTCATTTGAACTCCACTTCTAATAGATTATATGAAATACAAGTCAACAATTACCGAACTAGAAAATGGAGTACCACAAGTTCCACATACAGTTAACCATCCCAAAAGAACTTTGGTTTGACTATCCAATGCAAAATATAACAACTAAGTAGCAAAAATAAAATCATATTAAACTTAATGCTAGCAATGGAATTTGGGATCAGATAACATAACATGCATAAATAAGTGGAAAACATTGTCATGTGTCGAAGAGTCAGGCCAGCATTTTCCATGTCCACCCACTGCTGTTAAGGAACACATGGCAGCCAGTACATACAACCCAGCTCATACAAGTGATCCTAAAGAACAGTACATATTCAAGTATTCAACCCTATTCAGCATTTGTAAAGAACCTCAGAGCAATGTAGACATTGGAAACAACAACAATAGTAATGGACTTTACTAAGATTATTAAATTTAAAAAATAAAAACCCACCCCCCAAATCATACCCAAAAATATCCCAGTTGAATTAAGTCTTATTTATGATTACCTTTAGGTCAATCCCACAAAATGCAGCCATTGCCCCTCCCATTGAATGCCCTGTCACCATAATGGGAATGTCTCCATAGCACTCCTTTGCCCTTTTAACAGCATTTAAAATTGCAGGGCGTAGAGTTGTGTTGTGGTAAGCATAATAAAATCCACGGTGCACCTAGAAAGAATGAAAAAGATCATGAGAATTGATACTGTTTAAACCCATTAAAAGACACATTTCTGCAATACATACCATTGCATCGGCCATGCCAGGGTAATTCAAGTCAAGTTGTTTCCAATATAAGTCTTCGATCCAATTCATTATGCTGTACACATGCAATTCAACCATTTTGATAAGTAATAAGAATTTATTGATGAAGAAACAAGATCTCTATGTTCACGATGATGAACAGTATGTAAAACAATTACAATCAAATCAACATGAGGAACCAAAAGAGAGCTGGGAAATCAAAAATAGAAGTACAATGTGTAAAACCCTAAACCAGAGACTAATCAAAAAGGGTCCTGATTAGCAAGGACTTCAAATGATCTAAAAGTCTCTTAACATCCTCACAAGCGCAGTTGTTTCGTTCCTTCCACACTAACCACATCTGGCACCAAATGCCAAACATCCAAGGAATGTTTCCCTAACCAGTTTCACCAACCAAACAGGAGAGAGACGACCCTCTCCAGCATCACCCACTGATCCCAAACATCTGAAACACTACACTCCATAGTGCGTGAGCAAAATCACAATGAAGTAAAAGATGGTCCACTGATTCCCCACAACACCGACACATACAACACCAATTGACTAGGGAAAAACCCCTCTTAACAAGATTATCAATTGCGAGAACCCGACCCCGATAGCACAACACATGGACAAGCCCCTTTTCCTGCCAGGGCCGAAAAACATCATTGAACAGAGTTTATGAGTAAATAAGCCGGAAGAATATCTACCTGTGTTCCTGAGTTCCTCTAAATGCGATCACAATAGCATTAAGATCTTTTGCCACTCCAACAAAACTCTGCAGTTGATCGTCATAGTATAATCAAGTAAATATCAAAGGCAAAAGAAAACTTTTGAGTAAATAAATGACAATATAAGACGAGGAAAAACATTATATAAATTAAACGCAGTGTGCTATAAGAATGCACCTGTAAGCAGTGCTGAATGTCAACAACCAACTCTATAATTTCAAATTCCTGTTTCAATAAAACACCATTAGCCCAACTTTTTTAATTAGGAAAAGTAAAAGAGACCAACTTCGAGCAAGCATGTAAGTCAAAGCTAAGTTTTGCAAATAGTTGAACTAGTGAAGTTGATAAAATTAATCTCAATACCTTTATCAAACCATCACATCTTGAGCATGTCCAAGTAAATAATTGTGTCATATCTGTAACGTACACCTGCAAGAGCAAAAGCATCAATCACCAATTTGATGTCACGTAATCTCTTGGGAGTATTATCTGATATTAAAAACTTTGAATTGCAATTTGAGGCACCATGAGATTGACATGCTGCAACTAGATTTACACAGTTTTGACTCATGCAAAGAAAGAGCATGATGACCAAAGACTAATTTTTATGTATGAATACCTTAACTAAATGGTTTGGTTTCTCCATTTGGACCAAGGTCAACAACGTATTTGTGAGAGTTTAGATTACAGGGGGTACATTGACTCGTCTATTATACCATTAAAAAATAGAAGGGTAGAGAAAGTCAACTGGCTAATTTAGAGATAAGCTCAAAACTTCTATACAACTCCTGGAACTTCCAATGCCACCTCTTATTAGATATGGAAATCTTAATCAACTCGAAAGACTTGAAACACTCCATGTTAAAGCTACAAGTGAATTGTACGGTTTAAAATGTCCCACTAATGATTTTAAAAAGAATTCTAGAACTTACCGCAGAAGCATACTCCACTAATATTGTGGCTAGGGTATGATTGTAATCGGATTCATGACCCGCCTTGTGCTTGAACAACTTAAGTTCTACAAGTAAAAAAGCCAAACCTCATTAGAATGTGTCACAGAATACAGCAACATACATTATAAAGTAGAATGATTAAATATGCAAAAATATACCCCCCCCCCCAACCCACCCCCGGCGAAATTATTCCTAAAAACCACAATTAAATGAATAATAAAGCCCCTAACACAGTTAACTATTCCTAATTTGAAATTATTCCTAATTTCAAATGCAAATTTGTTTCCCTTTGTCTAATTAAACAAATCACTTGAAATCATCCCTCAAAGTTTGCCCGATTCAAGAAAATTACTTACGATAGAATAACGATTAAATGATTAAACCCACCATTTCCTAACAGCATAAATTTTAGGCACAAGCGATAATTGATCATGGTATCACAGCAATGGTACATTGAATTCACAATTTCCTAACAGCTTAATCTTTTAGAACAATTAATAGTTTATAATGGTATCGATACGGGTGATCACGAGTTCAAACTCCCGTTGCACTAGGTCCAACAGCTATAATATCAAACCCTATACCTAATAATCAAAAGAAACTACTCCACATATTAACACCTCCAAATGCATAAATGAATTTCCTCACAGAACCAGCTATAATCAAAAAGAGAAACAAATAAAAGCTTATATAATTGATAATTTTATAAATTCCATTATCAAAAAAATTAAAATTAAATGGTTACCTCTCGCACTAGAAGAGGCAAGAAGACATGCAATGATCGCCCATATTAACCACCTACTTTTCCCCATATTCTGTAAAATAAAAAATTAAAAAAATAAATAAATAAATAAAAATTAGCAAAAGAATTTGGGTTTATATATTTTCTGATTGACTTTGATTAGGGCATGCCTGAGTTGACTTTTTTCAGAGTATGAATCAAAAGGGAACTGGGTGGACCCGACTGCAAGGTGAATTCGGAGCTCCGGGCGGAAACCGGGTTGGTGATCCGTACAACCAATGTGAGAGATTTCTAGCTCGGTCCCTCCGGTAGTTTTGGCAAAATCTGCGTGTGCTGAGAGACTTTCTGTTGGAGAGAGAGAGAGAGAGTTGTGGAAGAAAAGAAAAAAGCGTGAAATTAGAAGACGGAGTCGTTTTGTACTTTTTTTTTTCTTTTTCTTTCTGTTGATTACCGAAATTGCCCCTAGTGGATATTCTTTGGATATAGACCGTTGATCTTGTTGTTGTTTTGTTGGTTATGACCGTTGATGCTATCTGATGCGTCGCCGTGTGGTGTGGCAGTGAGAGAGATCAGAGAGTGACAGAGTGTGAATGTATTCACTATTTTGGGTTCGGTGGCTTTTGTTTTGTCTCGTACTACGAAGAAGGTACACGTTGTAAATGTTGGTGGCTGGCTGTTGATACAATAGTCGTGGCGTGCTTTAAAAGTTTAGATAGAAGAATGGAAGAAGAACAGTTGGGTTTGCGTTATTTTATGAGCAATGCTTGTAACATAGATAATTACGTAATTACCACAACTCGAAATATGGTAAGTTATAAGCTGTGAATTAAAATTTGTGAGTCTATATAATTTTACGTTTCTGTTATCACAATTCACTGCATGACGTATTGTGATAAGAGTTATGTGATTGTTTGTATTCTTAGCATATTTCTTATTTTATTATCGGATTAACGGATAGGAATGGTTTTAGCCTGTTATGTGGGTTTGAGTTTGAGCGTTTAATTCTGTACTTTCTTTCTCTTTCGTTTGTTTGGGACGTCCGTGTTTTTTGTTAATAAGTGAAATGAAAAGTACCTCACACAAGCTTTACTTGTTGTCAAATGGCAACTTTTAAGCCACTATTTATATATATATATATATATTATAAAATAAAAATATATTATATTATAAGGTTTTAAAGTTTGGGTCAAAAAGTTATACATGACCCTTTCAAAATTGAAATTTGGTCTTAACAACTTTAAATAAAATTGTTACTTGACCATAAGATTGTAAATGAACCAAACCAATCATAAACAATTCGGGTTTAACTCGATAAAAAACTTGTTTATATTTTTTTGTTTATAAATAAACCAAACTTGAACCTTAGTTTTAGGCTCATATAGTAAACAAGCCGAGCTCAAGCAAAAAAATTTGTTCACAAACAAACTCATGAGCTATTAGCCTTGATACACAACAATTCAAGTATAGACTTATTTATAAGTTTATATATGTTAGCTAAATATACTCATTGCACATATCTTAATAATGACATTGTCAACATCAGACTACTACCTATATTACCTTAATTTTTTCCTTCCTTTAAACTAATCAAGAACCACTTCAGACTACAATTATATTTAAAAATAAATAAATAATTAAGTAGGCCACATATGATCTTTTCCTATCAATCATCCAAAGTAAAGTTATGAAACATCTTAGTATTTTCTCATCCATAATAGTTATAAACATGTATTTTTCTAGTCCCTCAATATCTAATGTGAATATAAAAATTGTATTTTGAATAATTGCTGAAACTGTAGACAAGAAATGATGAATGAATGAATTTAATTATGTAAATTATTAATTTGAATAATAGCCAATCATAAATAGGACTAGATGCATGATAAAATGAGTATACTATTTTTTTTTCTTTTTTCTTAATTTTGGAGATTTAAGCATTTAATAATGTAATTTTTTTAGATCTCAAGCTCAAAAACTTGACCTACGCTTGAGTTTGAACTTGATATTAAGCTCGAGTTTGGCTTGACTAATTAATCAAGTTAAGCCAAGCCAAGCTCAAGCTTTTTGGCTTTCCCACGAGCTTAAGCTCAAACACTATTTTTAAGTTTGTCACAAGTTCAAGCCAAGCTTGAACATGCACTACTCGACAAAGCTTGGCTCGTTTATAGCCCTAGTTGACCAATTGCTATGATCCGTCCACCATCCTTCCCTTTTTACCTCTTTTTTTTTTTTTTTTTTTTTTTGCTGAATGACTCTCCCTTTTACCTAGAAAATTCTTAAAATGTTATGCATATTAATTTGTTTGGCTTTTATAGTTTTATTTTTTAAAATATTCAAAAGACTATATTTTTTTATCTTTTTTAAAAATTTCAAATGACTTTTATTTGACAATTTTGTTGTTTGTTGTTTAGTAGCTAAAGTTTCTCAAAAAAGTTTGGAGTTTTGAGACTTGGGTGTTGTCATGGTTTTGAAACCCAGAATCGTAAAATTCTGGTTCAAGATTTTTAAGATCAAACTATGAATCCCATTTGGAACTATCTTCAAATATTCTCATGCATATAACCTTCATTAGCTCTTATGGGTGAAAAAAAAAATCACATGATTATCACGTGACTACATTAAGAAAGTTCAACAACTGATTCGTGTTATTGGTCGCACAAGAATCATGTGATTTTTATGTTCATAAGAACTAACGAAAGTTAATCCTGTGGTCAAACTAGTGGATATGAAACCTTAGTAATTTATTAGAAAGAATTGAAAGCTGAGGAGGTGTTTTTTACAATTGACCTAAATATCATGGGTATTATTACAATTAAAGAAAAGTTAACAAATGCCTTAAAAGAATATTGATTTAGAAACTATTTTTAGGAAATTTTTATGGAAAAATGATAAATCAATTAAAAGTGAAATCTAACTAGATGTATGCCTCAGTGCTATCTGCTGTCCTTGTCCCTATCGGGTGCTGATTTGGAAAAAATAATACCATTCAAGAGGCCATTATTGATGCATTTCCCTTGAGGCTAGATAGAACTTCATCAATCCTAAAAAGGCATCATCATCTGCTTTCGTGGTATATTTGGCAGGGCGCATTTTGGTCTGCATAGTTGGATTACAAGATGTTTCTAAAAGCAAATACAGCCACATCTAATAATAAACTCTAAAGAGCACATTTCAAAATCAAAACAAAATGCCATGTTTTGGTTCTATTAAGCACTGTAACCAGGAAAATACTTGTGGACAGAAAACTATAATGTTGCTAACATATAAATAATATGAGATGAGTTATGGCAGCTAACGAACGATATTGGTAAAAGCCTTAAAGTAGAACTGTAAATAAGTTGAACCATAAAGAGATGGCAGTAATTCTATGATTTTACCCTTAGATGCAAATTGCATATGTTTTCAAAGCAATCCAGATGTAATCGGCATCAATTGGATATCCCCATATGCTTGACTTGCTGGTTCTTGTGCTGCAGGTACTGAAATATCAAAGTCACCACACCACTTCTTGATCAAGTGAAAACATTGATAGATAGAACTACCATGCTCATCTTTGAGTTCGAAGAGCATAATCGCGTAGCTGTTCTTTTTTTTTTTTCTTTTTTTTTTAATAAATTCCTTTTCAAATTCAAAAAAACTAATTGTTGGAACAATTGTTTCGTTCTTCTTCAGATATGCAGTTGCTTTGCAAAAACATAGAGTTCAAGTTCTTAGGCAATAGCAAGAACTGACGATACATTACACAAAGTTTAACAAGACTTATCTCAACAACAATAAACAATAGCTTATCATTATTGATAGAATAACGGCTATATGCTTAAATTCAACAGTTTATTTTTTTTTTACAGATTAAGCTTTTGGGACAAGTGGTAAATTATCAATTATTATATCTAAACCCTCTTAACAGACTAGCAGGACAACCAGGAAAACATGATTACAGCCTAAGATTTCCTTTGGGGAAAGGACAGAGTAAATGGAATACTATGAAGAGTAAGAGTATCTTGATATGAACAAAGTTCTCCACTCAGTCTGCATTTTTATCACTTACAAAGCCAATGAAAAATAAGACAGCTACAACCACATAACATACAGCCTCATATTACATCCAAGACCACCTTAGTCCATGCAACGCTCAAAATTATTTCCCGAAGAAAAAACCCCAACCAAAACATTACATCATCAACTAGTGTTTAAGTAAAAATTTGCAACAATTTATCAGTTAAAATCACCAAAACATGATGTCTTCATGGGAAACAAGTCTAAATTTATAAGTGCAAGCAATACACATCTTAAAAGATCATTAAATTTTTTCATAATCATGTTATTAAGGAACTTTTCGTTCAGGAATTGGCTATACATGAGCTTATGTTTAAGAAGGAGACTACCAGGCTTATGGCATGAGTGTGGAAGTCCTCCATTATTTTTATAACTTGATAATCTCTCTATCTAGCACTAAATTATTGGAAACCAGTTCCAAAGTTCATAAATTGGAATTCACAAACATTATCAAAAGCATAAATCAACTCACATGTCATCATCAAGATCAAGATGTAATATTTATCAAAGTTAACTAGCTACAAATGGATTTGACTCTAATGAAGAAAATTGTCTTTCTTAAACAAAACCAAGTCAAACACAACATTTATAACTAAGTAATTAACGAGGAGTACCATCTCTGCAAAATCCCAATGACACAATTATAAAAAAATTAAAATTTACTCAAATCCGGTATAGAAAAGTAGGTATTTCCAGTTCCAAAGCTCATAAGTTAGATTCACAAGCATTATCAAAAACATTACATCAACTCACATGTCATCATCATCAAGATCAATATGTTATATCAAACTTTACTAGCTTCAAAAGGATTTGATTTTAATGAAGAATATTTCCTTTCATTAAACAAAACCATGTCAAACACAATCTTTACAACTAATTAATTACAATCTCTGCAAAAATCCCAATGACACAAATTTAAAAGAACTAAAATTTACTGAAATCCTATCTAAGAAAAGTAGGTACTTCCAATTCCAACGCCAAGACGACTTGCATGAACCTATAAATTAACAAACCCAATTCCTTGCACGAAGCTTTCTCTGAACCTTCAAACCAGCCTGACCAAGAATCCCATATCCCTTGCCATATCCAGCACGTAAATAACTCTCCTCAGGTACTCCAAACTGCACTCTATTAGCCAACTTTCTCGTCTCGGTGATCCCACAACCTTTCTTCGAATTTCTTTGTCGTTGGCCACCCTTTTTCTTCTTCTTAGAACTATAATCAAGAACAGGCACTGGGAGTGGTTTGGCTAGTCTTGTAGGAGGAGGCTCTTGCAACTTCTCAATCGTCTCACGTATCGTATCCAACATGTCCCTTCCCCACTTCCCAGTTGGATCTCCTTTAGTTAAATCCATACGAGCTGCTAATACAACTTTATTAGGTAAAACTCCACCAATGCACCTCTTCATCGAAGGCCGCGTGCTCCTATAAATATTAGTTTCCTCAAGATAACCTAACAGACATGTTTTCACATTTGAAAACCCTATGTTTGCTTTTTTAACAGCACCAACAAGCTCAACATTGCAAGAAGGTGTATATGTCAGTGACGAAAGACCACCAACAGCAACTATAAGCTTTGCCGCAACAGTGACACCAACAATGGATGAAAGATTCGGTGCAATATGTCCCATTCTAGCCTCTAACAAGTCCAACACTCTTTTTTTCGACGAATCAAGACCAAGAACGTAATCACATGCATGTATTGTGTCTGCTAAATCTTGTTCCGAAAGTGGTTTTCCACTAGTTGTTGATGCTGTTATAGAAACTACCATTAGAATAGCTGGGTCTAAGTTTAATCCATCGATTAAAGTGATATCTATTTCGTTACCAATCTTTTTAACAACTCGAGCGTATTTGATAGGGTCTTGAATTACAGATTTGAGTTTTGGGAATTTCTTGCAATACTTGCCGCGAATGAGATTGTAGAGGTTAAAGATTTGGCTATCAATCTCGAGCAACAAGTTGTTAGAGGCCACTATAAATCAGTATTGAGCATCTGGGTCATTATCCACTGTCAATTCTAATCCAAGAGAGAAGAGGTTTTCGACTTTGGATGTAATATCTTTGAACCCTTTTACGTGGAAATTGGAAAGAGTTAGAGATTCATCGACGATATAGACGCAATTGTTGTTCGAGTTTTGTTGTTGTTGTTCATCATCATCAAGTTCATTGAGATCTTCCAAGTAAGCATCGTAGTCCTCAAGAATTGCCATGATGAATCAGAATCAGGGTTTTCAAGGAAGCGACAGTGTTAGATAAGAAAAAGAAGGAAAACGAGAATTATTATAATAAGTTTGTGTTCATCGACTGTTATTTTATAGTGTAAACCTTACCGAATCCGTGTAGGACTAGGAAACCAAAACAAAATAAGAAAACGTTGGCGGTTACTTCAAGGTTAAGTCAAACACGTGTGTCAAACACAAGTGTTCGTAGAAGACTAAAAGTGTCCTACGCTAATCTATCGATTCAATACTATACTTCAGGTCGATGACTTCAAATATTGATGATCAAACTATGAATGAATTACGAATATACTTGAATAATTTAAAAGATTAAAGAAATTTGAAAACTAATAATACATCATATTATTAAACGTAAAACTTATCTTCTAATTGGGATGATACATAAATAAAAAATAAAAAAAATTAATTTTTTTAACAAAATAACACAGGAAACCTTTGAAAAACAAAAACAAAAACAAAAACCCACTCCTTTCTTCACGCTGCCCCTCACCGATCTGTTTTGCGCTTTTGTTTTCTCATGGCTCAAACGCAAAGCCTTCTCTATCAAAACAAGAAGATGTGAAAGCCATACTTCACAAGTACAAAAATACCAAAGTACATATGAATTTTTTTTTATCAAAAAAATAATAATAATTGTGTTGCTCCACAAACCTTAAATGTAAAATTGTTGTAGCGACTTCTCCTTTCTCAAAACTTGGATGTATTCCGTCGCAACTTAAAATAAATGCACAATCACTGTTATGACCCAAGTGTTGGATAAACTATTTGAATTCAAGTTTAGTAATAGAATAAATCTTCCTAAATAGATTAGTATTGTTATTTATTTGGATTCAATTTAATTTTTAGTTATAGGATAGGATTAATTCCTATATTTTAGGTTTTGTTAATGTGATTATCTCATCTTTGGCTATTTATGTATGTTGAATGAGTTAATGAAAATTAAGTAAAAAATTAACCAAGAATGTCTAATTCTTCTCTCAAGTTCAAGAGATTGGTCATCTTGAACTGACTACACTATAAATTTATTTCTCAATTGACAACAATTAACACGTAGCTTTTCAATTTAGGAATCCTTATTTTTAGATTTGAAACATTGTAGTTTTGGTATAAAGCAAACCGCGCGCGTAATTCTTTCCATGATTATCAAAGACTTTAGCCAAAACTCATCTTGAGACGTTGGGGTTATCTAGAAAAAGACCCAATTAATTATCGTACATTCAATGATCTCAACAATGATAGTTTAATTATAACAATTGATGTGTAGGAGTAGAGAAAAGTTGTAGAAGACCCAAAGATGGATTTAGTAGGCAAGATCACCATCAAGCAATTGCTGCTGAAGGCTGCCAGACTTTAATTGCACCAGTGTAGAATCAGCAATGAGAGTAAAAGCAAGAGCAAGCAAGAGCAACATGAACAAAATAGGATTCTAGGTCCCTTTGATTTTTTAATTTTTTTAAAAGTTTTTATAAGAGTGGTCATTAGTGATATGATTGTGCATTTAGCATGACTGTTATTTTATAGTTATTATACTTAAAAAATAGGTAATAGGTAATATTTTTATAGTCTTCCTGTAATTGAATTGAAAGATTAATATCAATATGGTTTTGTACATAGACAAAAATTTTGCTACCTCAACGTGTAACTGATTTCTATTATATACTTTTTTATATATATAAGATTCTACTATGTATACTATTGTGTTTATTGTCTGTGGAGTTTTTTTTTTAGCTAAATGTGTTAGCTGAGTTATAATATTATATACTCTTTTTTTTACAAGATTATTGTGTAATATTAACTGTTGTGTTTATGGTTTCTCCCAAAAAAAAAAAAACTATTGTGTTTATGATTTTTTTATAAATTTATTTACCTCAACATGTAACTGATTTTTATAATATACTTTTTATTCTATTAAATGCTAACAGTTTTTTTAGGAGAAGTAATAGATAATAACTAAAGGAATTAGAAGAATGGTAAAGAAAAAGTCATTTTAAATTTAAGAATCAGTTGAGATATCAAATTTTTGTGGATTAGAAGTAAAGGCCTACAGCTTACCACCATTTTGAACAACACAAACAAAACCGTGGAAAGGAATATACTGTCATATTGAGTGTAATTCTTTCATGTAATATATTATTTTGAAGTGGTTTCATGACATTAGAGATGAGGAAAAATGTATAAGAGCCTCCCTTTTATCACTTCATAATATATATATATATATATATGTTCAGTAACGGCTCCAGGAATTTTGTTTAGGGGGTTATTAAGAAACTTGAATTAAAAAAATTTTAATAAAAAGAGAACTTGGACATATTAAGTTATCGGCAAATAAAATAAAATAAAATAAGTTTTACAATTTCCTTTTACAAGTTTTCAAATTTTGAATTGTTACATGATAGTTTTTTTTTTTTTTGGAGAATATATTGTTACATGATAGTTGATTATGAGTATTTATTGCCAATGTGGGTAGCTATGACCATTTTTTTTTTTTTTTTTTGATGGGAAATACTAACAACTTTATTAAACCAAAGAAGAGTAAGTTACATCTTGAATCAGAGCTTGGTTAAGGAAACACGGTTCCTCCTCTAACCAAGCTGAAAAATCATCTATGCCAGAGGCATATTTAGCTAATAAATGGGCTGGCCTATTGCCTTGCCTACGGACATGTGAAAAAACAACCTGTCTAAACTCTTGAGAAACAGACAAAGAATTAGAAATAATAACAGCCACAGTTGATGGTGGCGGGGAGAGATCCTTCAGAGCGTTGATCACCAAAAGGGAGTCACCTTCAGGAATAAAGTCTTGTACACTAAGATCTTTAGCGAATTGCAAACTCACCTCCACTACTTTCACCTCAATCTCTACTACTTTTAGACGGGCTGAAATCTTCTTACTAAGGGCACCAATAACATTGCCTTCCTCATCCCGAATCAGAGCTCCCACACTTGCAGCTCTCTGATCAGCAAATACAGCACCATCAACGTTGATCTTGATCATTCCTCTCAGTGGTGGCTTCCAAAACTCAGGCTGGACATCCCTTCGCTGCACTAGCTTGGCCACACATTCCTGATATTCAACCCGATACTCTAAAGCATCATGCCCTATTCTTGTAGCATTTTTCATCACTCCCCCATTCCTTTGTTCATTCCTATTTGACCAAAGAGCCCATGCTACCATGATTACTTTTTCAACCAACATCGAGTCCCACTTTGCTTCAACCACTCCATACTAGAGCAAATCCATAAAGGAAGTAAACCATATGGATGGCTGAATACTGAACAACCTTGCTATCCCCAACCTCATGTGTTCATCTACAATCCCAGAACAGATGGCTAGAACTCTCTAGGCCCGAATTGCACAGCTCACAGCATCCTTCATTCAAGACTTTCCTACGCATTAAATTTTCTTTGGTGGGAAGTGTGTCTCGGCAAGCTCGCCATGCAAAATGGCGAACCTTATGAGGAATGTTAAGCTACCAAATCCTTTTCCAAAATCTCCTCAACCTGCTATCATCAGAAACAGCCCCAGCCGAGCCTTCAGAGGCGAGCTCAACAACCACTCTGTAAACGCTTCTAACACTAAACTTTCCGTTACTTTTAGGAGCCTAGACCTGCCTGTCCTCGAGGAGCTTTGAGCTCAATGCAATACTACAAATATTATCAACTTCATGTGGGAGAAAAATACTCTGAATCAGATCGGTTTTCCATGTGCCAAGAGTTGGTTCAATAAGTTCACACACCCGAGCCTCCACAGGAAGACCAGCCGGAGGAGATATGATCTTGTATGTTGACGGGTTGAGGGTCCATTTATCCGTCCATATTCGAATGCTTTGACCATTGCCTACCTACCATTTCATTCCTCTTTTGATAACATTCTGCCCCGCCATGATACTTCACCACGCATACGATGGATATGCACCTAGACCCGCTTGTAGAAAGTCACTCTTAGGGAAATATTTCATCTTAAAAACACGATAGAACAATGAGTCTCCACCCATTTGTAATCTCCATCCCTGTTTTGCTAATAAGATGAGATTAAATTGTTTTAGCTGTTTAAACCCCAACCCCCCTTGAGCTTTAGGAGTACAGAGTTTATCCCAACTAATCCAAGCCATCTTTCTTTTGTCTCTTTGTTGTCCCCACCAAAAATTCCTTATAAGACTAGTCATCTCATCACAAAGTTTATCTGAGATCTTAAAACATCTCATGGCATACGTAGGAATAGCTTGGGCCAGTACTTTGATCAGAATCTCCTTACCTGCTTTTGAGAGTAATTTTTCCTTCTGACTTGCCAACTTCTTTTCCAACTTTTCTTTAATTCACTTGAAAGTGTTCTTCCTATTCTTTCCCACAAGAGATGGTAGACCCAAATACTTCTCATGTTGTTTAATGACTTGTGCCCCAAACCTGATCTTGATTTCTTCTTGAATGTCTGTGGCTGTATTACTACTGAAATAAAGCGAAGTCTTCGCCCTATTTAATTTCTGCCTTGATGCATCTTCATAAACTTTCAAAATTCTTTCAAGGGACTTACACTCTTCAATAGAAGCTTTACAACAAATAAGACTATCGTCTGCAAAGAATAGGTGTGAAAGACAAGGACCATTCCTACAAACAGAAATACCTTTCATAGACCCTTCATCAACAGCTTTCTTAATTAAAGCAGACAGACCCTCAGCACAAATCAGGAAACGATAGGGTGAAAGGGGATCACCTTGTTAAAGACCCCTAGAAGGAACAATATGACCTTTGGTCTTACCATTAATACAGATGGAGTAAGTCACAGTTGAGACACACTGCATCATCAGGCTCCTCCAACGAGGGTGAAAACCTAATCGCTCCATAATTTTCTCCAAACACACCCATTCCACCCTATCATAAGCTTTGCTAATATCCAGCTTCAAAGTCATCTTCCTTCTATTCCATGATTTCTTCTGAATAATGTGATGCATAGTTTCAAAAGCAACTAAAATGTTGTTGAGATTCAAAAAATCACAGTCCAAGGCCCAAGGAAATAACACATTGGGCTAAATTCCATGAGAAATAGAACTAGAGAAATAAAAAAAGTTGGGCTCATGTAATGAAGAGAAAAGAAGAAAGAAAAGAAGAAAGGGTGAGGGGCCCAAAGAGTTGGGATCCAAAGAAACCCATGAAATTAAAAGAAAGACCCAGCCGACCAAGATCAGTAAGCCAAAAGAAGCCTAGTAGGAAGAACTCGGCCGGGATTCCCGAGACTGCCAGGAGGCCAGGATCCCTGGGATACACAACACAGCCTAAATAGGACAGAACCAGCTCAAAGGAAAACACCAAATGGCATGAAGAACGAAGGACAGATAGGTCCCTCTCAAACGCCCAGTAATATAGTGAAAAATCAGAAGGTATAAAGCAACCATTCATGAACAAAGGGGCGGTATCTCAAGGAACCTAGAATGAGGAACTATAAGTGGAAGTGGCTAGAAAGAAACTTTCAACCCAGCAGTAGAAGATTCCAACTACTTGGGAAAAAACGACAAGAAAATAGGGCAGTCAAAAGCTGAAAATGTGAAAGGGGCCAAGGTCAGCAACCTAAGGGGAATTCTATAATAGAAAGTCAGCAAGAGGCTTTTAGCTTGGCAGTACTAAAAGGAGAAAGTTATGAAGAAGAAGGAAAGGACCAACCCTCTGGGTAACATACACAGCACGAGCTCTGGTACCCAGGGAAGGGCAAAAAAGAGAAATCACTAGTACCCCGAAGCCCTAGAGTCACACTATAAAAGGAAGAAGCAACCATCACAAAAAAGGCAGCAATGATAGCATAACAGAATCCTCGAGAGAACTCTGTTAAATTTAAAGAAAACAGAGCAAATATCTCCCAGTATCCCAGAAAATTGCCATTATAGCACATGCTCAGATTCAAAAGGATTCAAACTTTGCAAATCTTAGAGGCTTGAATAGCCATAAAAGTCTGTAATTTTTGAGTTTATTTGAACCTTGTATCACATCTTAGTGAGCACGCTGTAATCATAATCAAAGAAATTAATAAAGTGCCTCTCATTAACCTGAGGATCCCTAACCACTATTTTGTGCATTTCTTGATTATTTTGCATTCCTTTTGCTGTTTCTTTGTCATTCAATGCAGATATTCTCGCTTGTTAGTTTATTTGTGTTGTAGGGAACTTGCCCTGTGCACTACTTGGTTCTTAAACAGCCCCTTAGCTGTGATGAACCAAGCTCAGTCCACCAAACTACAATCATCTTGGCCCAGGATCCTTGGGTTCGGGTGCTAAAGAAAAAAAGGCATTCTCACAAATGTTATTAGTGATAAGTTTGCTATTAACAAAGGCACTTTGAGTATCACCAATTATAGCAGGAAGGATTTTCTTCAATCTATTAGCAAGGGTCTTGGCAGCCATTTTATACACCACATTACATAAACTGATCGGTCTAAATTCTGTGACTTTCTGTGATTTATTATTCTTAGGTACTAAGACAATCTGAGTATCATTAAAATGAGGAGGAATAATAACGAAATTAAGAAA
The DNA here is from genome assembly GCA_023621385.1 of Quercus gilva. Lineage (NCBI taxonomy): Eukaryota > Viridiplantae > Streptophyta > Magnoliopsida > Fagales > Fagaceae > Quercus > Quercus gilva. The sequence continues at coordinate 46,235,351 of CM042478.1, read as the reverse complement.
ATCAAGGACAGATTTTGTGACTACATTACCCACAGTAGGCCAAAAGTGCTGGTAGAATAGTGGAGGCGTCCCATTTGGTCCAGATGCCTTGAAAAGGTACATCTGCTTCATTGCTTTATACACTTCATTCGGTTGGAACTCCTTAATCAGCTGCTCATTCATTTGCTGAGATACTTTCGGTTGGATTGCTTCCAAAAGTTCATTGAAATCCGTGGGGTTTGAAGAGGAAAAAAGCTTCGAATAATACTTCACAAACACCTTCTCAATTTCATCCTCCTCTTCTTGCCAACCTTCATCAGAATCAAGAATCCCATCAATCAAGTTTTTCTGGAACCTTGAAGAAGCTTTAGCATGGAAAAAACCTGTGTTTTGATCCCTTTCTCTAAACCAATCAACTCGAGCTCTCTGCTTCCACATGGTTGCCTCCTTCTACAACCAACAATTAAGCTCTACCCTAGTCTCCTTTAAGTGTTTAATGACCTCCGGATTAGTCGATTGCACCTCCAATACCTCCAAAAGCTTTTGTAGCCGAGCTATCTCTTTGCCCATTTGCCCAAACTCAGTCTGGTTCCACTCTTCTAGTTTTGCTTTGCATGAATTCAAGCGTGACAACAAAGGATGTGAATTGGCTTTCTTCACGCGTGGGTTCTTTTAACCACATGGATTCAAATCTAAAAAAAATTTTAGACTTAGCCCTTGTCTTGGTAACCATGAATTGAAGCAACAGTGGATTATGATCTGAAGTTGATGAAGACTTATGGATCAACTTTGCCGAAGGAAACAATGAAGCCCAACCCGGATTCACCAATGCCCCTATCAAGCCTCTCTCTAATTTGAAACCCATCACTTCTTTGAAAAAAACCAAGTAAATTTTGGCCCAATAAAACCAACCTCTTGAAGCCCACAAGAATTTATCACACTATTAAACCTGGTCATTTGTTGCTTGGGTCTAGGAGCACCACCCTCTTTTTCAGAATCCAACTGAATCTCATTGAAGTCGCCAATAACCACCTAAGGTAAAGCAGACACAGTAGAGAGAGAATGGAGAAGTTGCCATGATTCCACCCTCCTCACAGTCTCCAGATTACCATAAAACCCTGTCAAACGCCATCTAGCAAAATTGTTACCCTCATCAATAATACCATAAATATGGGACATCGAAGAACCCAGTATTTCCACCTTGACCCCTGACTGCCAGAATAAAGCCAACCCCCCACTTGAGTCGTTACTTGGAACAATATGACTCTCCTGAAACCCACATCTTCCTTTGACCACCTTCAACCAATCAACATCTGACTTTGTTTCCATTAAGAAAACAAAATTGGGCTTCTCTATCCTAATGACCTTCTGCAAGGTGTTAATTGTCTGAGGGTTCCTAAGCCCTCGACAGTTCCAGCTTAAGAGACTCATTGGGCTTGACGGGGTTGCTTAGCAACCTCCGCTGCTCCTAAGTGTGTGGCAAAAAGAGAGCCCAAAACTTTAGCCTCCTCCTTTAGTTTCAACTTCTTTTCTTTCCTAATCATCTCATTCTCCATCTTACTGCCCATAACATTTTTCCTTTTAGAACCCACTTCCACCTCACTCATAACGTGATCTTCATTACCCACGGTTCTGTTTGTTAATCTAGTCCAGCTTCCTTTCCTCATTTCTTTGTTCATAACCAGCCTGTAACCCTCCTTCCCATCACTAACCGAAGCCCCTTCACCCTTCTTTTTTGATTTCTTCAAACCTTTACTCTTGTTTTTTGGTTTAGACTAACCTATTTTGAAACAAATGTCTCCCACTCCAGAAATAGCACCACTAGAATCATTCATTCCTTCCTCCACTAAGGCCTGAACCCGTGTGTCCACATGTGCCTCTTCTTCCTCCAAATCCACCTTACCCATCCCATTAATCACATTAATTATTTCTGTATCAACCGGGTTTGGTACAGCCCCCTCATTCCGAATATCTTTATCAATATCCTCAATTATTGCCTCAAAATCCGACTTGCTGCAAGGGATTTAGTAACTCCCAACTCTAATTCACCCCTACTTGAAATTAACCCCTCTGTAATCCGCTCTGGCCTACTGCCTCGTACCATTTCCACTTCAACTATCTCCACCGTACCGATCAGCCTTGGTTGAAACTCCTTATTCTCCCTTTGAGCCCTCAACTCTGATTGCCTACCTTTAGACAAAGTTTGGGACCCCCTAGACTCATACCCCTTAACCTCAACATATTGGTGACGAATTGGACTAAATTGAGAAGCTTTAATCTAATGCCCATACTATTGCTACTCCACAGGAAAAGAGCCTTTGCTCTTCAACCAGATTTCACAATCTTTATCATCATGTGATAACATTCTGCACCAAAAACATAGATTAGGCAGCCTTTCGTATTGGAAAGCCACCCACCCTTCCTCCTTATTGTTAAAACTGATCTTTCTCCCTCGACAAAGAGGTTGAGTAACATCCACCCTAACCTGGACCCTCATAAAGGTACCACCTTTCAACTCCATCGGATCATTCGACTTAATTATAGGACCAACAGTTGTCCCAATAAACTCAGCCGTCTCCGGAGTCATGAACTTGAAAGACAGATCATGAATCTAAATCCAAAACGAGTAGAACCTAAACTCCAACTCCTTAACTGACTTGCTGCCATCAAACCTCTGTAAAATCACTAAGTGTCTATCAAAAGACCAAGGTTCACCCTAAAGAACTTTCTCAGCATCAACTTCCAGATCAAACTCAAACAATAACACATTATTCCCTGCATTACTAACACAAAAACTCTCCCTTGTTCTCCACAGAGGTCGAAATGTTCTCGCCACGGCTTCTATATTCAGATTTCGCTTGGTGAAAAACTTTGCAACCAAAACATGGTTTGCCTTAGTAAGTTTCTTTGACAAACTCAACTTCTCCCCTTCCTTTGCTGATAACGACAACCCATCACACTTTCTTGTCAACTCCTCCATGTTTAGAACAAAGGACCTGTTACTAAGGCTAAACGGGAACCACACTAAAGCCCTACTAGCACCCAAGATGCTATAGGGTGAGCCGTCTTTCTCAGGGAGAAAGGAAACGTATTTACTACAGTTTAGGGTTTAAGAGAAACCCTAGGCCGAGAACCCTAGTCTGGTACTAGACCCTTGCTTGGTTGGTATTTATGACAATTTTATTTTGTTAAATTTGTCTAACATTTTTATTTTTATGCAATTGTTATTATCTATTAATTTGTCATTGTTTTTATAAAAATATTTATAACTAAATGAATAAACTTAACTCATTGGCTTTTTATTATTTATTGACACACACAATCATACTCATTCATACATAAAATAATATATTACGTGTCTACTTAATCAATTAAATGTTTGAACAATCACTAACTTTACAATTTTTCTTCTTGAATTTTTATGACTTTATAACAAAAAGTTATTATAACATAATAACAATACACATAAATGTAATAAACCCTATTTATTTCTTAATTATTAAATTATATAAAGTTATATTATATTTATATTGTACACACAAATATCCACATACATCATTATTTACACAAATAACATTATAACAAAAAGTAATGCACACAATTAATATTAAACACACTCACACACATATAATAATTTATAATAAAAAGTGACACTTACAGTTCACAAATACTTACTCGTACTCTTAGAGTTGAAAATACTTATAGTAAAGGTGTATAAGATTTAAGTTAGGGTCTGCACAAATATTTTAAGAATAAATTAAAATATTAAACTAAAAAATAAATATTATAAATATATATATATATATATATATATATTTTTGAACAAAGGGTAGAGCCGCCCCTGTTTATGTTGTGAACATGCAAAATAAAATGTAGGAGAAACCTTATCATGGATCTTATAAAATAGCAAATATTTTTATTTCTTTGTTGATTCACTTAGAACAAAGATAATCCTTTAGTTCTTATCATTGAAAAGCAAAATTGTCTCATGACTTTGTCTTGCTCCATTTCCTACTCCACTACTTTGCGGGGCGAGAAAAACTAGTGCAGGGTGGAGTGAGATGAGACAGGTCATCAAGGCGTGGCTGGAAAAAGTTGTCGTCTCTAGCCGGTATAGGCCGAAATTTTGATTGAGATAGAATAGATGCTTATTAAGTGATGATTGTGACCTTTTTGTATAAGTTAGAGTTATTACCCTACAATTGTGGAAAAACGAAATGAGGATTTTTCAACTTGGTGCCTAGGGTTGGTAGCTGAATTCAATTTTCATGACCCTATGAATTAATTAATAAATATTTGGAATGCTTTAGGTAAGTACATTTTTGGGAGCATGAGGGAACAATTCATGGTATTAATTAACAAAAAAAATATCTTCATTGAGCCCTACTAAACCCACCAAAAATTTCAAAATAGTTCCATTGGAGACATCTTTATTTAATGAGGCAAAAATTTCAAAATAGTTCCATTGGAGACATCTTTATTTAATGAGGATGCTTTTCATTGTTCAACTCTTCATAAATGACATTGGGATTGTTCGACTTGCGAAACAATTTTGTTGTTGTTGTTGTTCATCATTTAATTAATGAGACTAAAAGGAATATGAGAATTAGCACTACCCCTGTAAGTATCTTTGTTTCAAAGAGCTAACTAAATGATTATTGTTTTTTTTTTTTTTTAAGGCTATCCTCACTCATCAATATTACTTAGCAACACATATTAAAATAGGAAAATTTAGGACCTGTTTGGTAATATTGTTTGAACAACAGTTTTCGTTATTTAAATAATACAACATGTATTTCCATAACACTTAAACAACGATACTAGAAATCTCTTACCAAATGGGCCCTCAGATCAATTGTGATGCATATTAAGACCCCAATTAATAATATATTTTAAAAGTTCACTAAAAACAAGCATTAATGATATACACACAAGGAGTTTTAATTCATGATTGAATAACTCTAATATCCTTTTACAACAAGATAAACAATGGACAGCTTTTCTTTTAGCTTTCTCCTCATATCCCTCGTAAGACAAGTTGCCAAATAACTCATGTGGGTGAGTAAGCCCAACGCCACATGTTGGGCCTGTGGCCCAATTTAAATAGAACTTCCTGTCCGAAGAGATTGAAAGGAACAACGCTTTGCCGTCCTGGCAGACATTCAATCGGGGAAGGATTATTATTGCGTCCGAAGACAATTTGACATGTCCGAAGAAATTTCGCTCGTCAGACCTCCAAAGAACTTGATCAAGTAGAAGATTCCTCAGAGGGAGGTGTTGGGCATCCATAAGCACGGAGATATCTTGAAATATCTTACAAATAAAGCTGCCATCACCGCATTTAATGCACCGCAACAACTTTTCTGACCGCATTTATGTGGAGAAGACACCTGAACAATGAAACCTCAGCCACTACCGCTCACTGCAGGTTAAAGCAAACTTCTGATGTGACTAATACTCGAGTGAACGCTTAGATGAAGGACAAGTGTGCGGTGAGGATGAGGGAAAAAGGTGTATATATAAAGAAACACGTCTAACATAGGAGAGGATCAATTTTTTTTTTTGAGGAGGTAAAAAGAAAGGCAAAAATCTCTTCGGATCAGAGAAACTTTCATTAAATTATCGCCTGAGTCCTTTTTTCTCTCGTCTCGCTTGCATGAACCGTTGCTAAATCCATATTCAGCCCAGCTGTTTAACCCATTCTCTACAAATTCATTGTTGGGGATTTGTTGGGCTAACAATACGGGAAGTAATTGCGTAGTCCACGAAATTCATACCCTACAACTCAATACAATTATTTTTTATTTTTTATTTTTATTTTTATAGGTCAATACAATTCTTTAAACCATAGGTTTGGGTATGTCAAAGGTTTTTGAAAACAGTAAATAACAACAATGGTGATTGGTAAATTTGGAATAAACTCCTATTCATTTCAAAACCTACTCAAATTTGTACCGAATGCCACGTCATTTAAATTTATAATTTCTAAATAAAATTTAATATACACCTTTAAATTTATAAAATTCAAGCAAATTGAACCTGTAAATTTATAAGTAGGCCTTTTTTGCACCTCGATATTTTGCCGAGTTCCCCCCTTAGCTCACGCAATAATCAAGACAGAGAGAATGGACTTGATTCACCTTTGCCTAAGAGATTGAGAGTAAGAATTTCCATGTCCAATAGATAGGTTTTTTCCCCTCACTCTTGTTAGCTATACATACATCACCTTCCATTGTCATAGCGAAAATTTCAACATACTCCTTCATGTTTGGAAGTTTTTTCCTTACTGTGAAACGTGAAATAAACAAAATAGATATATACAAAAAGGCTAAATTTTGTTACACACTTCCATGCACTGTTTTGAAAACACAATTTAACAATTTTAATTGAAATCATATTTTTCAACTACATTATATTGTGTATCTATCACTACTTAAAAAAAAAAACCCAGCCAAGCAAGCGTCGCACTCGCGCACCCACAACATTTGGGTTCGAGCCCACACGGTTAGTTTTTTTTTGGGAGAAGAAGCCCACATGGTTAGTGGTCACACACACTCGGCGGGAAATCGCATTGCACCCCAACGTTGGCGGGAAATTCTCAATTCTATTTTGTTGCCCCAAAAGCCCAAACCTTCTTCGCTAAATTCGAACCGCACATCTCACTTTCCCAAATCAAACGGCTATAAATATCCCCTCACATATCCCACCCATTTCTCAATTTTTATTTCAAAATATAAAAAAAAAATCGGTCTCGCTTTGGCCCTCCTACTCTCTCTCTCTCTCACACGCAGACACACCAAATAGTCTCGCACACGACTTATACGAAACCCTCGATCTGAGAAACCGAGAGAGGGAGAGAGAGAAAAAGCCATGGCGAAGCTCTCGAAGCCTGTGGCTTCGTCCGATGAAGCCCTATCCAACGCCTCGAATTCAACGTCGGAGTCGGAGGAAGAGGAGCAGCAGCAGCAAGTCAACGAGCAGATCAACGACGAAGAAGACGAGGAGGAGATCGAAGCCGTGGCTCGCTCCGCCGCCTCCGACGAAGATAACTCTCCAAACTCCGACGACGAAGCCGCCGGCGACGACGAAGACGAGGTAAAAATTTTACGATTGTGTCCTCGGTGGCGAACTGCGTGTGTATGTGTATTTTGATTGGTTGGATCTGAAAGCTGTGTGATTAGGGTTTCTAGTGGAATTTGTTGCTCTAGGGTTTGATTGTTTCTAGGGCTAACTTAACCTAATGTTTAGGAAAAAAAAGAAAACGAAAAAGTAGGGTTGAGTCTATTGTTTCATTCCGCGTTTTCTGCGTTTTGATTACTTAGATTAAGCTGAAACTGGAGTATTGTGCTAATTTGAGCTTAGGTGCTTATCGGTTTTCAAATTGTTTCGCTGTGATGTTTTTGCAATTTTATGAAATGTAGTGAGCGAAGATTAGTGTATCATGCTAACTTGAGTTTAGGCAATGTTGCATTGGATTGTAACTGATGAAAAAAGTTAAAAACCTAAGAGTTTAGGCATTGTTTTGATTAGTTGTTCTCAATTGGATATTTTCAGTTGTTGTATAATGTTTGGTGTGTAACTTTATTTTCGTGGTGTATTGGTGGCATTACTTTACAGGATGGAAATGATGTGTCCAATGCTGAAATTAGCAGGCGTGAGAAGGCTAGGCTCAAAGAGATGCAGAAAGTTAAGAGGCAAAAGGTTCAGGAAATATTGGATGCGCAAAATGCTTCGATTGAGGCCGATATGGTGTGTTGCCAGACTTGTAGCTGTTTTTGTTATTTATAGCCTATTGGGCATGATGGGCAGGTTTTATTGATGTTTGTTTTATTTGTAGAACAATAAGGGGAAGGGACGTTTGAAGTATCTCCTGCAGCAAACGGAGTTGTTTGCTCATTTTGCCAAAGGTGACCAATCTGCAGCTCAAAAGAAGGCAAAGGGAAGGTATAATTCATCGTCTCCTTAGAAACAGAATGTATACTGCTTTGTCCGAATGTTCTTGAGAAGTCTTTTACTTCTCACTTAATTACTTCTAATTTGTGATTCCCATCTCTATTGTCTGAGAATAAGCTCTTTTTGCCATGCAAGTCTTCTCATATTTAGTGTTGTTTTAGCACTGTGTGTTGGCTATATGGCCTTTTGGATGATAAAGTTAAATTTTGATTTTGGACGTCTAAAAGCTTTCTCTAAGCACAACCATGTGTGGATACAACCCAACTTTTGTTATAATATTGTATTTCAAGTAGAATTAATCTTGCGCAAGTTTTGAGTTTACTAAAATGGTTTTTTTGGGGGGGTTTGTGTTGTGGGGGGTGGGGGGGATAGTTTTTGGTGGGAATATGACACTGACACCAAATTAGACCAATTAATTCTAATTGATTTTGTTGAACATGATTGATTGTGAGTGATGCTATTAGGTGATGATTTCTAGATTTTTGTTTATTTATTTTATTTTCATTGCTATGTGGTGATACTAGCAAACTGCAGGTGGTGATTCGTAAGTCCCATCTGTTTGTTCTTTTTGTTTTCTTGAACACCAAGTCTCCTTTTGAGAGTTAATTGTCTGTCTTATCGAGAAGAAAAGAAAATAAAGAGTTCATTGTCTTGCATTGCATCAGATTATAGTGTTCTACTTGAGCGTGTTATTTCTATTTAAAATTATATTAAGACACTTTGTTATTCCAATACCTTGATTTCTCTAAGCTGTTGTTGCCTTTCGTTTTACAAAAAATATGACCTAAAATTTTGGGGAAGAGTATCCCTCTCAAGTGTAGGAGACAGGTTGCCATCAATATGGAAACAAAAGGGATTTTGCTTGTCACTTGAGATGAAACTAATACTTTTGAGTTTGGAGGAATAATTTAATTTAGTAGACATGCACAATAAGATGAGCTCATATTTTTACTGTAGGGGTCGCCATGCGTCAAAGATAACTGAAGAGGAAGAGGATGAAGAGTGCCTCAAGGAGGAAGAGGATGGTTTATCTGGGACAGGAACCACACGGCTGGTGACTCAACCCTCTTGTATGCGTTCTGTCTTGTGCTCTCTCTTTATCTTTGTGCTAGAATTATCCATGTTACGGTTGTCTTTAAGTTGTGATTGTACATTGTATTCTTCTTTTTTTGTTTTTGTGTGCATATTTTTTAAAATTTTGCTATTGATGTGTGAATTAACTATTCTTAATGCAAATCATTTTTCTTTTCCTTTTTCCTAATCCATTTCTTTACCTAAATTTCTGCTTTTGGCAGATTGTTTTCTTTTGTTCTTGTCCAATTCCTTCATTTTAAACAAGTACTAGATTTAAATGATCTGGTGCTTTTGACAAAAGTGAGTTCTTGCTGAAGAATTCTATCTTTTTTGTATCCATTTTTTCTCCTGTTGTCACTATCTACCACCAACCATGTGCTGGTTTGAGTGATTTTTTCCCGTCTTGTTTTTTTTTTTTTTTTTTTAGATATATTTATCTGTTGTAAGGACTTCTCCTGCCTATGGTTATTATTTTTTCAAGTGCCAGTGTAGTTCAAATTTAGTGCTAATTTTTCTTTATCTACTTATTCTTTTCTTCAGGTATTCAAGGGAAGATGAGGGACTACCAACTTGCTGGGTTAAACTGGCTTATACGACTGTATGAGAATGGTATAAATGGAATCCTTGCGGATGAAATGGTATGCATTTAATTGTATATTTTAGAATCTATCCTTATTTGACATGATGCCATTATTGGCTAATATCCTTTTTGAGTCTTGGTCTTCCAAGCTGTGTTGTGTCACAAATGATCATGTATGACCATGTTCTGGTGTATAATTGACCCAAAGGATGGCTTTTTTATGATATACATAGTGATGAGTTGTTGATTTTTCCATCTAGGGGCTCGGTAAAACGTTGCAAACCATCTCCTTATTGGGCTATTTGCACGAGTTCAGGGGAATTACTGGCCCTCATATGGTAGTTGCTCCAAAATCTACTCTCGGAAACTGGATGAATGAGATTCGACGTTTCTGCCCAACTTTGCGGGCTGTAAAATTTCTTGGAAATCCTGATGAAAGGGTGAGTCATTTTATCCCTACTTGAATGAACGAACTGTAATTACCAGATCATCTTTTTGCTTAGTAATTTGTCTTTATTTTTTTGGCAGAAACACATACGAGAAGATTTACTGGTTGCTGGCAAGTTTGATGTCTGTGTCACAAGTTTTGAAATGGCAATCAAAGAGAAGTCCTCCTTACGTCGCTTTAGCTGGCGCTATATCATCATTGATGAAGCCCATCGGATCAAGAATGAGAATTCCCTCCTTTCAAAAACAATGAGGCTTTATAATACCAACTATCGCCTTCTCATCACGGGCACACCGCTTCAGGTATAAATTGTAATTTCGTTGGCATGTTGTGGATTGTTGAAAACTTGACATGTTAGAAATTGCGGATCCATGCATGTTGAACTTGTGGGTAAATCTTGAAAATAGGCAGGGTTGTGTTGTTGGTAATGATGCAGATTTAAGGCAAATGGTCACTCTATAAATGTACATGATATCTTCTATGTGAAATTATGCTGAAGGTTAACATTACATTTAGTATATAATTAACATGGAAGTGTTCAGGTTCTGCAACCATGGCATTTCATAGTCTTAACTTTCACAATTACAAAATTTTAGGTTATAGAGAATATTAATACAAATTTTCCATGAGAATTTTTGGAGGTCAATGTGATGGAAGGAAAAGATCCAATGAACAGGGCTTTATTTTGTCATGAGTATCTTTTGTGATTGTCTCTAAGTCTAGATTTTTATTGATGGTGATTATGGATTTTTTTTATTGTAAAATGTATCTTTGTGTTGGGCTTTATTTTTGTTAATTTATCCTGCTCCATATATGCCTTAACTTGGTCCTGAGAGTGTCATGGTTATTTTATGCGCTGAATTTTAGTTGCTTTCAATATCTTTTGGGAGTTAGCGTTCTGTTTCTTTTCTGAGTGATCATTTGTTGTTATCTGCTGGGACACTGATTTCTTTAATCTAAATGCAATGTTGTTTTCTCGTTGTATAGAACAATCTCCATGAACTCTGGTCCCTTCTCAACTTTCTTCTGCCTGAGATATTTAGTTCTGCTGAAACTTTTGATGAATGGTTCCAAATTTCTGGTGAAAATGATCAGCAAGAAGTTGTCCAGCAGCTTCATAAGGTAGGTTAAAAACTTCTGTTAGAGAGTGTGTTTTATGTCATGTTTTCTATCCCCCTCTCTCTCTCTCTGCCCCTCAAACATGTCTTTTAAGCTGATGACATAGCCTTTTGTTTGCTTCATTTAAAAGGTCCTCCGCCCTTTTCTCCTCCGAAGGTTGAAGTCAGATGTGGAGAAAGGTTTACCTCCAAAGAAGGAAACAATTCTCAAAGTCGGCATGTCACAAATGCAGAAACACTTTTATAGGGCTTTACTGCAGAAAGATCTCGAAGTTGTCAATGCTGGTGGAGAACGTAAGCGTCTTCTGAATATAGCAATGCAGCTGCGTAAATGTTGTAATCACCCATATCTTTTTCAAGGTGCTGAACCTGGCCCTCCATATTCTACCGGAGATCATCTTATTACAAATGCTGGTATGCTATATGTTCCACATGATTTTGGGTTTCTAGGGTTTTTACATTGACAAATGATCAAACCTAATGGACAATCAATTTTCGTTTGCAGGTAAAATGGTTCTATTGGATAAGTTGCTTCCAAAGCTGAAAGAGCGTGATTCTAGGGTCCTGATATTTTCACAGGTAATTTTTCTTTAAAATTATTCTAATAATTATGTCGTTGGTGACTATGGTTGGCTTAATGATTTTATTTGCAACAGATTCCTGTTTGGTAATGGATTCATGCTGATATGCAGTGTTATTTTTTATGTATTGTATTTTTTATTCTTCCTGTCTGATTGTGTGGTTGATATTTGTTTTTATAATTCAGATGACGAGGCTGCTGGACATTCTTGAAGATTATTTAATGTTTCGTGGATACCTATATTGCCGGATTGATGGGAATACTGGTGGAGAAGATCGTGATGCTTCCATTGATTCTTTTAATAAGCCAGGGAGTGAGAAATTTGTTTTCTTGTTATCAACTAGAGCTGGAGGCCTTGGTATTAATCTTGCTACAGCAGATGTTGTCATTCTTTATGATAGTGACTGGTGAGCATCTATCTTTATTTTTTTGTGGAAGTTACTGTGGTGTGTATGTACATTCTTTTTTTCTCTCTTGTTTTGTTGTTTTTGGTAGTTTTGTTGATGTTTGTGGTTTTCTCAGGAATCCCCAAGTTGATCTGCAAGCACAGGACCGTGCTCATAGGATTGGTCAAAAGAAAGAAGTTCAAGTTTTCCGGTTCTGCACAGAGGTTTGGATTTGTGTTTTTTTAAATAACATATTAAAACCTAGATGTCATAATTTTTAATCATCTTTGTGATTGTAAATGATTTATGGAACAGTATACTATTGAGGAAAAAGTTATTGAGAGGGCTTATAAAAAGCTAGCACTTGATGCTTTGGTGATCCAGCAAGGACGATTAGCAGAGCAGAAGAGTAAGCATTTTTCATGTTAAAAGATTTTCCTTTGTCCTTTTTTTTGGGGATAAATTTTTGTATTAAAAATTATACACTCATGCATTTATCTTCCTTGCAGCTGTTAATAAAGATGAACTACTACAGATGGTGAGGTTTGGTGCTGAAATGGTTTTCAGTTCCAAGGATAGTACAATTACAGATGAGGACATTGATAGAATAATTGCAAAAGGAGAAGAGGCGACTGCTGAGCTTGATGCCAAGATGAAGAAATTTACAGAAGATGCAATCAAATTTAAAATGGATGACAGTATGTATATTTGTTTTCAAGAGTTTTTGCCTATAAATATATACTTGTATATTTTTTGCTTTGCAATGATGATATAATTTTAAAATGTCTAGTGCTGATATTGGTGTGGTTTTGTGCAGCTGCTGAATTGTATGACTTTGATGATGAGAAGGTAAAGGCAATTCTGTCATGTTTTGTTCATCAACCAATATAGGTTCTTCAATTCATACTTTGCTTGGTGTTGCTTTAAGGCTTACTTTCGTAACTTACTGCTGTCCATGCCTTTTGTTGTGGTGAAGGACGAGAACAAGGTCGATTTTAAGAAACTTGTTAGTGATAACTGGATTGAACCACCAAAGAGAGAGCGGAAACGAAAGTAATAGCATTTTTTTTTGTTTTTTATTTTTATTTTTATTGCATTTTAATGATTTTCAATCATTATATGAAATGATTTCCCCCCCTGTAGTTACTCAGAATCTGAATACTTTAAGCAAACAATGCGCCAAGGTGGTCCAGCAAAACCGAAAGAGCCTCGGATTCCTCGGATGCCTCAATTGTAAGCACCTATTGAAACTCGTGTCAAAACTGCTGCTGTGTTCTCACCTGCTATGAAACCTATTTATTTGTTTATTTATCCTTTTCTTCTGTTGCTGGCAGGCATGATTTCCAGTTCTTTAACACTCAAAGGCTGAGTGAGCTGTATGAAAAGGAAGTGCGCTATCTGATGGTGGGTATCATTGGGCTCCTACATATATGCTTTCTGCTTTGATAAAAGCCTAGTACATAATTGTTTGAAAGTTTAGTGTTTACGCATGATTTATTTACTATTGGACAATATTTCAGCAAACACATCAAAAGAATCAGCTGAAAGACACAATAGATGTGGATGAACCTGAAGGTATTTGGGTATCTTCCATATGAATTGCATCTACCTGACTCTTTATAATCTTATTCCTTTTGCATTAAATCCTTCTCTAACTGGGTGTTAAAACATTTAGATGTAGGAGACCCATTGACTGCTGAAGAGCTCGAAGAAAAGGAGCGGCTATTAGAAGATGTGAGTGAGTGGATTATATGTTGCGCAAAAGATTTATGTTGGTCACCTTTTTCTAAGCTTGGCTATTGGTGCATTTCAGGGATTTTCTTCATGGAGTAGAAGAGATTTCAATACTTTCATCAGGGCTTGTGAGAAGTATGGCCGAAATGACATAAAAAGTATTGCTTCTGAAATGGAAGGGAAAACGGAGGAGGAAGTTGAAAGATACGCAAAGGTCTTTAAAGAAAGATACAAAGAGTTAAATGGTGAGTAATATTCAATTTTACACCATTGTCACTTTAAGTTAAAATAAATTCTAATGGGAAGCAAATGTAAACTTCAATTATTGAGATATGTACATAAAGTTCTCGTATTGGGTTTTGGTAACATCTGTTGGCTTGAACTTCAACCTCTTTGACCTTCGATCACATGGCATTTGTTGCTGTTCTCCAGTCCCCTAGTACATGCAAAAATAATCCATAAAATTGTGGTTGAACCTGATACAGATTGCAGTTGTTTCTGTACTTTGGTTAAGCTCTGTGAAAAGTGGTTGATATGGTAGAACTATTTACTGTCGATTTCATGATCTCATTAAAACTTTGGTAGCATTGGATCTAATTGTTGTCTCTAAAATGATTCCTCCAGATTATGATAGGATCATTAAGAATATCGAAAGGGGGGAGGCTAGAATTTCGCGGAAGGATGAGATCATGAAAGCTATTGGGAAGAAGTTGGACCGGTACAAGAATCCATGGCTGGAACTCAAGATTCAGTATGGTCAGAACAAAGGGAAGTTGTACAATGAAGAATGTGATCGTTTCATGGTGTGCTTTCTTTGCAGAGTCTCTTCTTCCTCCGCTCCCTTCCCTGTGTGAACTTTGGTGTATAGGTTCAATGTTCAATTATTTAAACACATTTTTTGCCTGCCACAATATGCAGATATGCATGGTTCACAAACTTGGGTATGGGAACTGGGATGAGTTGAAGGCTGCATTTCGCACATCACCTTTGTTTCGTTTTGATTGGTTTGTAAAGTCTCGCACAACTCAAGAACTTGCAAGGAGGTGTGATACACTAATTCGGTTGGTGGAGAAGGAAAACCAAGAGTACGACGAGAGGGAGAGACAAGCTCGTAAAGAGAAGAAGCTTGCCAAGGTTCAATTTGTTTCTGCCCAAACTTCTTAAAACACCATTATGCACATTCTTCTTAACTGGTTTCTGTCACACATTGGCTTCACCCACCTCACTGACGTGCATCCCTTCATATAAATCTTCCATTTATTTGATCAAGCCAATCTTCATCCATCCTAATTTCTACATTTCACTACATCTCATACTTTGATAATGTATGTTTCAGAATCTGACACCATCAAAGCGAGCCCTGGCTAGGCAGACTGAGAGTCCCTCTTCCTTAAAGAAGCGGAAGCAATTGACCATGGATGACTATGTGACTTCAGTATGTTACTGTCTTTGCATTACTAAATGTCATGATTTTGCTTTCTATTCATGTGGTAGTTACCAGCCATGGATTTACTGAAGCTAATTTTGTTCTTTTTGTTGCAGGGAAAGCGTAGGAAATGATATTGAAATATAAAATTAAGAAATTTTTTGGGGGTGAACCCCCCTTTAAATTACGGTGTAGCAGTAGTGTGGCAAGGAGTGGGCTCTAGTTTGCGCACTAGTTTGTTATATCCCCCTGTTTTTGGATCAGGGTTCAGAATTCATCATCTCACTGATGGAATTCGTAATATATTAGATCTGAAGAGTTTTGGAATTTGTATAAATGAAACTACTCCAGTATTTTGTTCCTTGTAGTTGATTTTAGCTGGTCATCTAATGAAATATACTGTATTAGCTGCTTAAGGCTATCCCCCCAATTTTTCTATTTGAATGTAAATATTTCTTTTTGTTTGAGGCTGCTGGGATTTGAGGGCATTCGGTTGGTCGAGGGTCCCAAATTGCAGCCCTTGTCTCCTGAAAAGCTTACAAGCACCCAAAGTCAAATCCAACTCCTGGAACCAACCAGCAATAAAGTTCCTACTCCCAACTGCTTTCCTGGAATTTGACCAATCTATCAAATTAGAAAAGTTTCAATCAGAGGAGAAAAAACACTGCTTCAAGTTCCAGGTACAGAACGGTCGCCATGTCTAAGCTAGGAATGCCACCAATGGCATATGCAACCGCTTCTTACATTTTGATTCAAATGGTTTTCAAAATAAAATTATTGAAGTACGTCATCTATATTCTCATCGTTAGGGAGCTCATTCTTTCACGTTAGTAACAGGATCTTTTCTTAAGCTATTCCTATCCGCGTGGTACATTAGCCGTAGTTGTCTCTACTCTGGTGAGTTCTTTCAATGGAGTGGACACAACAAAATCTCACTATTTCATAAGATCTACCATAACTCAGAACAAAGGTAACGTTATGAGATTTTGTTGTGAGTAAGGGTGGTAAATGGGCAGGTTGGGTCATAAATGAATTGAGTGTATAATTATTTATTTATTTATTTATGACCTATTTATATATAAATTAATTATTTATTATCCGTTCAACTTATTTAATTAGTAACCCGTCCATTTAACCTAATATAATCCAAATAAATAAATAACTTGTTACTAGATTTTCTCATTAAATTAGCAACTACAAAATTTCTCATAAACCAAATAGGACCCTTGAAATTTGGATTAAAATCTTTTAGCTTTATAACATCAACCACTTCATTTTCATTTATTTTTCCAAACTTTCTCACAAACCAAACAGAACTTCTCACCCAAACCAATTCCTAGCTAATTAAACAATCTTTTAAGCAAACAAACAAATACTCATAGAACTAACTTGAACTTTAGTCTAAACTCTGAAATACAGTTTTTTCCTAATTTTCTCAAAACTTTCTCGGCAACCAATCAGAAAAACTTGAAAAATGAAAAAAAAAAAAAAAAAAAAACTATTATTGAAACACTCAAATATTTTCCACCGACTTAATGCTTTCTTGTGAGCTTCACACCGAACTCAACACCAACAAGTGCAACAAAGAAGAAGAAGCCATGATACCTGACAACGACGGCACTCAGAATCTGCTACAAACTCTCGAAAACCAAAACACCCAAACGCTTTCTTGTGAGTTTCACACCAAACAAGAACAAAAAGTAGTTTTGACGGCACTGACACTGTTTGATAAATCATGGGTTTCTCCAGTATTCACACCTCCGTTTTCGATAGCGAGCCCAATCGGCGATATTGTTACAGATACTTGTACAACCTTTGTTATTGGGCCGGTTCTCAAGCGGGTTGCCTATAATTTGATTCGGAGTTGCCGGTCAGAGAAGTTACAATCGTTGAAAGCGAACACGAAATCAGCATCTGTAGAAGCCAATACACTACCTCTGGTGAACTCCGTTTTCATCCCCGTTCTCTCTCTAGAATTTCCTTTTGTTTGGTTACTGAGAAAATTTGAGGAGAATGAGACTGAGGGCTGGGCTTAGAAATCTAGAGGTTACTGGGTTTATCTAGAGTGAGACTGATAGTGTTTCCTTCTATTTAACTTTCAGATTTTCTACCTTTTTCAGTCCAAAAAAAAAAAAAAGTTTTAAATTTTAGAAGAGTTTATTGGGTTTATTTAATTTTAAATTTTAGATGGGTTTAGGAGTTATCCAAATAAGGTGGGTAATGGGCAGGTTCATAGATATGGATAAAAATTGCCACCCCTAATTGTGAGCCTTTTAGTCTATAGGTTGCATCACTCCTGCGATACAAGGTTGCTGCATTCTATTTTCCAGGTTTCAGTATTGGGCCGGATAAGTAAGGTGATCTAAAGACGACCTCTTAAGTTCTAATCTTCAAAAGAGGATTCCAATTGAATTCCATGACATTCCTTAATATAAACATGGCAACTCAGACTGGTTCTCTGAAATGTTTGGGATTCAACAAAGTTGACAGGTTACAGGACCGCGGTATCAGCTTTGAACTGCGTTCTCAACAAATGGCATTTTCACTATTTTAAATTTTTAATTCCATTCAAGAGAGAGATCATTACATGAGAGCAATATGATCAAACCTTTCTGTATAAGCCGAAAACATAACTCAAATCCATATACCTATGAAAGTACAAGATGTAACTGACACCCACACCAAACCCGCTAAGTTTCCCCACGTACAGACAATATAATATGGGGGCAAAAATTAGACATCTTCATGGCTCTCTGTAACAGACTCCTGAAATTCCTAGATACATAGATGAACATGTTGCAGACACATTATGGGCTACATCTAAATGCCCCATATCACAACAGCAACCCTCTCCCCTGTTCCATCTAACTGTGATTCCTTCCATTACCACATAATTACGCATCATTCAGTTTCTGTACTCAACAACAAGAATGATATAAGACAAGCAACAGTCAAGGTTGGATACAAGACCCCTTTTATTTCCTGGGTGGACATGGAAACCAAGAAATTAAAGGATATGATTCACCTTGCACATTCTCTTTCTTTATGATTACTCCCAATGCAACATTTCCTCCCTAGAAGACTCATGTAAAATGACTTGGAGCTTTAGTGTATTTACTCATATGTACCATCGAAGCTACCCATCGCGTTTGCCCGCTTCTTCTCTCTCCAATTCTCGCCCCATACTTTTGCCTCTGCCACAGCACGTTCTCTATCTAAATCACGATTCCTTGGTGTTTCCCTTGTTCTCCCAGTACCTACGGGGCTATCTCTCTGAGATTCATGTCGCTCTAACTCATCCAAACCCAATTTTCTCCCAGAACCACCACCGGTTTCAATCCTGGCTAATGCTGTGCCAGTACTCGATTCCCTTGCATCTCTCTTTCTGAAATCAGGTGAATTTTTATGAGTAGAAGGGGAACCAAGCCGCCCACGCTCATCTGGGCTATCCAACCCATCTGCCATGCCCCTCCTTTCATCCCTGCTCCTAGGAGTAGATGGACCAACTCTGTTATTTGCTGCGGCAGCTGCAATTGGGTCATATGTTTGGGAGGCTAAATATGTGAGAGCAGTGACAACATCCCCTATTAGAGGCCTAGTAGCAGCTTGTTCCTGCAAACACATGGCTGCAACTGCAAGAGCTTGGTAGAGTCCTCGCATCGGATAACGACCTTTCAGTAGTGGATCAGCCATTTTGGGAAATTTTCTACGGTCCTTGAAAAGTGGTCGTGCCTACAAATACCACATACCACATGGTTTTTTAATTTTTAAAAGGAAAGAAAAGAAACAGAACTTAATTTATTCAATTCAATGAATCATTAAAAAACCATTATTCATCGATGTAATCTTAAAAGTCTTTCAAATTGACAAAAAAGTACTTACCCAAGCAACAAGATTATGCTCTCCAGGAGCTCGTGTATTATCAATTGCCTTGCGCCCTGTTATAAGTTCAAGAAAGACAACTCCAAAACTATAGACATCAGACTTTAGAGTGAGTTGACCTGTCATAGCATATTCTGGAGCACAATACCCATATGTCCCCATGACACGTGTGGACACATGAGTCTTATCACCAACAGGACCTAGTTTCGCAAGTCCAAAATCCGATAGCTTAGGGTGAAATCCCTCATCAAGAAGGATGTTGGATGATTTTAAGTCTCTGTATATGACAGGAGGATTTGCTTTATCATGCAAATATTCCAACCCCTTAGCTGCACCTGCTGCAATCTTCATCCTTGTATTCCAGTCCAGGGGCTCCTTGTCCGGTGGAAGATCTAAAAATCAAATTCGAAAAAAAAAATATATATAATAAGGGTAGTTGCAGAAATTTTAGATATGTAATTTGAATTTGAGCCTGGTATATAAGTATTGAAGGAAAGTAGAAGTGAACAATAGTCACTGACTCACTGAAGAAAAAAGCACAGTTTGTGCAGCTCTTGTGGAACTCTAAAGCATTCAAGTGGTAGTCATGAAATGCAGTATCATTCAACATTAGTGGTATAAGTTTTGATTCTAAAAACCTAGACTATCATGAGTGGAAAGAAATCATTACAACTTAGCCTACAGGTATTTAAAAGTATCTCAATTACATACTATTCCCCCACCCTCTTTTGTCAAAACTATTGCAGTGTCAGAGACATGGATGGAATTGTTAGATTTCATTATCTAAAAAACAATGAAGCAAAGACATAAGAGTGGATTTGTACTTGTCTCATATTCGATTGTTTCATTTGTTTCACTCAACAATATCACCAGGAAAAATACACTTCCCAAATAACTGATCCTGGAATATATCAAAATAAGAGTGACCCGATTCATCAATTGCTTAACATGGGCTGTGTTTGTATGTGAACATATGCATGTGTGCTTAACAGCATGGAATTATCTCCTTTGCTGCAGAATTGATCTAAGATATTTATTGGGATAAAAAGTTTTTTTTTTATAAGATATTTAAAGAATAGGATTCAAAATGTGTAATGTGGACAATTGGAAATACAAGAAATGATAGGATTCAAAATGAGGAAATTAGCTTAAAGATATAAGCGGCCCCTATTGATGAAAAGATGTAGAAGAGTCGCTTAAGATGGTTTGGTCGTGTGCAGAGGTGAGTGATTAAAGCAATAGTGAGGAAGAGTGAGTTGATTCAAGTCCAGAGAATGAAATATATATATATATATATATATATTAAAAAAACAAAAACAAAAAAAACAAAAGGTAAAGGAAGACCCAAAATAACATCAAAAATAGTAAAAAAAGGACATGCCAGTTAAGGAGATAATAGAGAGTATGACTTTATCAATATGATAGAATGGTGGAAAATAACACATGTAGCCGATCCTAATTAGTTTGTTGAGGATCCATAGCTGCCTTAAAAATTTTGGGACTAAGGCTTCTTGTTGTATATTTAAAAGAATCATCATCTCATTTATGACAAATATCAGAAATTATCAGTGAAAGAAGCTTTAATTCTTGTGTACTTTCATACATATACATAATCTATAAATATGTATACATATATTGTTAGCTTCTAAAAAATGTGTTCAGGCTGTGTTTTGAAAATTTGAACCCAGATCTCTCACCAAATAGTTCATATTTCCAGAGATGAATGAAAATTAATTTAAAGCGTAACAAAGCTATAAAATAACTATTTCATCTCCTTTTCACTTTGTTAGGCAAGTGTAAACATAAGTTTTAAGGTTGTCATAAAGCCTATAGTCAGAAAGCTTTAACTTCAGCCATTTATAAAAAAAATCCTTGGCAAGCATGTCTTCTCAATTGCCTCTTATCCTTTTTTTAGGCTAGTTCTTGTCCTTCGACACCCTTCAACTTATATGCTTTTTTTTCCCACTCTAAACCCCTGATATCTCCCTGCACATGGTAGCACAGCACTTGACAAACCTCCTAATCTTATCCCAGATATGCGCTGCATTAGAACTTCTTACAAATGCATGCACTTCTAATTCTACATTTCCCCTTTCCCTAGATTTTCACTCATTCATTTTATAATCTTCATTTTGGCTACAGTTATTTCTGGATGAATACTCACTAGCCAATATTTCAGACCATAACAAATAACTGTCAATGTAGCACTAAATTCCAAGTAAAAGATTTCCTCTTTTTTTCTTCTTTTTTTCTTTTTCTTTTTAATCACGTGGTGGCTAGATTAACAGTCTCCTGTCAAACTAGAATTAATGATTGATATACAAGGAGACAGTCTCTTTTACACTACAATAGCTGAATGATATTCAGGTCAAAGAACAAAGGAGGTCATGTAACTTCATACTGAAATTACGTATATGGTTTTCAAAATAACACTATCAGAACTCTGGTTTTATAACACATTTGGAAAAGAAGTTCAAAAAAGTCAGTTTCTAAAATAGATATTTTGTAATCCCAAGACAGCAGGGAGAGAAGAAAGTTTGTTTACAGAGGAATAAATGATTAGACAAATATTCCATGTTACCCAAAGTGAGAACTAGAAGACCAGTTTTACTTGAGAGGAAGGAAGAAAATGGGCAACAGAAGCACAAGTACAGGCCATAATGATCATATGAGGTGACAAAATGCAAAAAATCAGCACCCACATTCAAGCAGTTGTTACAAACAGAAGAACATATGTTCTTTATGAAAATATGCAGCTAAATGCAAGTGGTTATTTAGAAAAAAAATATATGGCATGTATAAAGATATGTTCCATAACAACCATAATATTGAACCCCACAGGCTCACAATATCTAACCAAAGTTTCCAATGTGGTATCCCCATGAACTTGACATTACCAGCACCACCTAAGGTGTAAACTAGTTGAACGCTTTTACAAGAACAACCAAGTAAGCCACTTTTGCCCCCCCCATAAATGGTATCAACAATGATCTTGAACATTGCTTACCAATGAGCTGTGGCTCAAATGGGACTTCTTCCTCTCTTAAAACAATAAACTCTTTAAATCATTTCAATTTGTCACTACAAACAATAAGTAATTAAAATCCACATAAGTTGTATTTAGAACCTATTTGGACATCAAAAATCCTTTCACAAATTGTATTTTGGTGCGCACACACATACACACCAAAAAACAAAACTTTCAAATTAACTTTAAAATTCCTAATCGACAACTATAGTTTTTTTTGATAGGTAAGAAATTTTTTTATTGAAAATGTAATAGCATGAAAAATACACAAGGTTCACGATAGTGAACAAAGAGAAAAAAGAGATAAAAAGAAGCAAATAGACACTAAGCTATTCTAAAGAGACAAAGGAAAATCCATAAGTGTAGAACAATCCGAAAGACCCCAACACTGAGACCAATCAAAGAGGGTCCGTTGGCATAAATCTAACAACTGAGCCAATGATTTTCTAGTATCCTCAAAAGAACGCCGAATCTGTTCAGTCCAAATATTCCACATTAAACAGCCTGGAACTAGATTCCAAATATCAGAATTATGTTTCCCAAGCCAATTATACCAACAAAAAAATAAGTCTACAACGGAACCTAACACGACCCAATCAATCCCAAACAACCGAAGCATATAAAATTGACAACTATGGTTTAAAGAACATGTGATCACTTTGTCATTTTTTTTGTAATAAAATGCCACCCAATGTCCATGTCACTAGTCTTTGTGCCCAATAAGTCCTAGGTGCAATTTACTTGGTTTTTTGGTCCTTTTAGTTAATAGTGATTTTCTGAGGAGGTGAAATGAAACAATTTAAAAAAAAAAAAAAAAAAAAAAAATCAAGGTTTTAATTGAAAATTTTAAAAATCTATGGTTTAATGTGAAACCTCTTCAAAGTTCAAACTACATGGGAAACTACGTATGTATATGTATATATAGGTCAACCAGTCATTTACCATTAACTTAAGACTCTTTCAACAAGATCTGTATTTCTTCTGGTTTATAAAATAAACATGCTTTTAGTTGATTGATTTGACATCAACAACATTTTTCTTTTTCATTTTCCCAGGAAAAAACTCCATGCATGCTTTCAATCCACCAATTACCGCTATTATGCTGCCAAATTCAACCCACAATATTTTCACTAGTGCTATTATTAATTGTCATAATATGCCAACCGAAGACCACCATGAGTCAATCAACTACCAATGCTGTTTTCAGGTTTATAATTCTATGGCAATTCAATTACAATTAGTTTTCAATCAAAAAATTATATTCCACCAATCTCAACAGCTCTATCATTTCCATAGTCAACCTTCTTTACCTTCATGGCCTTTGGTTTTTTTTTTTAATAGGTAAATAGGGAGAGGAGGCTGGTGGAGTTCTAACCCCAGTGCCCAAGCACCACAAGAGTTGCCAGAACCACTAGATATCCCTTGAACCTATGCCTCAAAGAAACACCTTGAGTGTTCAAAGCGCTTGCCACTTTGTTATTCTGTCAAAAGAATGTCTTTTGAAACTCTTCACAGGGTTCTCTCCAAACTATACTGGTCAATTATATATTAACCAATGGAGGTCCCATTCGACCTGTGGTCTACAAAAGGGCAGCTGAATCTTTGAAATCCCCCTTCTTGGTGAGGGTGGGATTTCCCTTCTTTTTTATTTGTTCATTCTCAATTCAATCTACCATTTCCAAAAGAAAGGTCTATGCCTCACACAACATTCCCCAAAAGAAGAAATCTATCACTTAAGTTATAGGCCACTAATTATGGCAGAAAATCTTCCCTTTTTCAATGAATTAATTACACACACACCCAATGGATCTGAACCCACGACCTCACCCTCCACCTAGAGTAAAGATACTAGTTTGAGCTATAGTTCATTGGCAAAAACATCCTCCCCCCCTTCCCTCTGTCATGTAGAGTTGAGATGAGGAAAAAGTATCATTAAGGGAAGGGAAATCACCAATAAAAAAAGGAAAGAAAATACTTTTGGTGTGACTGATATGATGCACACAGAATTCTAAAGTAGTTTCAGTCCCATACTACTGGCACACTATTGTAGATTTTTATTTTTTGACATGTCCACTATTGTAGATGTTTATGGGTTTGATTTGTAACAATAAAAAAACATAGGCAGTTTGAATTGTAGCCATGTATTCTACCAGGTACCACTACTATCATTGACCTTCTGATTCTTTGGTATACAATCCCACCAGAAAATGCAACCAATGAAACAAAAACACTGCCAATTTTGTTAATAACTACTATAATACTGCTGTCTAACAACTAATATGGCAATTAATTTATAATTAATTGTCTCACCATAACATCATAGATTTATTTATTTAAAGAGCAATCTAACCCCTTTGCACTCTCAAAGTCACCTATACAAACATGCAATACATAGTCACAGGACATACATATATGGTGCAGATACTTTAAAATGACAACAATACGGAGGTTTTCACTTCCAAGTCTTGTACATACCAATCATCAACCAAACCACTGTTTAGTATATGCTCTAAATCTCTAATCTAATGAAGATTCCTACCATAATAAGAACCTCTAAAGATAATAGCAAGAGTATATAATCATGTTTCAACCCAGAAGAAGCTAAAAACAAGTAGTTGTATAAAGTGACACGCTGTAGGCCTATATCTGAATTAGGTGCAAAAGGTTCCTCAAGTTGTATTATAGACATTAAAGGAAGGAAATCTAACCATGTAAATGATCCTCCAAGGACCCCAATGGCATAAACTCATAAACAAGGAGGCGTTGATCTCCATCAGCACAATAACCAATCAAGTTGACAAGGTTTGGGTGGTGTAAGAGGCTAAGCATGAGAACCTCCACTAAAAATTCTCGATTTCCTTGAAGACCATTTCTGTCGAGCTGTTTCACAGCAACTACCTGCAAAAATAATTTAACATCAAAGACCTGACAAGTCAGATTGAAGCAAATTAGCTTTCAAGGAATGAATTTGGTTTTTCTGAAATCAGTGATTAATGCTCTTCGGCAATATCATACCAAAGATGAAGCTTAAAGGGCAAAAATAGAACAATGTAGAAGTATCTATGTCAAATGAGATCCAAAATCTAACACATAGTGTAGATTATTTTAGGCCATATATTGAATATGTTAATAGATGTAGCATCCATAATAACCGATCACAAATTACCTGTCCAGTGCTCTCCAACCGACCTTTATAAACATGTCCAAAGCCTCCTTCACCCAGTAAACTTTCTGGCCTAAAGTTCTTTGTTGCTGCTGCAAGTTCCCGAAATGTAAATGTTTGTGCGGCAATATGTGCTGTTGGCCCATCTTTTGGAATAGCTGGTTCCTTCTTAGGATCTAAACCACTTCGAGATTTTGATTTGTCTGTAGAAATAAGTGAATTACATACAATTCAGTGAGTAGGAAAAACATAGGTAAAGCCATATTTAAGCTAGAAAAGAAAATTAAAAATACCTCGAGGACATGTTGGTAAAGTTGTGTAACATTATCCAGTAACCTAAGGGCATGGATTCTTGAAAATAACAGCTGGAGGAAAATTCTTGAAAATAATAGCTGGAGGAACCTATAAGTTTCTACATTGCAGTTTACTAGCAAACACTTCAGGAAATTACTAATATCACTCATGAATGCCAAGTTTTACAGCAGAAAACACCATTTTTGGATATTCTATTGATACTGAGTAATCCACACTAGTACTGTGCCAAAGAAAATTGGTTATAAATATAGCGTTTTCAATAAATTTTCCAAATTGAAGCTTAACATTCTATTTACTATTGCACCATAGATTCTTTGCAGTTTGCAGTCAAAGTTTTCACCTTTTTAGTTTTTTTGCCAGACAATTAAAAATTCTCACTCAAAATTCACTAACTAGCATCTGTATATGTCCTACATTTGAAGCTTATGAACCAGTAGAAACTGATAACAATTTTTTTATTTTTTTTAAAGCAAGCAAGCAGGAAAAATGTTTGAAATTTCAAGAACTGAGACCAGATCTCCAAAATTGTTCTCGATACAACTCCATAAATATAAAATTCAGACAATAAATACAAGCAGCAAATCATCATTTAACTGTAACAGTCAAACCATAAGAGCACCAAACTTAGCAAAACCAGCCAAACCAGACTTAACAACCACAGATGCATCAGATCAGAGTGGCAACAAATTCTGACACCAACCCATCATCAAAACATTCAACCATTACCAAAAACAAAAGGCGAAAATTCAACAGAACAAAATAATAATAATAATAATAATAATAATAATAATTACCCAGTTATCAAAACTAACCAAACAACCCAAAAAGAAAAAAGAAAACAAAAAGAATTCAAGACAACAAATTTACCTGAACTAACCCTGCTCACATGATGAGCTTGAGTTGAGCCATCTTTTATTGAATCTTTCTTGGCCACTTCCTTTACATCACTTCCCTCACTGTTGGATGATCCAAAACAAGGAAAACACCCACCCATATCAAATCCAAACACAAATCAAGGCCACACCCACAAAACCCAGTAAAGTATAGCTCACATAACACATAAACACACTCAAAATTCTCCAACTTTATCACTCTTCATCTTTCTCACACCAAACCCCATCACAGAAATTCAACTCAAGACTCAGTCTTTCTCTCTTTCTCTCTCTCTCTCTCTCTCTCACTCACTCACTCACTGAGACACACTCTCTCTCTCTCTCTCTCCCGGATTTTTAGTGGCCATTAAAGGGAAAGATCGAGACCAACATGTCCTAAAAGCAGATCAACAAATCGAAGAAACTGATGATGTGGTGGAAGAGAAGGTAAAGAAAGAGAAAAAAAAACACCAAAACCAAAAAATTAAAAAGGAAATTTTTTTTAAGTAAATAACATTATTTTAAGGAAATATAAAAGAGGCTGACTTAAAGGGGTTTAAATTTTAAATGTGAAATTAAATTATAAATTAATTACTTGATAAACAATTAGATAACAAGGAATAAGTGAAAAATACTAAGTAAGATACCCACTACAACTTTTGTTTCTCTTTTTTTTTACCCTTTGAAATGCCAGAAAATTACGGTAATAATCATCATGGTCGGAGTAGGGGTCCCACCTTATAGATGGTCCACACTTGTAATAGGAGAGAATGAGCGATCTAATGTGCACAAAAAAAAAATCACTTATATTTTTATAAATAAGTTTGTCTCAAATCATTTTTTCACGATAAATAATATACCCTAACAGCAATTTTGAAGTCTATTATCAAAATTTTTGTGTAAACTTTCTCAAAAAAGTATACCACAACTAAATCCTATAATATTTTTCGCAACAAATTTATTTAAGTCATAAGTGTATTATTTTATTTTAGTTTATTTTAACAGTGGTGAAGTTGCACTTCAACTTGCTATAAAAATGTTAGTGGAATTTTTTTGCTGTGACAATAAAAGAAATTATAAGTTATAAGTGACTTATCATAAAGGGAAATGTTATGTTTTGTGTAATATTTTCACAACAAATTATAAATGATAAGTTGTTTTTTTTAATCATAAATGATAAGTTGTTACTGATTATAATTTGATCCCAATACTTAAATTACTTTTTTACCCACTAATAATAGCGTGTAACAACTTACTATTTACAATTTGTTATGAAAATATTATAAATATAACATTTATTTATCCATCTGTAAATTATGAACAACAATTTTTTTTTTTTCAAATGCAAAAATAGAACAACAAAAGTTTGGCACAATAAATTTTACATCGTTAAGATAATATGTAGTAATCAATATATATATTAACAATAACGAGAACCACACCCTTGTCACAATTATTTACTGCAAATTGCGGAAAATAAGTTACGACTAAGATGTGGTCTTAGAATTACTTATAAACAGTAATATAAAGCTTGTTTAATATGAGATTTCTAATAACATTGTTTGTAATTTTTAAAAATATGTGTAAATAAAAAAATATATAAAAATATATATAATCCTATTTAAACACTGAAAATTATTATTTAAATAATAATAACAAGCGTCGGATAGTATTTATTCATAAGTTAGCGAAAAAAAGTTGTGAAAGTTTATGAGCTTGATAAGGGTAAAGATTGTGTGTGGTTAGCAGTGATTTAGTATGGGTAGTATCTGGCTTTGGAGGCGTTGGATTGGGATGGTGATGGTTCTGTTAGGTGTCACGTCACGGTGCTTGATCCAACGTCTTTAAGACCTGAGGGCTCCAGTAGAATTTGAATTTTTCAAATTGTTGTTGAAAAAGTTCGTTCTTCCTTTGCTTTTTCTTGGTAAGTAATTTTTGTTATAAGAATAAAATATTTATATATAAATCCATGCATGCCCAGTGCACTGGGCTTTTTCAGTGAATTTGTCAAGCTCAATTACCAACTTATTTTACCATGGTAAATAAATGTCAAAATTTTTTTTTTTTTTTTTCAAGTTTCTTTTCTTTTTAGATCCAAGGTGGCTGTATTTTGGTGAATAGTTTGAATCTGAGTTTGATTTCAAGGTTCTTTTCAGCACTTCTAATTCAAAGTTCAAACAAAAGAAAAAAATTGATAAAAATTTCAAATGCCCAAAATTTGGTCATAATTCCTAGTCATATCATATGGGAGTATATGGGAAAGTAAACCTTTAAATGCGGCTATTTATTGTTGGATGTGAAACTTCTATTTGCAAGTCATGCATATTCTTTCCTCTCAAAAAAAAAAAAAAAAAAGTCATGCATATTCTTTTGCTTCCACATTGAGATGAAAACCCTGGTAAACAAAATCTCCAACAATAATGCATCTTTATCTATATAAGAAGCTCTTAAACCAGATTCTCCTCCTTATCAAGAAACCCAAACAAATGATATTATAATTTTGTGTTTGAGTAGCTTTACATGTAAATTAATATATTTAAACACAAAAAAATTAAAAGACTAAATTAAAATTTATTAAATTGAAATCATTCTCTCTCTTTATGGTTACATTAAACTAGGCGGAGAATCAAACCATAGACCTCTTGGTCACATTTATTTCAATCGTACTGTACATATATAGGAAATTATAAGCTAATTTATCTTTATTAATAAAGATTATGCCTCAATGCATTTAGGTAGGTACCATTGTACCAAAGCATCTAATATTCTATATGAAGTAAATGGCATGTATCACATCAAAAAAAAAAGAAAAAAAAAAGGCAAGTAACGTGTGAAATATTACAATCCACAATTTGATTTTTTACATGTTAATAAAAGTTGGGACTTGGAGAGTGGAATATATATATTCTCTGCACTCACTCACTAATAAGGCTGCTCCAATAGACAAAAGCCATTAGATGCTATCTCATCTACTTAGAATTCTCAACCATGGGTTCAATGGACCTAAGGTTTTGAATCTAAAAAATTGATTCCATTGCCACTATCTACGCTTGAGATTGAAGTGAGACCTTGCAGACAAAACAGGACACACGCACAAAGGCATGTGCCTGTGTCCTGTAATAAAAGAAAGAAAATGCGATGAGCATACGGTTGGGTCAGCATTTTTCCATTGTCAAACCACCACGTGATAGCATCCAACCCAAATAGTCCACATAATGTCAATTGGACCCCTTTTTTTTTATATACATATAAAAATTGAGATTGGTATAGAACATAATGTGTGGAGGAAATTATGGATTTTAGCCAGTCTATATTGCAATGGATCAGATAAGTTTTCACCACCAGTTTCTGAAGTGGTACATTGCTTCCGTAGTGTTAGTTCAAAATGTACTCAAGCACCCACTACAATCAATCAATGTGATTGAGGAAGAAGAAGCTTTTATATATATATATATATATACACTATGGAATTTCGGTTTGCTTAGTAATAATTTATCTTTATTATCATGTTAAGACATCAATTGATTTTTTTGTGTATGCAAGATTCAAATCTTAGATCTTTTAGGATAAGAGATTTTACTAATTGAATTAATAGAACCTACAAAAAAAAACTATTTTATATATCTAATATATGTATCTTTCATTCCTCTCATAATAATACATATCCCATGTAGTTATGAGGTTTACATAATTGTAAGTCTCACATACATGGTGAGTTCCAGTTAGTTCAATTAGTAAAATCTCTGATAGTTGTATAAGAGATCTGGGGTTCAATTCCCGCCTACACCAAAAACTGATTGGTGTCTTGATTTGATGATAAAGAGCTATCATCAGGAGCAGACGCCATAAATTCAAACTCTCTCTCTAAAAAAAAAGTCTCATGTACATGAAAGATTTAATGTATATTTGAATCTAGATATATCATACATAAGATAATTATTATCAACAAATGAGATAGGAAAATGGTGTGAATATTGTTTACTATATATGTGTTGCAAAGAAAGGAAAAAAGAAAATTATTGCTCTCAAAGTTAAATTAGTTTCGTTGGTTTTAGCTTAGATGTCAATTAAATTTCACATTTGGTTTATGAATAATTAAAAAAAAAAAAAGAGCTATATTATTACACTACCTAGACAAAATAAGTTAATTAAAATAAACTCATCCAAGGAATTTTTTAATATTTCATTGCTTGTGGCTTTCAATTATTAATTTATTATAGTCTATTTATAGTTAATTGATGTTAATTAGTATATAGATTATTTACTATATTTGCCAAATAGAGAGTATCGTCCTCTCACAAATTCCTTGATATGATCGTTTTACTGTTGATCGACTTGAAATGATAAACAATCTCCTTTATTTATTATTTTAAAAGCTCTTTTGATTTTAGAGCATTCGCATCCACGTCTACAACTTCTATCCTATTATATTTTATCATTTTAAAAAATTATTTTATCAATTATACCATACTATTTTACAACACAATTAGCATCTTAATTTTTATTTTCCTATTTTACTTATTAAAATAATATATATTACCCACTAAAATAATATAATATATTCCAATACAATTCTCTCTCTTTCTTCTCTCCCATTTTTCTTTCACTTTATCAATTAAAATATATTATAATTTTTACTAAAGTGTTACAGTGTTATCCTAAATGTAGAATGACACTGTAGCACAATTGCAAAAAAAATTACAATTGTAAGATTTTACAAGTCCGATTGCTGGACTCTTTTTGTGTCTTTATGCTAAATTTTCACAACATATATCATTTACAATTGCCAATTAGAATCTCTTAGTGTGCCTTTGACTAAATTTCCAATGTCATTTTCTTTTTTCTTTTTTAAATCACATTAAAACTTTTTGTTCTTTTAAACGATGGGTCCAAAGCAGAACAACACCTACAATTTTATAGCTTCTTAATTATCCCATAATATACGTAACAATGTACCATCAATTACCACGGAAACAATTGAAACTTATTGCATTTTGGATTAATTTGTGATGATCAAAGAGAAAACTCATGGTAAACTATTAAAAGCATATGCATATATATTAGTTTAAGAAAAGGTAAATCATCAATGAAACAAATGTGTAAGGCAATCAAATAGGCTCAGACCCCAATGAATCGGCATTCCATAAAAAGAATCAAATGTGAGAAGTAAAAAAAAGCCAACTGATGGCTATTTAATATTATTTTCTGAGTGTATCTGATTATTGTCTTATTTTAATTTATTTACTAAATGAGTGTGTCTGATCATTATGTCTATATACATACATATATATATATATATATATTTTTTTTTTTCATATTACACGCTTCTAGTCTTTCAAACATGAATGCCGAAAGAAATTTCTCACATGATTCATGTGGCACTAAAGCTCAAAGATGGTAAAGTACAATAATATTAATAACAAATTTGACAAAGCAAATTCAAGGACCAGTGTCGGTCCTCAACTCCTCAATGACAATATTTACAATGTCCAATCTTGTCTGTCGGATAGTCTCAAACATTTTACCTAACATAATCATCACTTTTCTAAACTTTGTCTTTCCAAATTCCCAAATAACAAAAACTAAAAAAATTGCATATATATTGATAAAAATTTATAAAGTAGGTTTCCAAGCTTTTTTCAAAGTTCATTAAAAAACGTACCACCATGTCTGCTTGGATCTGGCGGGACTTGTCATTCTTCAGATTGTAATTTTGACAAGTCTGGCTTAATTTCCTCCTTGAAGTTTGTGCTAGTGCCTGAGCACCAATATGCTTTTCAATTATTGGTACTCCTTGTACAAACTTTTACTATAAACCTTTAACATGTTTCTCCAAAAAAAAAAACCCTTTCACATGTTTAAAATGCAACATTAGAAATGCATTGGAATCTTTAAAATGGTCCATGGTCACTTTATATATTGATGCCTGTTCTGTTTGTTAAGGTGCTTTGCTTCCACATTTTTGTTTTTTGTTTTTTTGGTCTTTATGGTGGTTAAGTGCTTCCAATGATATCAATTTTATTTATTTATTTATTTTTTTGATACGAATGATATCAATTTTAATGCAAGTAAAAGGATATAAAAAAATGTTTGTAAACCATGGAGAAAGTTGAGGTATTAACTATTAACAATTAATATTGGGCTATTGCAATTTGCATACCGGCCGGGAGAGGAAGAATGAGTAGATATATACTCTCTGAAATTAAATCACAATAATAATTAATAGTTGGAGTTGGAGAAGAAAAGTACTTTCTTCCATACAGAGCATGTATATGGTGTTGCCCCCATCACTCTATTATAGTCTGCCTTCCTCTAAAAAGACAATACACAAATTTTCCCCCAAAAGTCACCATCCTTGTTCGTTTGAAATCTCATGTAGCATGCCAATAATCATATGGTTTATTATTGGCATTTCATCCACAAATCTGTGAAGTTAGATGTGCAAGTCAAAATCTTCTCATTTTTCACTTATCCCCCAAAAGAGAGAGAAAGAGAAATCCAACATAACACACCCAAACAAACATTGAAAGAAAATAACATTTACCCCAAAAATGGTAGCAATGCATCCAAATAAATTAGTTGGTTTTACTCTTGATTGGGAGAATAGATTTCAAGATACATATAAAGAGTCAATTAAAGGACATCGGTGCAGTGTCCACTAATACGCCAATACTTTAAGCTTGTTACTCAGTATTTGAATGAGAAATCAATGTGATTTTTAGGTAAGTTTTATAACATACCTTTTTTCCCTACTCACTCTTTGCTTTTAAAGTTGTTTTCTTGAAATTAATTGGGAAAAACGATTTTCCTTAATTCCTGCTATTGTGAGTTATAAGAAATAATAGTCAATAACAACTAGCGTTGATTTTAAAGCATTCGGTTCACGCATTTATTAGTTTCTTATGTTGAGGTTATAGGTGTCAAGTTAGGATCATCTAGCTTTACAACGGCCGAGTCAAGTAGATGAAGTGAATTTCAAAACGGCCGAATCGAGTAGGTAATTGCATGGCCAACATTCATGCCTCACACCCCTTTTATTTCCTTTCTACGATCTAATGCAAGTTGTTCAATGGTATCAAGTATCAGACATCAAGTTTGCAACTCATTCAATAAAAAATTATATAAACGATGATGATGGTGGGGAGTACATGCATTTTAATGAATGAGACCATATGGGATAATTATCTACTACCCCATCCCACTTTTGTCAAATTCTAGCTACTATACCATACCTTGATATAAAGCAAAAATAAAGCAAAATTTGCGTGGTAAGTTATTGGTGTTCATGACCACCGTCCATCCAGTTCTTAACAGACACGTGGCGATGTGATAAAGGTTAATGATCTATGTTTTTGGATAAGTAAAGGTCAATGATCTTTGACGAAATCATTGAGTATTAATCTTTCTAGAAAATAAAAAATATACCAATCATGCCATCCTTGGAAGATGATAAGTTTGGACCAACATTGAGATTATCGTCACCTTAATAATAATCAAAAAAATCATTCACAGAATACGAAGTAGAAACTTCTGTTCTGAGCAGCTGACACGTGGATCGTTTTGTGCAAATTAAGATCAATTAATACCATTTGATTGGTTATTTAATTTAAGTAAATGTCACATTTAAATAGATATATAATTATAATAAAGTAGAAATCAAAAATAAAAAGAAAAAAAAGTGTGACGACCTTATCGAAGGTGATGGCTAGATTGGCTATGCAGGTTGTTGGAGTCTCTTGTCTTGAGAGAATTTATCAGGACATGGTAACTCAGGCCCTTTCTTTGCCTTGCTTTTTTTTTTTTTTTTTTTTTCCCTTTGCCAAATTATATTTCAAACCCTGCTTTGGGTGGTTTTAAATTAAAAATTAAACTTTCTAAAATTTAAGATTGAACAGTGTTACAGTCATAATATTTTTTACAATAATTTCACAACAAACTGATGTAATAATTTGTTATTGGTTCTCATATAAGCCCATCACTTATATCATTTTTTTAACCTATTATTAACATTATGCTACCTAAATTTTGTTGTGAAAATTTTTTGCCCTATGCTTTATTCTGAGGTTAACTGAGGCTTCAATTTGACTTTGAGTTGAGCTTGACTTCGAGTTGAAGCTTAGAGTTTGATAATAACTTAACAAAGAGGACTTGAACCAATACAAGATGACAGATGACATAAACATGATTAAAAAGTAACTAAAGTAATTTTAACTAAGTGCAAAGTTCAAATCTAGGCTAGACTAATTATTTTTGAGGCTAAATGGAGACAATAAACTACTTAATGACATACATAAAAGTAAATTTGATGATAAAGATGTTTTTTTTTGAGTAGTGTGATCAAGCTAAGGGCCATGCTAGTATAGATTTCCAGAGAGAGAGAGAAGAAGAAGAAGAAGAAGAAGAAATATTATGGGTTATGAGCCTTACCTAATGTAGCAAAAGAATTATGGGCTGTGAGCCCAATTTGTGACATAGAAAAATAATGGTTTGTAAGCCCAATTTGTGAAGTGAAGAATTTGTGGACAAAGAGCCCAACCCGCATGATTGGTAATTTTCGAAAAGGAAACTTTGGGCTTTTAAGCAGATTCGGCCCAATAATACACGCTAGATAAAGTCCAGGACAAAGTATATGTTGGATCAAGAAGGCAATCTTGGATGAATGAGCTAATAAAGCCATAAAGCCCATATCAAATCTCTAACATTAATTTTAAATTTTTTTTTTTTTTGGGTTTGCTGGGTAATTGCGGCGATAGAACCCCCGAGCTAACGGTTACAACAGAATCAGGTACCACTAGGCTACAAGGCCCGGTGGTAATCTTTAACATTAATTTGGTAATTTTGGGTTGATGACTCTATATAGAGAGGAGATATGGAGTTTTATGCTTATATATATATATATATATATATCTTACCAGAGACAAAGCTACATTAACCACTCGTAAAATGTTAATATTTTTCACATGACTAAATTATTAAAAAAAAAAAAATGCATATGAGATTATGGAAGGGTAGTAATGGCTTTCTCTGTTATAAGATAAAGTAGAATCAATTCCATCACATTATAGACAAAGTGAATATTTACCTATCTAGCTTTTTGGCAATGGAAGAATACAAGAGTGAGACCAAAAGTTGAAGTATCACTTTCACCATCCTTTTCTATATTTTTCGTTCTTTTTCTTGTGCTAGCTCTCTTTTTGTCTTTCACTGGCATCTCAGGTTGGCCACATAATATCCATAAGCGCAACACTTGAAGATTGCAGCAATAATAGTAAATGCTAGTGTGTGATTGTTGTGTACCTATCGAAGAACAGTCAAATATATCTTCTAGGGCAGTGATTAAAGCGATATCTTTTTCTTTCTTTTTTTTTCTTTTTTTTTTTTTTTTTTTTTGAGAAAGAAAGCGATATCTTTTAATTTGCTTTGTATAAATAACAAAAGGAATACAGAAAAAACTATGTTCTAGATGATGAAATCTCAGTATTAAGTATTAGTGTATGTTTTTATGTATAAACGTTTAAAACAATTGACCTATGGGGCCTGAATCTAGGATTAATTGATTTGCCTTGATTCAAGCACAATCAAGGTTAATACTAAAAACTTTTATTTTTTGTAGGAATGCCATAAATATAAACTATTGGGCTATATAGAGTTTATTTTTTTGTTCAATTCGGTTTGTGTTACAACCCAACTTGGAATTTTTACATTTTAAATTAGTTTTTTTTTTTTTTTTTTTGGTAAGACTTAATTCATGAAGTAGAGGCTTGGGCTTAGAACTTTTTGGCCCATTTTTGAACCCGTTGTTTGGGGTATATATATGTTGTTTTAGAATTAGGATTTGCTGCATCATTGTACTGTATTGTCGCCTTTATATTATTCTCTATGACATATTGAAAATTGTTATAACTCTGTGGACGTAGTGATGAATATTTTTTTCTATGACATATTTAAAATCGTTATAACATCGTGGACGTAGGAATATTGCTGAACCACGTAATTTTTATATCATGTGATTGTTCTTTGCATGTTCTTCTTTATTTTTTATTTACTTATCACAAGTTCTAGGAATTAAATATACTAACATACTTGTGCTTCATTCCCTGTTCTAGATAGGAGATGAAAAGGAAAAAAAGTGATGAATCTCTAAATAATTAAGGTCAGGACAATTTAGCATATTGAACAGGAAATAAGAATCCTTTCATTATTAACATTTTATCTATTGGATTTAATAGACAATGAAAAATATTTAGATTTGTAATATTTATTGAACAATGAAAGGATATGTTACTGATGTAGCATTTACCATAATACAACAAACAAATCCAAAAGAGACATAATGAAACTTAAAAATTAACTGCTGTCCGGTGGTCCTGTTGTAGATGTGGCTGATTTTTCTAATGCAAAAGGCACTCCACAGATTTACAAAAGAGTCCCGATTACCAGATAGTTGTATTTTTGAATACACAAACAAAATGAGAACCTAAATATTCTCTGGGCTTTATGGCTGAGGTAAGCATACATATGGGGTTGTAGGGTGGGCTTGATTGTCTCAGCATTTTAATATAGTATCCATTCCATTATTAATGTTGCTTTTGTGGATGTATACCCCAAAAGTCAAATTCTCAAAGTGGTGGCTGAAACTCTTCTTCTTTTACATTCTCAAATCAATTTCATTCGTGAAAGAGATAGATCTTTCGGTGAAGTGTGATACTACGTGCGGGTCTATCTAATAAGCTTATTCTCAGGATTAATACTACTTGAATTTTCTCCAAGTACATTTGAGAATTCCCTTAAAAGCAGCTTTAAATACTTGAGTGATTAACTCCATCAAGTAATGAGAGTCAATAATTAGCATCTGTCCAAAATCTAGGTTTCATGCATTTTGTTGTCCTATTAAATGCTACTTCAAAAATTCCACTCATAATGTGCAGGAGTTAAACACAACACATCAAAATATGGATCTACATTAAATCTTTTTTGTAGCTTCTAGGGATAAATAATTTCTCCATTTATAATAATTTAATTTTTAAGATTACTAATAATTTATTATATTATTATAGTAGAAGATAGGCTATCTCAAAAATAAATAAATAAATAAATAAAAGTAAAAAGAGAGAATTAGATCTAGAAGTATGCTAAATTAAAAATTACACCATGTAACTTTGACATATTTGTTTTTAATTTGGTCCTTTAAGGTTTTTTTCCCCTCATTCCAGACCTTTGACTTTAATGTGTTTTTAATTTAGTCATTTCATTTACTTCCGATCAATTTGTTTGAACTTTCCAATTGAAGTCATTTGGTAAATTTAATATTAGATGAAAAACCATAATAATATTGTAAACAAATGGAAGTTAAAGAAGTAAATTGAAAAATAAACTTATACATAAGACGAGTGAGAGTAGCTTCATATATATACAAGGTATTGTAATAAATTTTTTTTGAGAAGAAGACGCCAAAAGTGACAATTATTATTATTATTATTATTATTTTTTGACATCAATGATAGAAGACAAATATTATTCAAATAACTGGATATTGCAATAAATAAACTTTTCTTTTGCTAAAGATAATAAAATGTCCAACCAATAATATATATATATATATCTCCTTCTCCTAACTATCAAATTATTTTTTTAATAAAAAAAATACAATTTGCATCGAGGGTAGCAGACACTTATTTCAAATAAGAAACTTTGAGACCACATGCATATGGCCTACTAAAATAATTTGGATGGTTCAATAGAGCTATAGTAAGGTTTCCAAGGCTTAGAACAAAAACTCCATTAAGATATAGGGCCACATGCGAATTTCTTGCCGCAAATGCTATGGACAAGCACTTTATCCATAAAGAAAAGATAGATTATTAATTAAACAAAGATAATCCCTCCACAAAATGCAAGGAATCCCTTTGTTTAGTGACAATATGGCCGCGCAATCAACCTACTTAAAAGTGAGATGGTGGAACATAAGGAGCTTTATCATATTGCAATACTTGCTTTTAACTCCCAAATATTCTCATGATGGAGCAACACCTCTAGAATACCAAAACAAGGGGCACCATGGTGCTATTGGAAATTTGGAATATGGGAACAGAAATCTGTGACACCATCCTGATGACCCCCCCCCCCCCCCCTCCAAGCATCTTAAAACCTTCCTTGATGGAACAACACTAATAAGAATATATTTGCTTAAAATGTGATCCACTTTTATATAACTATCAAAGAATATATCCATTTTTTATCGAAATGATATTATCAAATAATTCGGCTAATTATGCCACATACAATTGCCAAGGAATTTCACAGGCTTATGTGACATGCACTCATTTGCCTAGCTAGGTCAGAATCACACCACTTAGCCCCACACGTCCGTGTTCACAGTACCAACATAAATTTAACTAAAAAAAAAAGTGTTTATACTCTATACCACTATGCTTAATTACCACCAATGGTATTCAACTCCTATTATTGCACTCCCTCATATAGATTGCATTTTATTATGTGTCACAGCATAAAATAAGTCGTACCCAGAATATGAAAAAGAAAGTTAAAGGATAATTAAATTTATTAATTTATGTCTTTCATGTTCATTAACTCAGGAGCTAGATGTAATGTCAAATTTAAGCTCATATCTTTTTAGTGAAATAAAAGCGCCACTTAACACAAGTTTTCACGTAAAACTGAGAATTTTATATAGAAACTACACTTCAGACTCTACATATAGATTATTTTCCATACAATGTACTTGCAGGATCCGCCGGGTCTAAGTGAAAAAAGCAAGAAAAAAAAAAAGGAAAAGAAAAGAAAAACCAACTAAGTTAACCTTATTTGGAACTTTTAGTACAAGGGCTGTGAAGGAAAATGTTGCTAAAGCCATAAAGCTCCAGCTTCTCGGAGCATTTTCTTTAGAGTACCATTCAAATGAAGGGTCATGACCGTATTAGCTGAGCCCACAAATTTACCCCCAATGAACACTGCTGGAACTGAAGGGTTGCACCCTAGTCGCATCAGAGCCCACTCCATTTCTCTTCCTCTAGAGTCTTCATCAAGTTCATGAATTGCTGGGCTGACTCCTTGCTCATAAAATAGTCTTTTAATTGCATGGCACATGCAACATGAGCTCTTGCTGAAGATCACCACTGCCTTTTGCGATGCAATTTTCACAATGCGATCCATTGAGCCTCAAGAACCACGATTGAACAAGTATTAACAATAAGAACAATCAGACCTTAGTTCCAAAATTTTGAAGTCGGTTATGGGTCTTTGACAGACTCTTTTCTATGTAACTAGTTGTGCTGATTAGTGTAAAATGTGGGTACCAAAGATCTTTAAAGCACAAAACAGAGCTAGTTAGTGATCTTGGGTAGTGTTTGAACTTTGAAGTGATGAAATTTTGATGGGAATGTGAGAGAATATGGCAAATATTGCTGCTGGCTTATGAGGCTTGTGAAGAGTTGTAGTTACTAGGCTTGGTTTGTGATTGAATGAAGCTCTCAAAGGTCTTATATATAACTGCTAGGAAAGCAAAGGTGGTGGATAATATTAACATATTTGCATAATATACATTTAATTAATTCTAAAGTAAGAAAACGAGATGAAAAGGGGGAGATTCCTTTAGATATTTGGATTTAGAGACAAAATCACCCTGGATGATTGCGACTTGTGTGGCTTGCTGTTAACTATTTTACCTAGTTGTGCCAAGAATCTACAAAACTATAGAGATTAGCTAAAGATAAGCCAAATGCCGAAAGTGGATCATGAGGGAAAAAATATAAAATATGCAGTGTACGGTACACCACCTTTTGTGTGAACGAAAATGCCCTAAACTACAGTATTTGTGATGTGAGGGTATGTAGTAAATTTAGTATTAGTACTCATAAAAAATCACAATTTTTACCACAATTACCTTACACGGTAGATTGTGATTAATTTTTTATCACTTTTACCTAAATTCATAACTTTTTCTTTAACATTTATAATCTGATACGTGGTAGACTGTAATTAATTGTTCATTACTTTTACATAAATTAATTATTTTTTCTTCACTATTTATAATCTACCACGTAAATGGACAATCGTGGCAAGAATTGTGCTTTTTTGGTGGTATTAGAATTTTTTCGGTACGTGCAGGTGGGGAATGTCAAACTTTGGATAAAAATGATAATAACGTGGGATGAGAAGATGACAGATCTACATGCAAGTCATGCACGGCCGGATAGTTGCATCACAAAAGACCATTTATGCGCATGGCTTAGCTTGAGCATCATTTTTTTTTAGAATTTTACATAAAGTTATTGAGCTTTAGATATGATGTATATGTTTGTAGTAGCACACATCTCTATCAAAACTCGAGAAGATAAAAAGTGTGGAAACAGAAATGACCATGGGCGTGAACCACTAATTAGTAAGGGGCCGGGGGCCAAGTGAATCATCAAGAGGATAGAAAGGAGGAATTGAGAGGGAAGGAGAAAGGAGGCTAGAGAAACAATTTCCATTCAATTAAATGGTTTAAAGCGAAAAAGAAACAAATAAATGTTTGATAGGTGAAACCAAAATTGA
This sequence comes from Quercus gilva, assembly GCA_023621385.1. Lineage (NCBI taxonomy): Eukaryota > Viridiplantae > Streptophyta > Magnoliopsida > Fagales > Fagaceae > Quercus > Quercus gilva. Next base: position 46,194,257 of record CM042478.1, on the reverse strand, counting down.
CAATTCATACAATTTTTTGAAGAAAACCTTTCCTCCTCCAATCCATCCACTTTAATTTGAATAGATAATCAGTTTTAACTTTTGAGACTGGTTTTACCTTCCTCTCAATTTTTCTTCATTATTCTCTCCTACCAAAGGGAGAGATTTTATCTTCCCTTCCATAATCGATCCTATACCACATTCTATCCTAATTGAAAATTAGAAATTCTTTGTCCTGTTTTACTTCAAAACATCATATACTGAATAAATTATCACAAATTAAAAAACTTTACGGCATAAAAAAAAAAAAAGAAAAAAAAAAAAGAAAAAAAAAAAAAAGCCCTAATGGCAATCTCTCTCTCTCTCTCCATAGACAGACAATTGATTATCATTTACGAAATCCACCAATTAATGTTGGCCAACCACTAACTTTTTATTTTATTTTATATATAAAAAAATTACTTTCTTGTTTACTTTTTTTTGTGTGTAGATTCTAAATTTTTGGGTTTGTTTTCCTATTTCAGATTCTCAAGTCCTATTTAAGGTTTGATTTCATAAATAAAGGTTTAGTTCATATAATTATTTAAAGATCAAGGTTTGTTTTCCTATTCAAAGATCAAAGTTTGTTGAAGCAATTCAAGAAGTACCTTCTATGCAATCTTCGATAGTCACTCAATTGTTTGATCACCAAAATCAAATAGTTCCTCAATTGATTCTTGATTGATTGAGATTTGGATATCATCAGTTACTCTATTGATTGACGTCGCAGACTTTATTTTTCAATTACGTGTTTTAATTGAAGTCATGGTTTGTTTTCTTAACCCTACTAAAACACATTTATATATAGACTTATGTACTTGACTTCCTAGCAGCTGATAGAAGTAGTAACCAAATACTACACAGAGAGAAAATCAAAGCCTCCATCTTGTGATTTTGTGAGTACAAAATAGTGATACATTTTCAGTATGTATTCATACTTGTGAGTTGTGAACAAGAGCTTGAAACCATAGAGTGTTGTTTCTCAGTGATTTCACTGCTATTTAAAGCTTCAATAGGTGCCATGAAGTTAGTAAAATATTTTTGTCGTTTACATGGACAAGCCTTTTGTGAAGGTTCCCTATACGAGAAGTTCAAAGTTTTGAAACTGTTGCAGGTCGCAACAGTGAGTTCATCTATTGAGTTGTATATTCTAGGTAACAAGGGTCTTTTTCTAGATTAATGGATTTCCTTAGTTGGGTTACGTTACCCCGTATTAATGATTTTTCTTTTGAATACTTTCTCCATTGGTTTTTACTTGACACCGTGTCGATGTCTCATGATTGTATTGCTTTTATTGCCTTGGTACCAAATTTGGTGACTTGCCTTTTATTGGTTAAATCATTAGAACCCTGATTACATGATTTAATTGATAATTAAAAAAATATTGGGGTAATTTGGAATTATAATAAATATTGGTAATTTTTTGTGTGAGTTAATAAAATATATCTTTTGACTTATTGCAAGGTTGTAACTAAATACAAGAAAACAAGTTAATTTTTTGAAAATATTTTTTAAAGGATGAATTAGTGTCTAAGAAAATATTTTCCGTTTGAAATAAATTGAGCTATATAAGTCTTTTTAATGCATATATGCATAAGACACACAGACAACACATCCTCAAATAAGCTACATACTTACAAGCTTGCTTGATTACATAGTGCTTGATGTGTTTAGAATTCGAATATTTTTAGACTTAAGTTTAGATTCTTTACCAAATAAAATAGTAAAAATAAAATCTTAAAAAAAAAAAAATTAAGTTGAGTTAAACTATTTATGAATAGTTTGATTCATTTACTGTGGGTACATATTAATTAATTTTTTAAGGAATATCGTAGGATTTTCCACTGAATGCCGATATGCTTGTACCGTGCGGCAATTCTGATGTCTCACTACCCTTTAACAACACTTATAAAAGGAGCACATTTACTTATGCAATATATATATATATATATAAGTATAACATATTCTTTTCAATGTATTATTTTGTTTTATTGGTACGTAATTAACATATTTTATTTCAAATCAGCACTAATTCGTATTTCAACTTGTCAAATCAAATTCACCAAACTTGCAAAAAGAATTTATAATTCCCATGTCTAGCCTAGACAATCAAATCAACATGTCGCATGAACCATGTGAGATGCGTGTGTATATATTGCATGCTGCGTACATTCCCCCACTTTCAAATGCTAATTAATTAGTATAATAATAATAATAATAATAATAAGGGTTTTATTAACATATTTCTATAAGGGTTAAAGAAACTATTTAAGAAAGCTTTTTATGATAAGGGTGTGGTTAATGTATATCCTTAGGGCATCATTAATTATCTATTTTGAGAAAGTTTTTATTAGACATTGAAAAAGCCGTCAAAACAGTCAGTCATTTTTTCATTTACTTTTTCATTTTTCTATAAAAAAATTTTTAAAAATGGTTTATTGATGTATACTCTAATGTCACGCGTTAGTAAACTTGTTGGATATATTTTAACAATTTACTTTTGTGATTAATCAAAATGAACAACATACAGATCTAAATACAAGCAATAACACAAATAGATGTGATAGCTAAAAGCAATAAATATATATTGTATATATATAAAAAGAAATATGCAAATAATTAAAAACTCACAGATTAAATACGCGAAAGATGAATGATTAAAATCAAGTCTTGTGTTTGACACAATCTTCTTAAAGAAGATTTCGCCTCTCACACAATTTATGGTGCTTTGAGACTCTCGGATGTCTACCTCCCAGGATAAAATAATCAACAGCACGGAGAAGAAGCACACAAAGTCCGTACTCTGCGAACTACTGTATGTCTCTTTCTCTCTTTTTGACTTAAATGAATGCACAAAAATTTTCTCTCTAGAAGAGTTTCTTAAAAATTGTTTTTCATGAATAAAAGACTATGAAAATATACGTTACTGAACAGACATATTGTTTCAGAAATAACTGTTGTATACAGACTTACTGACTAAAAAAAAAAATATTATTATTAATTGGATAAGTGGGCCCAGTCCACACATGCCTAAAGCCCAACCCAACATGTAACCCAAAACTCATATTCTCTATCATTTTCTACGTGGGACTTAAGGATTCTCACAACTTCAAATTATGTTCAAGTGAACACATTATGAGTCAATTTCCTATTCACTCTATAATATTTTCTAACAAAACCCTTATGATAAAATGAAAAAGTAATTAACTTTTTTGACAGTTTTTCCAAATTTCCATAAACAATTTCCAAAAATGGATAGGGCATATATTAATTGAACCCTAATAATAATAATAATAATAATAGAAGATGGTCATAACACAAGTTACTCTATTCTTAAGATCAAGAAGAGCAAAATGTCAGTTTACTATAATCTATTTTGGTGAAGCTAAAATAAATTACATTTTATATATAAAAAAATAAGGCTTTTAAAAAACTTACATAGAAGAATGAATTGACTTAATTTCATTTTGAAATTGTATACCAAAAGAGTCTTAATCAGATTGTAAACAAATCCCAGATCTACGCACAGTAATACATTGTATACTAATGGATTAAGAATGACATCAGAAGTAGGGCCGGCCCTAGACATTTTGGAGCTTAAGGCGAGAACTAAAATAAGACGCCTTTTTTATACTTATGTATTAATTAAATTAATATTTATTTAATATTTTTATATTATAATTGTGGGGCCCTATTGCACTAACCGCGCTGGCCCACCACATGCGGCCCAAGGCCCGCGCCGAGGATGGTGCTGAGGCCGAGGACAATGGGAAAGAACCCAGAACGTCCGAAGGGCCGCGCCGAGGATGACCTGTCCTCGGCGCACCGACTTCATTAAAGGGAAAATATCCCACCAACATTTCTGCCGTCTTAATGAAGACATGACCGGCGGACCCAGTCGCCTCGATTACCCCAACTAATAGAAAGTCTGTAAGGGCGGCTGAGAACTAACGTAAAGCCTGTAAACTGCAGATGATGTGACAAACTCCTGTACACCACGATCAGATAATTGACAAGTGGATGGTCAAGATCAACGAAAATAAGACTATATAACTAGCAAGATTCTAAACATAAGGAGGATCCGGAGGCAAGGCCGAGGATTAATGGTCCTTACAAATACTTGGCCAAAATTACAACGAAGGGAGGATCTTTCTTACCGTAAACTTCTAAGTCCAGTTCGTATAGAGGGGAATCCGCCCCAGAATTCGTTGTCTGCCCGTTTTATGCTTAGTCTTTCCTACCCATTCTCTACAAATTTTATTGTTTGAGGTCCATTACATTTTGAGCCCTTACAATTGGCGCCCACCGTGGGGCAGACTTGTGCATCAGCGGCGCGACGTTTGGGGAATGGGAAACAAAACGACAAATCAATCAAGAAAAAATGTCGATCCATGCAGTTTTTAGCAACAATATTCATCCGGCAGTCTACAACAACAAAAAAAAAGAAGGAAAGAGAGACAACGTGTAAAATAAGTCTACTTCTTTTATTCATATATGAAAAAAGATTACATCTTTTACAAGTAATGCCCAGGGGGCTTGTTCTAAAGCTAACTACAAAGGCAGACGCTTGATAAAGCCGGCAGAGGAACAAAAGGGTAGAGAGCAACAATGGCAGAAGAACAAAAGGTGGAAGAGGAGAATAGAGGAAGAAATGAAGAAAAGAAGAGATGAAGAACAAGTATTAAAAAAGAGGCGAAGGAGGAGAGGAGGAAAGAAAAGAGGAAGGCTCGTAGAAGAGCAAAAGAGAGAAGAGAGAAGAAGGATTTGAAGATAGGAAAGCTACATTAAGGGGCGGAAGAGGTAGAGGCACAGGACGGCTCCGTTTCCGGGTTCTGCCTGATTTCCCTCCCACCCCCAATGCAGCCGACTTGGGGGGTCAATGACCCGTACCCAAGGAAAGGTGGTTACGTTCTCCCTGGATCTTCCTCCTGACGACGAGGGGGGCTCCTCCTCTGGCTAGGTTGAAAAGAAGGAGGATCTTCGGATCTCCCCTACCTCCACACCAGCGTGGCGGCCAGAGTCGGAGTACCATCCTCGGCTCCCGGTAGGGGCTGTGCATCCCCAGGATTGCCCTTGTTAAGGGCCCACTCATTCAAAGGGACTAAAACGGCTATGTTTGGCGGAGCCTTTTTGGGAGATGTTTATGGGAGAAATTTGATATGGACTTTTGTCAAGTGTGAAGGAGAAGGTTGCCCTGGAAGCGTCTTATATAGATGGTGGGATATTAATGAGTGCCAATCTGCCATAAATCCCAGGGAGAGATTTCCGGAGACCTTTATTCCTCCCCAAATTCCAAAGCGCCTAACAGCCGTTAGATCCTCGTAGATCCACGGCTAGCATTAATGGGGAGGCGCCCCATTAAATGAGAAGGCACCGAAGCGTCAGCGCGCGTTACCTGGACAACCCAAGAGACGCCTCGTAATCAGAAGGGTTCCATCAGAACGAAGAGGCAGAACACGGCAAGGTCTCATCCTTCACCAACCCCAACTTGTATTTATTATTATTTCTGCTTGAAAAGTGTAATGATCTATGGCTTATTGTAAACTATAGCAATAAAGAACCAAACGGCTCCGGATAAATAGCTAAAATAAACTCAAAAAATGAGAAAACTAGGTACTGGACAGAACCAAGGCCTTGCATGGTCCTCGGACCCAAGCCTCAAGGTGAAACCAGATACTTCAGATGATTATTAAAATGAGAAAACTAGGTACTGGACAGAACCAAGGCCTTGCATGGTCCTCGGACCCAAGCCTCAAGGTGAAACCAGATACTTCAGATGATTATTAAAATGAGAAAACTAGGTACTGGACAGAACCAAGGCCTTGCATGGTCCTCGGACCCAAGCCTCAAGGTGAAACCAGATACTTCAGATGATCAAAAAATGAGAAAACTAGGTACTGGACAGAACCAAGGCCTTGCATGGTCCTCGGACCCAAGCCTCAAGGTGAAACCAGATACTTCAGATGATCAAAAAATGAGAAAACTAGGTACTGGACAAAACCAAGGCCTTGCATGGTCCTCGGACCCAAGCCTCAAGGTGAAACCAGATACTTCAGATGATCAAAAAATGAGAAAACTAGGTACTGGACAGAACCAAGGCCTTGCATGGTCCTCGGACCCAAGCCTCAAGGTGAAACCAGATACTTCAGATGATCAAAAAATGAGAAAACTAGGTACTGGACAGAACCAAGGCCTTGCATGGTCCTCGGACCTAAGCCTCAAGGTGAAACCAGATACTTCAGATGATTAAAAAATGAGAAAATTAGGTGCTGGACAGAACCAAGGCCTTGCATGGTCCTCGGACCCAAGCCTCAAGGTGAAACCAGATACTTCAGATGATCAAAAAATGAGAAAACTAGGTACTGGACAGAACCAAGGCCTTGCATGGTCCTCGGACCCAAGCCTCAAGGTGAAACCAGATACTTCAGATGATCAAAAAATGAGAAAACTAGGTACTGGACAGAACCAAGGCCTTGCATGGTCCTCGGACCCAAGCCTCAAGGTGAAACCAGATACTTCAGATGATTATTAAAATGAGAAAACTAGGTACTGGACAGAACCAAGGCCTTGCATGGTCCTCGGACCCAAGCCTCAAGGTGAAACCAGATACTTCAGATGATTATTAAAATGAGAAAACTAGGTACTGGACAGAACCAAGGCCTTGCATGGTCCTCGGACCCAAGCCTCAAGGTGAAACCAGATACTTCAGATGATCAAAAAATGAGAAAATTAGGTGCTGGACAGAACCAAGGCCTTGCATGGTCCTCGGACCCAAGCCTCAAGGTGAAACCAGATACTTCAGATGATCAAAAAATGAGAAAACTAGGTACTGGACAGAACCAAGGCCTTGCATGGTCCTCGGACCCAAGCCTTATGGGGAAACCAGATACTTCAAATAGCTAAAAGAGATCAAGAAACTCGATACTTCCAGCAAAAAAGAACATGTCATCACGAAAGCTAAACGTAAAGCAAAACCAAGGCATTGCATGGTCCTCGGACCCAAGCCTCAAGGAAAACCAAGCATAAAATGAGAAAACCAGGCGCTAAATAAAGCTTAAAGCATTGCATGGTCAAAAACCTCAGGTCAGCAGGAAGAAAATCTCCCCGTAAAAACTAAACGCTAAGAAAAATCAAGGTCGTGTACGAACAGCGGGTCCAAACCTCTATGGGAATCAGTCATTATGAAGCCATGCAAACGTTGGTCGAAACCAAGGCTCTTATACGGGCCATGAGTTAAAAACTGAGGCAAAGCCAATTCCCTTTTTAGGTGCCAAGTAAACGAGCCCCCTCAGGGGCAAAAACCGTGAGAAATCGAGTGATATAGCACGAACGACGCAAGCCTATCCCTTCCCATGCGACCCTACGTGCAGAAAGAAAAACTGCAAAAACGGCTGAAGTAGTGATAACATTGACGGTACGGAAAAACCCAACAGACCGGGAAAAGGCGTTAGGGAAATCAAAATCCTCCTCCCCGCCCAAGGGGACGTGCAGCAGAATTTTGAGGGGCTATTATGGGGCCCTATTGCACTAACCGCGCTGGCCCACCACATGCGGCCCAAGGCCCGCGCCGAGGATGGTGCTGAGGCCGAGGACAATGGGAAAGAACCCAGAACGTCCGAAGGGCCGCGCCGAGGATGACCTGTCCTCGGCGCACCGACTTCATTAAAAGGAAAATATCCCACCAACATTTCTGCCGTCTTAAAGAAGACATGACCGGCGGACCCAGTCGCCTCGATTACCCCAACTAATAGAAAGTCTGTAAGGGCGGCTGAGAACTAACGTAAAGCCTGTAAACTGCAGATGATGTGACAAACTCCTGTACACCACGATCAGATAATTGACAAGTGGATGGTCAAGATCAACGAAAATAAGACTATATAACTAGCAAGATTCTAAACATAAGGAGGATCCGGAGGCAAGGCCGAGGATCAATGGTCCTTACAAATACTTGGCCAAAATTACAACGAAGGGAGGATCTTTCTTACCGTAAACTTCTAAGTCCAGTTCGTATAGAGGGGAATCCGCCCCAGAATTCGTTGTCTGCCCGTTTTATGCTTAGTCTTTCCTACCCATTCTCTACAAATTTTATTGTTTGGGGTCCATTACATTTTGAGCCCTTACAATAATATATTTCATTTAAAATCTATTTTTGGTGAATTTCTTACTCATTTGTGATATTTTCATCTAAATTTTGTGTTATATTTTATTTATTACTAATGACAAATTTATCCATTGATCATTTTTGAGATTCAATTAGTTTTTCTTCTTTTTTTTTTCTTTTTTTTTTTTTTAATTTTTTCATATCCAAGTGCATATTTTCTAGTGGTCATTTCTAATCAAACAATATATTTATAAAGACTAAAATAAAAAATAATTTTAAAGTGTAGAGTAAATGAAAAATAAAACCTTATTTATATAAAAATTATTGTTGTAGTTTCACTGAATAATAACAAGTTTTTAACAATCTCAACCTGTATAAATAAAGATTTATTCATTATATTACCAATAACTGAAAAATATATATAAAAACACAAGATTAAAATTAAAGAAAAAAATTAAGTACAGCTATAACAAAAGTACAGACCCAGCCTAGCCAAGAAGATGCCAAGATGGCCACACAAGTCTTATTAATAAGACCCACCCACAAAAAACACAAAACAAATCCTATTACACCTATAACAACAACAACAACAACAACAACAACAACAAAAAAAAACCTTGAAGGCCCAGTGTCCAGCCATAACTCAATACAAACAGGCCCAGTCTTAACAAATAAAAAGTAGAGAAAGCCAACCCTTGTATCTCAAAAGTCAAAACTCATCCATCTATAGAATCAAAACACAACAGCGAAAAAAAAAAAGAAAAAAAAAATAAAAAGGCAGTTGGTAGTCCTCACTCCTTAGTTAGTTCAAAGTTTTCATATCAGATGTGATCAGATGATTTAGATTTGAGGAAGCTTGAGCCAGGAAGCCAGCAACAGTGGAGAGAAAAAATGAGAGAGGCAAAGAGCAAGAGTTGAGAGAAAGAAGCTGAGGAAGAATGAGAAAGAGAAATAATGATGTTATATTTAGGACAATTAATTTTGTTTAGACCAAAAAAAAATTTTGTGCTACCAATGTTTAAGAAATTTTGTTTTTTGGTCAAAAGATGTGTTGGATTTTTTTTAGATTCATCTAAATCCTTTTTTTTTTTTTTTTTGTGCCTTCTACCCATTCTTTTCTAAAATTTTGGGATCCTCCTTCCATTTCGGGACCTTAGGCAATTGCCTAATTGACCTAGTGGAAGGGCCGGCCCTGATTAAAAGCAATGTTCAGGAGATGCTAGCTAGCACCAAGAACAACAAGAATCAAAATAAATATTTATAAAATCTTGGTGGAATAAGTAAGACAAATAAAGAACAAAACATGTGAAAATCAGTGTCTGAATAATTAAAACGATCACACACGCGTCGATGATATATATTTTGTTCGATAATCCATCTGAGGTGACCCAAGTTTTTGAGAGAATTTTATTCTTTTTTCTTGCTTTTTGGTTTTGGATGGGGGAGAGATATTCTTTCTGTTTCGTATCTACAAAAGCAATAAAGGAAAAGAGAATAAAATGTACGGTAAAAATTCCCTAGCCTTTCCATTTCTTCTCTCTTTGTTTTTTTTTTTTTTAGAGGAATAATAAGCTAGAAATTTGTACAGGGTTTGTAATGCGGTACGCCTCATCACACCAAAACCCTATATAGCTTATATATATGTGTGTGTGTGATGCTTTTTTTTGATAAACTATATATGTGTGATGCTAGGATCCGTGCTTGCATTCTTCTTTATCTTTTGCGCCAAAAGTTGACATTCTTTCTCCACCTTGCACGTCCCACACTCTTTTTTTTCCTGTGGACCCTTATCCCCATGCCCTTTCTCTCTTTTTCTCTAGCTAGGTGCATCTCATTCTCTTGAGTCATGCCTTCCTCATGTTTGTATTTTCTTTCATATATATATATACCTACGTATGTATGATGGCAATTAATTCTTGTCAAGACCAAATTAAAATTATGAAGATTGATATATATACACATGTATAGAGAGAGAATTACAAACAAAATATATTGGGAATATACATGAATTTCATGATTTATGAGAGACAAAAATATACAGAAATATAACACATATAAGGTAATCACATGACACAAGAAATTAAGTGGTTCAACAATTTGCTTACATTCACATATTGTAGTGATTTATTATTTTTAGGGAAAAATACAAGATGCAGTAATACAATCTCTCTCTCTCTCTCTCTCTCTCTCTCTCTCAAAACAACATACATTAAACCCTAATATGAAACAATGATAGTTATATCCCACATATAAGATTCACAATGGGCTAAAAACGGGCCAAAAATATTTCAGACTTAGTCTCAGAAAATTTCCCATTAAAGATCATAACACTTTTATATCAGACAGGGTCATAATACAGATAAAACACAACTAAGCTCCACATAGCTCAAGACAATAATCAAAATACAATTTTTCTTAAACCAAGAAATGTATAATAGAAAAGTGTCTATCAAACTACACTAAAAATATACTAACATTAACAAGAATATTATGACAATTTTATCTATATCTAATCAAGTATCATAGAAATATTGGGTAGCTAGGTACAATAAGAAAAAAAATCTATAAAAAAGTAATTAAATATTGTGAATTAAGTTGTAGCCCATGCTTTTTTAGAGAACTAAAATCACCAAGTATCAAATATGAACTAAAATTCTTAGTAATTTTACTTTCAACATAGACAACCAAAGTATCTGCAAAAAAATAAAAAAATAAATTGTCTTTGAAAATTCTTAGGATGCATAAATAAAAATGTATAAGAACATCCACATTGATGGAGTTAAAAATTTAGCAATTTGGCATCATAAAAAGTTACTTTATTTATTTTACTTTTTCACTTTACAAAATACCCAACATCAGTAGTTTTATTTTAACTTTTAACATAATAAAATAATATATTCATTACAATAAAATATTATATTCACTACAATAAACAATAATTACAATCACAACCACCAACATCGCAACCACCTTCGCCACTACAATAAAATAATAGTTTATTCTTTCTCAATTTTTTTTTCACCAATATTAGCTAATAATAACCTACCACTTAAGATTAATTTATTGTAAAAATATTGTAAAAATATTATGGTAGCATTTCTTAATTTTATTTTTTCCTTTATCTCTTTATTTGTTTTCATCCATACACATTTCTTTCTTTTATTTTTTTCTTTTTTCCTCTTTTTTTCTTCTCCACACATGTATACTTTGCTCTTCACTCTCATTCATACATGTTTCTTTCTTTTCTTTATTTATTTTCATTTTTGTTTTTCTACTGCAGCTCTCTCTTTCCTCCTCTTTCAACACAATAAAATAATATATCCATTACAATAAAATATTATATTCACTACAATAAACAACAATCACAATCGCAACCACTGCCATTGCAACCACTACCGCCACTACAATAAAATAATAGTTTATTCTTTCTCAATTTTTTCTCTCACCAATATTAGCTAGTAATAACCTACCACTTAAGATTAATTTATTGTAAAAATATTGTGAAAATATTATGGTAACATTTCTTAATTTTATTTTTCCCTTTATCTCTTTATTTGTTTTCATCCATACACATTTCTTTCTTTTCTTTTTTTCTTTTTTCCTCTTTTTTTTCTTCTCCACACATGTATACTTTGCTCTTCACTCTCATTCATACATGTTTCTTTCTTTTCTTTATTTATTTTCATTTTTGTTTTTCTACTGCAGCTCTCTCTCTCTCTCTCTCATAGAGATCGGCTCAAATGGGTCAGATTTTTTTGCTGTCTTTTTTTTTTAATCTTTTTTTTTATCGTTCTAATTTGATTAGTTTTAGGATTGTGATTTGAGTTTGTATTTTGATTGTGATTAGGTTTAGATAAAGATGTTTGTGAGAGAAAAGATCTGGAATGGTTGAGTGGAGGAAGAAAGAAAAAAAAATGGGATAAGAGTGATCGGCAAGGTCGGCACTAGGCAGAGGAAGTGCTATTTCAGAGAGAAGAGAAGAAATGGGAAAGAATAAAAAAAAAAAGAAAAAATGAGAAAAAGAAATATTTTTAATACATAGCAGTGTGAACATATGAATAAAATAGTTTTTTTTTTTTTTTTTACATCTGAGTTACAGTGCACAGATGTGAAGCCAAATTATTTAGTTTTGGCTCCATCAATGTAAGCATAGTTTTGTATTTGACAGTACTAAAAATAGCAAAATAACTTTTTAGCACAATCAATAATAATGCTAAAATGTTTGTGATTAGGCATAAGTAATAGTGTAATACTACTACATAAGTTAAATCTGCATGCATGCATGCATGCATTAACAAGTACGAAAGCTCCGTGTTACGTACGGTCAAGTAACCCTACGAACTGGCTTCCCAATTGGAATTAAGTCGATCACTTCTTAATTCACAATTCACAAACAAGGAGTATATATCATATATGTATACAAAGCACTTATACTTTAGTGTTACCATCAACTATTGCACGAGCACGATTCGAATTTTTGACAAAAAGTTGAAAACAAAAGTGAAGAAGCTTTTGATTTGATAACATCTTTCTAGAAATCACATATGATCTTTCTGAATAAACCATTCATTGTGATCGATCAAACAATGTATTGGCTGATAGCTACAACACTTGTTTTTATATACTTTTGTTTTTTCTTTTGGCGATGAATATATATATACCCTGCAATTTATTGCGTCATATGTAGGACGTGGAGTCTATCCTTAGAAATTCTGTATTGATTAGTAACCACTCACAATATTTAAATTATGCACCACTCTTGATGGTTCACAACCACGAGTATATATAATATATATTTTACTCTATTTTACAACTTAATAAAATTAAGTTTATATATATTTTCTATTGTTATTTTACCACAACAAGTGGGGAATTTCTTTTTCTTTGAAAAAAAAAGGACGAATAGAGTGGATAATGTTTGGGGACCTCATGAGTCATGGTATCTCTGCCTTTTATTTCCATATGTACGGTCACTTTTCTGGGTATGGGACGTGTGTGCTCGAAAGTGTGATGAGAGATGAGACTCGGCTCATTGGCAATGAGAACGTACAAAACATTTCTTTTGTTAGAGAAGTTTCCACATGACGCGTGGTATGGTCTTTTTATTATTATATTTATTTATAATAATTGGTCTTTCATTTATATATTTATATTGGGTAACTTAATAATTGGGTATATATTTACCCCACCGAAAAAAATGAAGTCTATTATTTCGGTGAAATTAACTATTTTTTTTACTGTAGAATCTTGGTGAAATTAACTTTATGTCAATTGAATGGTTATAGTATGCATGCTACCATGATCCGGTTGCATCTAAATTTTTTAGTTTTAGTTTAAGGTTTTTTTTTTTTTTTTTTAAGTTTTAATTAAATACGTGAGATGCAATCTTCATCAAACGTTGAATCAATGTTGTTGATGTCTCGTATTCTTTTCATTGTATGGCCTATTTGGAAAGTATTTCCCTATAATCTTCTCTTTCACTGATTGTTTTTCTGTTTTACAAAACCAATTAAATATATTAATTACAGTTTTAAACAAGTCATATAATTCATTAAATATATTATATATACATGGGAATGGTTTTTTCAATTTAAGAGTTTTCCTGACAAAGGTTTGTAGGTAAATTTTTTCCTTAGGTTTCCTTTTCTTAAATTAGATGCAATTCCTCTTTAAAAAAACAAAATGTAATTGTTGGGTTATTGATTGACTCCAATTAATTAATTCAATTACCTAAATTAATTAATTATTTGGATTTTATGCAAACACAATGAATCTACAAACAAATCACAAATCTAATCTAGAGTATAGCGGAAAATAAATTTAATATAATGATTTGTTGATTAATGTGAAAAACCTTCACAAAGCAAAAATTTCATTGGGTAAATTTTATTTCACCACTCCTAAGAACAAGCGGTTACAAGTAAAAAGAATCTTACCACTATGCAAATTATCCCAAAATACCAACATACAATTAAAACCCTTGCGCCAATCTCTAATTAAACTTGATCTTGTAGAAACTTCTTCAATTACAAAATTCTCCAATAATCTATGAGTAACTCCCAGCAACTTGAAGTCTGTTGTTAGATGCAAAGTTTTTCACTGCACATACTTGTAGAGAATTGAAGGTAATTTGATTACAAAACTCTAAGGCGCATAAGAACGTAGTAGCATTACGAAAAGTATGTAGATTCTCTATATGAGTCTCTGTGTATGATGATGACAGTAAAATAAAGGTTTTATATCATCTAGTAGTTTAAAAGACGAAACCCTAGAAAAGCCAAGTCATCATGGGTCAAAAAACAAATCTAAGATTTCTAGATCAATGAAACTTGATAAATTGAGAGGTGTCGAGCTTCATTAATTCTCGAAAGATAGAGGTATGAAGCTAGGTGTCGAGAATCCTATTTTCAGCTTTTGCCACTTGTTTTTTTTTTTGTGTGCAGTTTTCATGTCTTCAATACTACCACTTTAAAAACTTTTTCAAAGTACTTTGTGATATTCTTGAATCCACTTAGATCTACCCAAATACCAAATACAAATAAAACATGTTTTGTCATAGGATATAACCATAACAATAATTTTATTTACCAAATAGAGGTTTCCAATTGGATAAACTAGTATTCATTAAATATTAACATGATAAAAGATACAAATAACTATTTTTTAAACATATTTCGACTTAGTCATTTATGATATATAAAAATGGAACTTGACGTTCTTTTGTACCATCAATTCATTTATGATTAATTATGTACTAAATTTTGAAATAAATTCCTCTTTTAATGTACAAAGTCAAGGAATCTGTTAAAATATTTTTACTACATATGTGAATAAGATTTTGAAATTTTCATAATAAAATTAATTTTAAAACTCTAGAAATTTTTAATCCTACGAGCCATTTTCTCTCATACTTGATTAAGCCTTACACGTTGGAATGCTATACATATTGTTAAATATACTAAAATGAATGTGGAAGCGGAAGTATAAAAGTAGAACATGAGGGTTACGTGGTTCAACCTGATGGCCTATGTCCATGGAAGAAATCCCTTAAAAACTACATTTTTATTTTAAGAGTGAAGTACAAATTATGTGTTACAATGAACCCAACATTGGGTATATAATAAGCTAAACCCTAGACTAACTATATACTATGATTGATAGACTTGTTGTACAAATATAAGACTTGGTTTGCACTCAAAATAAGATTGAGCTTGGACTTATACTACTGTACTAATACATCTCAACCAACCACATCCGTTTGTATATTCAGTTTGCAACCGTTAAAAACACATTTGATTAGGTATTTTCAATATCATAAACAAAATAAAACTCTTATTATTTTATCACCACAGAACGGGGATTTTTTCTTCTTCTTCTTAGAAAAATGAACAAAGAGAGAGGATAATGTTGGGGACCATGTCCTTATGGCATCTGCAATATTTCTCTTTCCACGTACGGCTACTTTTCTTGGCATGGGACGTGTGCTCGACAGTAAGCGGAGACTTAGCTCCTTAGCAATGAGAGGGAACAAAAATATTTTGCTAGGAAAGTTCCCTTGTGACGCGTGGAATGGTCTTTCATTTTTTTTCCTTATTCAATAACTTAGGCCAATTATATATCTTCTGTGAAACTTTAGTTTCAATTGGCTGGTGATATAATATGCATGCTACCATGATCATTTGTTTTTTTTTTTCTTCCTTACAACAAGGGGAGGGGAATCCAAATTCCAAACCAGTTAAGTTTCTCCTATATAGATGATCAAGATAATGCTACTAAATTTTAAGGCTCTTAATAATCATAATTGGGTTATATATCCTAATGTAGTATATATTACAATACATATATGAGAGATTCACTCTTCATAAAACAGTTTAATGCTGGATGTCTCTCTCACCTTCTTGCAACATTGTGGTCTATTTGAAAAATATTTCCCAATAAACTTTACCCTCACTTGGCTTTATTATGTTTCCCTTTCTTGAATTAGATGCGATTCTATTTATAAAATAGAGGTCCACAATTGGATAAATCCAACTTCTTTCTCCAACTCAACAGATGCCTCAAAGATAGATACGGCTAAAAATAAATAAACAAAATTAAAAAATGCACCCCCTTCAAATTACCAAAATACAAACCAAGTTCACCCTATGAAAGAAAAAAAGGTAATATATATAGTCAGTCTCACAGAGTAACCAGACTCTTGATAAGACAAAATGAGTTTGTTTTATCCAAATAATTCCTACTCCTCCCATTATATTTTCACATACTCTGTATGTTGTCACTGAGTTGGAATATAATGTACGTAAATCTAGAAGAGGCATCGGGTCTTGCATAGATAAGTAGATAACCGTCCTTATATACAGATAACATGGCAAGAAAAAGGAGCACGAATTAAAAGAAGATTTCACAATAAAAAAAAGTATGCAGATATAGGCACTAGATAATACTAAATGTCAAGTCTTACCAAGGACAAGTTTCCATTGTTGTATGCCAATATTCGTTGTTGTGCAACTTTAGTCATCCTCTAGCCAAATATTAATCGCTTTCGAGTAATGATAAGAACATAACATAAAGACCCAATTTAAAATATCTAAAGGAACATTCTCGTTTCACTTCACTATCAAAACTTCCCCCTTGTAATGTATGATATGCAAATCCTATATAAATAAGTGGCCATGGGAGCCAAGTCCTCCACACCAAAACTCAATTGCCTTCACATTCCTCACAACCCTAGCTACATTTTCGAGTGAAACCTTTCTCTCAAAATTTAGTCTTTTTCCTATACTACATTTCAAAATTTTGCATTAATTGGCAATGGAGAGAGTGACAACTTTGACATCAGAGAGACCTGTGGTGATCTTCAGCAAGAGCTCTTGTTGTATGTGCCACTCGATCAAGACCCTCTTCAATGATTTTGGGGTGAACCCAACTGTGTATGAGCTTGATGAGATTCAAAGAGGGAGGGACATTGAGCAAGCTCTTTCGAGGCTTGGTTGTAGCCCAAGTGTCCCAGCTGTGTTCATTGGAGGTGAACTTGTGGGAGGAGCCAATGAGGTCATGAGTCTTCACCTTAAGAGGTCCTTAATCCCAATGCTTAGACGTGCTGGGGCAATATGGGTTTGATTAACATAGCTTATAACATCATCAGGCGCTAATAAATGTTGTGGCTATAACATAATAATATATGTATGAGAAATAGCCGTCAGATGTATTAAACCTATAGAGTGAGAGCTCACTATAAAGTCTACTACGTACGTGTACTTTAAGCTTTTTGTAATAATGTAATGTTATGCTTTTTGCTAATGTTGTCCCAATTTGCATCAATGGCATAACTTCTAAGTTTAATATTGTTCTTAATAAGCTCATTGTTGGAGCAAACTGACGAGCTTCAATTTTTTTTAATATTTATTTAGTAAGGAAAATTATAATTTGTCTATCTGTAATTTGCACGAAAAAAACCTTGTCTATTTGTGGTTTAAAAATTAGCACTTTATCTACCTGAGGTAAGTTCTGTCTGTCTTCAGTTACCCATCTTTATTAAAAACATGGACAAATTTGTATTTTTACTACTTTTTTATGTCTTTCTCTTCTCAAAACATAAAAAAACTAAAAAAAAAAATCAAGACAAAAGAAGATCTAAAAGCTAGGTTTTGTAAAAATTAAAACCTAACTTTTAGATCTTTTTTCTCTAACCTTTGAAGGAATTCATCGTCCCATGCTTGAAGTCTAAGAGTCTTCATGTTTCGAAGAATACATGCTTCAAGGATCTTGTGTCAATATCTTTAGTCATGTATGAGATAAGGAAATACTCGAGGACCTTCTAAGTCATTGAATTGAGGTCATGCTTTGATAACCAAGATTTGAATTTTGTGGATTCAAAATATTTGAACTCGAAATGCATGGGTTAATATTTATTCTCTGCTTCAAATATATCAAAGGAAGGCCTTACAATCTGAAAGTTTTTGATATTGTCTTTGAAGGCCTTAATAGCATGGTGATTTGGATTGGGAACTCCCTTCTCTCTAGACACACGTGCGTAGCAAGATAGTGCCCAGAATAGAAGAAAATGCAATCTTTGTTCTCCGTCTTTTTGGCTTTGAACTCGGGGTATCCATCTCTTTAACCAGGATTAATGCATTAGAGCATAGCATCAAGAAAGCAAAGGACTACCAGCATTGACCCCGTAAACTAAAATTATAACTTGGTGTTCTTCAATCCTCAGCCAAGAGATCGGGCCACTTCAAACATGAAAGACTCTTCGACTTCAAGCAATGGACAACGGATTCCTTCAAAGGTTAGAGAAAAAAGATCTAAAAGTTAGGTTTTAGTTTTTACAAAACCTAACTTTTAGATCTTCTTTTCTCTTGATTTTTTATTTTTTTATGTTTTGAGAGGAGAGAGATATAAAATGATAGCAAAAACCACGACTTTGAGAGACCAGACCAAACACACTTTGGGAACTCAAAGACCAGGAAACGGAAGCACGCTTTTGGCCATATTCCTAGGGTCTTTCTTTTGGACGGACACCCATTGGTTAGAAGATGTGGGTAACAGGTGGAGTTTATCTTAGATGGGTAAAGTGCCAATTTTTTAACCACAATTAGGCAAAGTATTTTTCGAGCAAACTACAGTTGGACAAAGTGTAATTTTCTCTATTTTGTATCTCTTTTACAGATACTAGAAAAAGTCCTGCCTCAACTTGGCAGGCTTTGTTGCCATTCATCTATATGCTTTTATACTGGAGTACAGAAATTTTAATAATTTATATAAATAGTATAATACCTACTGTGATAGTTTTAAATAAAATTATATTTTTTTTAAAATATG
Organism: Quercus gilva; assembly: GCA_023621385.1. Taxonomy (NCBI): domain Eukaryota; kingdom Viridiplantae; phylum Streptophyta; class Magnoliopsida; order Fagales; family Fagaceae; genus Quercus; species Quercus gilva. The sequence continues at coordinate 46,175,314 of CM042478.1, read as the reverse complement.
ATTTCATCTAAAAAAATGTTATCAAAATACTCTTTCAGAAAATACTATGTTTTGTTGTCTTGTTTATCGAAAATATAATTTTAAAACTACCATATCTTCTTGAAAAGTTTTGAAGTTCTTGTATTTGTCAGGTAAACTGGAAAAGGAAAATTACAAAAGCTTGACGCATAACTTGTATGATAGATATAACAATAATTACAATAGAGATCAATTCCAAAGCTCCAAGCAATGATTTTTTGTCCTAAACTCACAAGAAATTAACAAAATTGATCCTTCTGTTGGGTTATACGTGTGAGTAAAGTCTCACATTGAATAAAGATGAGAAAAACTAGTGGTTAATATAACATAATTGAGCACATACCCATTAAGTTTAGGCAGTTTGGGTTAAAGTGTGTATCTGCATGTTATATTAATTAATTAAGGAAGCTTCCCAAAGTATTTATCCCCCCAACAAGTGGTATCAGAACCCATGGTGGTGTGCCACAAAGGTGGTGAGGTGTTCATGGTCCCTACTCAGCGGAGATTGAGAAAGCCTAGACGGTCCACACACAAAGATCCTTAAAAAAAAAAAAAAAAACCAACAAAGGAATATTGCTAATGGTGCTAAATAATGGTGTGGTGCGAGATTTCCATGGATATGGACGCGCGTAGGACTTGTTCATGGCCCACAGAGAGGTCTTGAAACCCACAGAAAGGCAGAGACTCACACGTGAGGGGGAGATTGTTGGGGTACACGTGTAAGTGAAGTCTCACATTGAATAAAGATGAGAAGAACTAGTGGTCAATATAACATAATTGAGCACATACCCATTAGGTTAAGCATTTTGAGTTAAAGTGTGCCTCTATATGTCATATTAATTATTCAAGAAAACTCTCCAAAGTGTTTATCCCCCAACACCTTCTTAGCTTCTTTTTATTCCCCCTCTCTCTTTCTCCAAGCCCTGGCCTGCTGTACTATCTCCATCAATATGGCTTTCTCGGACTTTAAATTCATGCATATAGTCCCTATTAATTCTTTCTTATCCAAATGACAAAGCATTCTATGGTACGTATAATGATAGTGACATATTTGTGCATCAAATTCTCACTAGTCCCTCCTTCACCATGAGCATTTTCCCTTTAGTTATAAGACTCATAAATGTCAAAAATGTATTAGATGCCACAAATCAACATCCCATGCATATGGCAAATGTATATATAATTAATGTATTGGACTTTTTTTCTTTTTCTTTTTTTGTATAAAAATTCACTCGAGCAATAGGCTGGCAGTAAAAGAAGGAAAAAATTAATTTGAGGGAAAAATAAAACTAAAATTAGCCTAATCAATTACGGGCTAGCCCAAAACTCAGTCCATACCACTTCTGAAAATGGATAGGGCTAATTTCAGCCCAAAGAAATTAGTTGGAATCTTTAGGCAGGCCATTGGTCCTCGGCCTAATCTCAACATGGCTGTACATTCCCAATTGGGCACTTAAAACTCAGTTTTGTGTTTTCTTTTTAGGAAATTAGAGGCCCATCAGTATATGGCCTATCCGCCTATGCTTATGTCATGTTAGGATGGCAAGTTTTAGAGCTTTTCAAATACTTGACTATTTTCGTGATTACGTGCAGTTCCCTTCTCTCACTTATTAGGTAATTATAAGAAGGAATTCTTTTGAGGTGTCTTTAAGATGTTGACTAATGTTACAATTGGTTGAAGTAAATAGGTGAATGATGGAAAGAGAGGGGGGGGGGGGGGGGGTGTGTGTGTGTAGGAAATTAGAGGCCCATCAGTATGCAGCGTATGCCTATGTAATGTAAGGAAGGCAATGTTTTAGAGCTTTCAAACACTTACTATTCTCGTAGTTATGCCTTCTCTCACTCACTAGGTAATTATAAGGAGCAATTCTTTTGAGGTGTTTTTAAGATGTTGACTAATGTTACAATTGCTTGGAGTGAAAAGGTGAATGATGGAAAGGGGTGAGGGGGGAGGGGGGGAGGGGGGTGGATTGTTTGATTGAGGGGAAGGAAAATGGGAAGAGAAAATAAAGAGAAAAAGAGGATGTGAAGTTTAAAAGACACTATTACCCCCATTGTCCCATCATTTCAAACTATAACAAGAGCATGATAATAATTTAATTTCTATCATTTGACTTTTCCATCCTTGCTACCAAAATAGAAAATTAAAACATTTTTTTATCTTCCCAAAAATTTTTCATTCTTGAACTTTTTCATCTTTTCAACTAAATAAAGCCTGTTTGTTTTGAATCTAGAACCTTATGGATCTTGCGAGAACCTAATAGGTTAACTCCCCTTTTTTTTATAAACAAAAAAGGGTCTCACGCATGTGATCATTGACCCCGCCCACTAAAATCCGCTATTGATGACGTGGGGCACCATTGGACACGTTAGGGTTATCTGCGTCCTAACACGGCATTTTTGTGAAGCGCATGACTCAAACCTAGCAACTTCTAGACTCGCAAATATGACTAAGTCCAAAACTTCTACCAATGCACCACGCCCCCAAGAAGCTAATAAGTTAACCCTTGGAGTTCATCTTTCTAACATTCTAATATGCAGGTACAAATCCTTTCAAGATTCTTATAAAATAATGTCAAGTTTGGTTAAATTAGATTATTAAGATAAAATTAGACTACCCCTAAAAAAAGAAAAAGATAAAATTAGACAGTTACAATTCCACTGTTTTTTTTTTTTTTTGGAGAATCCGTTACAATTGCACTTAATTACACAAAATCATATGCCAAATTTAATTTTTAAAAAAGAAAAATCGATCGCATTTCTTATAATACAAATTGATTTTCTTCCTTCGATAACGAAGTCAACAATCAAAAAAATTTCTCTTAAACTCCCGCAAGTAGAGAGAAGCCAAATTCCTATATAATCTCAAGAAAATTCAAAAGTTGTTAAAGTGTATGTTTGACATCTCATTTAAAACCATGCCATTTCAAACTGTAACTTTTTTAAACCCCACCTTTTTTTTAGGTATAGCTTTTTAATTGCATGATCAAAAACACATTACTCTTAAATGGATTTATTTTATGAGCATTGCTATGAAAACTAAAACATTTATTGAATGCATATTTTCACCAATTGATCTATCTAATTTTTAAATAAAAATAATAATAAACTAATTAAAAAATAATCTTAATATTATTGAATATTGATGGCCAATAAATTTTTTTTGTACAAATTTAAAAGAAAAATTAAGTTGGTTATAATATCAATTTATAAGTTTATTTTTAAATGGAAAAATATAGTAACTTGATAAAATGTCATAACATTTTAACAATTAGTCTAAGGGTGCGTTTGTTTCGGTAGTAAACAAAATCTGGAAAATATTTTACACCACAGGGCGTGTTTGGGTTGGCCGAAAAATTTAGTCAAACGAAAAATAATTTCCGTTGACCGTAAAATATCAAGCCTTGAAGTGTAAAATCATTTACACTTGTATTTTACCTTTAAATGATTTCTGGACTCAGACACTTGAAGAGAGAGAGAGAGAGAGAGAGAGAGAGAGAGCTAGATCGTACCAAATCGCACCATCGCCCCAACCCCACATTGCACCCCAGCATCGTTGAGATTGCACTCCAAATCGCATTGCCAAGATCGCGTCGTCGCCCTCTAGATTGAACTCTCGTCGTCTCAATCTCGGCGCCCCACAAGCAGATGCCGGTCCGATGTCCCCCTTTACGTCGGCGAAGCCCGTCTTACCTTTACAATACCCAATCTACATCCCTTCAAACCTATCTCCCTTTTCTTCTCTTCTCTCACACAGATGTTGGTCCAAGATGAGGCCAAGATCGTTGCCCATGACTCACCCATGACCGATCTCTCTCTTTCTTGATCTACCTGTCCCTTTCCCTCAATTTTTGATCACTCTCTCTTCCTCCCTTTCTCAGTTTGACCAAATTGTTTGAGTTTAATGAATGATTTTGTTTTGATTTTTGTTTTTTTAAGTTTATATATTGAAATTTTTTATTATAAAATTTGTTTAGATGCTGGGAAAATGGTTGAGAAAATGTGAGAAACTAGTAAAAAAATAGTATTTTCAGAATGTAACCAAACACATGAAAACATTTTCTAAAACAATTTTCATAATGCAGCCAAACACTTGAAAATAATTTCCTTTCCCAAAAACATTTTCATCTGAAAATATTTTACACTCGAAAAATATTTTACATTCAACTAAACGCAGCTTAAATTTGGCAAGAAGTGGGTGTAAAACTCATGTTTTATACAATTTAATAAGAGATTGTCACATCAGTATTATACTTAAAATTTAATACATCCTATTACATCTAATAGCATTTTAATAAACTCACAATTTAGTTGAATTTATATATAAGTATTAAAATTGATTAGGTATAATTGTACTCATATGATATGTTGAAATTTGAGAAGTAAAATTTATTTTGTTTAATATTGCCCATATATTTAGTTCTCAGTCTAATATATATATATATATATATTATATTTTATTTTTTAATTTCATGGTTTGACATTTCACTAATTGCAAAAATATTGTGAAATATTGAAATATTTAGTATATATACTTAAAATTTAAAAATTATTATTTAAAAATACGTGTGAATAAAAAAATATAAAAAAAATATATATAATATTATTTAAAAACGTAAAATTGTATTTAAAAATACGAATCAAACAATCATAACCTGAGAGTCTGACATAATTATTTTTTACCAAAAAGTGACTTTACTTCCGTTCACAAGAAAAAGGAAAAGTGACTTTACATGGATAAATTAAAGGAAAAGATATCAGAGTGTCTACGAAATGCAGTTGCAGATAGAGTCAGCTTGAATTGCTTCAAACTTCAAAGTTCCAAATCCCAACACGTGCGGAGTAGAGAGATTCTGATCCCATGGGGCATGGGTGAGTCTCCTCTCACTTATTCCAAGTCCCGAGACAAGCCCTGAAGCTATGGCCCATACGCAATGAATGTGTCTCTCTCTCTACAAGTCACATGTCACAACTCTCTAGTCTCTACCTCGAGTACCACAAACCAAACAAAAAACCCATCAACGTATTTCTCTTCACTCACTCAACGGTCATTCACACTGTTTTTAAAGCCACTACCAACCAAAACCTCTCTCCCTAGTCTAAAACCCAAATAAACCCCACATTCACCACAAAACAATAAAAAAAAAAGGCACAGCCAATGCTAACCTACGCACTAGGAGCGAAGGATTTACTTCACCCACTGGTTATTATTACTTCACTAGTTCTGTCACACGTTGTTGCTCTCTCTTTCTCTTTATTTTGAGCTAGCCAGCAATCTCTCTGAATGATCATAACTTTTGACTGCAAATCGTGAGTCATGGAACAAAAATGGTAAATTTATAACTTTATTATTTATAATTTGTCACATGAATCAATTTAGGTAAAAGTTCTGATTCTAGCTTTAATCAATTATTATTACCGAAAGGAAAATATTAATGAGCATTGACTGGGTATTTATAAAACTGAAAAAAAAAAAAGATAATAAGAAAAACAAAAAAATTATCAGTTGATTTATATTTACAGACTCCACCACAAAACAACAACATTAAAAACGCAACAAATGCTTAACCTACGCACTTTATAACGTTACTTCACTCACTCACTGGTTATTATTACAGCTCACTGTAGAGAGAGAGAGAGAGAGCAACAATGTGGTAGAAACACTACTGTCTATCATTGAAGGTCTTCTTTTTGTACTCTCTCTCTCTCAAGTCTCAACTATTTTTATTTTTTTTCTCTACTTATTATCAATATTCATTTCTAACACTTCGTCTTCAATCTCATTCTCGTCTTATTACAACGTTGCTCTTCCTCACCAGCCTTCTTCTTCCACTGCTTCTTCAATAATAACTCTTTTTTTTTCCTACTTTTCTTACTTACATATTGTTTTATTTTCCTTAACTTTCTCGGTAACCAAACAGCTAGCGCGGTCATTCATTGTTTTGTTAAATACTCCTCAGAGGTGAGCTTGTTTGTCATTTCAAAAAAAGAAAAAAGAAAAAAAGATTAATCTCTGTTTATTATTGTCAGTGAATATTTATTATTATTATTATTATTATTATTATTATTATTATTATTTTTGAGTAGTATGATAATGTGGCTTTATTCGTTAATTTTTAGGGTCTGGTTTTGGCATTTCAAGCTCTGATCTCAGAAAAATGTTCAGTTTTTCTCGTAGAAAATTGAAGCATACAAGGTCAGCTTCTCTTTATTTACCTCTTTATTTATAAATTTGTTGTCCATTTACTTTTTATTTTATTATGCAGAAATGTTGTTTAATTTTTGTTTTAGTCAGTGGAGAAATTTGAGCTTGATTTTGAAGCATATCGATTATTCATATATATAAAAAAGGAAAATAAAATAAAAGACTATTGAAGTTTTTGAAACATAAATGCATTATCAATATCAAATCTCCAAAGTTAGTGCCATTTAGCTCATTATATGATTTTTTTGATAAACACCAACATTGTAGTTAATTCATATAATGTTATTCTATTGATTGACAAAAACAAATGTTGTAAAGTTTAGAATCATGTTGAAAAAACAGAAAGATGGTATAATATGCATTTGTTGATACTAATTTTGAAATGTGGGGAGTTGCATCAGATTGAAACTCCATATACCGGACACTGCTCAGGGAACTCGAAGTCCCATAAGACACACGAAGAAGACTAGTGGATCAAAAGTATGGATTTTGATTTTAATTCTGATTTTTTTTTTCAAGTGGGTTTGCATTGATGAGTATGTGTGTGAAGTATTTACAATTTTGCAGAGTGAATGTGCTGCACCTCCAACTAGTGTTTCTGATGAACTCAATCGCCAGTGTTCGGCTTCTGCTGCTGCACCTGAGATTAGTAATTGTGCATCGGGTAACTTGGAGAATTGGATGGTGTTGTCGATTGCTGGAGAAAAACCTACTCCTCGATTTAATGTATAATGTTATTTAGCAGTAACTCGTGAATGAGCTTGATTTATATGGTGTAGCTGATTGAATTTGATTAATTTAAGCTTTTTATTTTTATTTTTATTTTTATTTTAATAAAAAAAATCACCATTTTACGCTTTTCATGAATAGCATGCAGCAACTCTGATTGGGAACAAGATGATAGTGGTCGGCGGTGAATCTGGAAATGGGTTGTTGGATGATGTACAGGTAGGGAATGTTCCTTTTCCCTTAAAAACTTTACATTCAAAGTGGCACCAATAGATTTAAGTTGTTCAAAAAAAGGAGAGGGGGGTGGGGGGGGGGGGACACCAGATTATTTATGTTTAACATCAAAGTAATTGATTAAATTAGATTTTTAATTTAGTTTCACACCATAAATGCATGATATACGTGTATATTATTTTTCATGTGTATTTTCAGGTGCTTAATTTCGATAGATTTACCTGGTCAACAGCATCATCAAAGATTTACTTGTCACCAAGCAGTCTGCCACTAAAGATTCCTGCTTGCAAGGGCCATAGTCTGGTATTATTATATGTCTCAACTACTATTTTGTTTTGCTTTGTTTTGTAGCTGAATTGTTATTTATTTATTTATTTGAGATTTTTCAATATTGGGATATTGTATGTAATGGACGAGAAAATATAAGGTTCTATTTCTGAGGATCTATGAACACCCACTGCTTAAGCAAAGAAGTAAGAACAATTGTTATTTTGTGGGTGCAAAAGGTTGGTGTGCACCATGGTTTGCACCCTGCAGAAGTTTTTTTAATGCCACTCCCCTGTATGTATGTCAGTTGAGCTTTGTGTGCACTTCTTTTTCCTCCGTTGAATCAAGCATAATGCATATAATATGCAGACTATCCCCTAGTGTTAGTTTGCTGGTTAATCATATTGTCCCAGGTCATGTTGGCTGCAAAAACCTTAAATTGCTCAAGTGCTGAAAGTTCTTTTTGTTGCCTTCCCTGACTAGGTTTCTTGGGGAAAAAAGGTTCTCCTGATTGGAGGAAAGACTGAACCTAACAGTGACAGAGTTGCAGGTTGGGCATTTCTGCGTGTATATTTTGATTTTGTTTTGTCATATTTTCATTTACTATATTTTTCCAAATGATGCCTAATCACATGATTTTGGATTTTGTAGTGTGGGCATTTGACACTGAAACAGAGTGCTGGTCACTTATAGAAGCAAAGGGTGACATACCGGTATATCACGTGGCTTGATAAAATTTTAGATTAGCTGTGTTGTAGAAGTAGCTTTACGTAACACCGCCCACCCCCCAAAAAAAAAAAAAAAAACATTTCTTCTTTTGGAAGTTAAAATTTGGCAAGGTCATTAGTGGAAGAGAAACCCCTTCCATGCTTATCATGTGTGCCAAATATCATGAGAATTAGATGTTTCTACCCACATGATCCATATAATTGTTTTATTTTTAATAATGAATTAAAATTAGAATGCTAATTTGGATTGCTATGTGGACAAGACGGCTATCAATCTCCAACAAACGTGATAATTGGCAAGCATGAAACGTGAGAAAAGAACTTGTCGGTAGCTTTTGTTATTATGCAAATTTTGCTGGGGGGGTGTAAGAATGCAATTCATGCAGGTAGTGCATGTCTTGGATTAGGACAATGTTATATACCTTACTGAGGTGGAAAAATGATATTACATTTCTTTCCTTTAAGATGCCAAATTTATAATCTAAAAGGTTCATGAAAAATAAGAAGTTCTAACCTGAAGTTTATGTATTGCAGGTTGCTCGTAGTGGTCATACTGTGGTAAGGGCAAGCTCTGTTTTACTCCTATTTGGGGGTGAAGATGCTAAAAAGAGGAAACTAAATGATCTACACATGTTTGATTTGAAATCTTTGACATGGCTTCCTCTTCATTACACGTGAGTAGGTTCTAGTGTACTTTGTGAAATTTGTTGATACTATTTTGTACACAAGCTCCAAGTTTAGTACTTGTCACCTTTTTCATGGAGAATTCTGGTTGCTTTTCTTGTTGCCATATCCATTGATTTAGGAGCGAAGGGTTTTTCTTATTCTTTTTAATTGTACGTACAGAGGAACAGGGCCATCTCCAAGATCTAACCATGTGGCAACTCTTTATGATGATAAAACTCTCTTTTTATTTGGAGGAGCATCGAAGTCCAAGACTTTGAATGACTTGTACTCTTTTGACTTTGAAACGGTATGTGGAACATCTCCTCATCCTTTTTTCTTTTTTTTAATGGATTATGTGAGTGAGTAATTTCATCTCTCATAGAAACAAGCCAAAAATTCTTTAGATTTGACATTTTGATAATTAGATCTTCTTTCTCAGATGGTATGGTCAAGGATAAAGATACGCGGTTTCCATCCATCACCAAGGGCCGGTTCCTGTGGAGTCCTGTGTGGAACTAAATGGTATATAGCAGGGGGTGGAAGCAGGAAAAAACGTATGCCTTACGAGCTTAGAAGCATTGTTAGAATATTTTGATCCTTTTCTCTCATTTGGTCACTTAAAAAGCATGAAAAAACTTGTTGCTCATTATAGTATTATGTTAGGTTTGATGCAAGAAGTAGCTTTTGCTCCTCCTTTTGTTCCCCTCTAATAGATCTTCAAGGGTCTTCATGCCTCCGATATCCTTGCTTTCACATCATTCACTCTTGGATTGACAATCCTGACCTATCTACTTTAAGATGTTCCTGCCATATGTTTCAGTGTTTCGTATTCTTTTCTTGGCTTGTTTTATACACAAAGAGTCGCAATGGGTCTAAACTCTGGAGCATGGTGATGATTTCAACCATATAAGTTGCCACCTATACTATAACGTAGGAAGGCTATCAAATTCAACCTGATTTTGGTTCTGAGAAAGCATTTGATGATTTAGGAAAAAAGAAAGAGAAACGAGAGGAAGATTGAAAGGGTTGGCTTTCAACTCCTTTGATTCCCATGATTTGAAGAAGTTTATATTTGTAAAATTTGTGTACATTCAGACCCTGTCTAGCTGCTATTGATGTTGTTTTCACCTTCATAACTAAGTCCTCTATCCTCGTGTTAAGATCTTCAATGTCTCACTGGCCTGGGAGTTGAGTTCTGATGTGGATCAAATGCAGTGCAGCTTTGAGCAATTTTTCTCTAGTTTCAATAATTTTTTTTTGACATTCATTTATGAACTTTTTATTCCTAATTATTCCAGGACATGTGGAGACTTTGATCTTTGATGTTTTAAAGGTTGAGTGGTCTGTGGGTGTTGCATCACTGCCATCTTCCATCACCACCAACAAGGTGAGTCATATAGATTTTGTTCTTTGCATTATCAAGTATTGCAAATCTTTTTAATGCTAGCCTCATGCCATATGATGTGCCAAAATTATGCATCAATTTATTTTTTTGATATCTCTATAAAAGTAATACACTTTTTAATGGCCATAAATCCATGAGGTTTCTATTTTATCCTTGAAGGCTTGAATTTATCTGTTGGTTCTTTGATTACTATCTCAAATCAGTCAAAACTTATCATCCATTTTTGCTGTTAGTTTAACCTTGGAATTAAAAGCTAATTTTCTGGCTTTTAGCTTTAGGATGGGAAGTCCATATTGATGCCACACCCTCGTGGTAAGCTGATGCCATCTCAAATTGTGCATAGCCTTTGTACAACTTTCACTTTCGCTATTGAGCTTAAGGGAATACCACATAAAGATGACATTTGAGCTTATGGGTTTCCTGAGCCGATGTAATTAGTCCATAATTGCTATGATATTTGTTATATGATATCATTTTGAGTTGCTGTGTCTAGTGTTAGTTGCATTCTTCTTGGCAAGATGAAATTATTTGTCTAAAGATTGTCAAATTCTCAGGGTTTCAGCCTAGTTCTTGTGCAGCACAAGGAAAAGGATTTTCTTGTTGCCTTTGGGGGATCCAAAAAGGAGCCGTCAAATCAGGTTGGATATAGAAATCGTGTATTTGACTTGCATTCGATCATTGACTTCCTTTATCTTCTAACCATATGTTTTTTTGTTGCAGGTTGAGGTCCTACTAATGGAAAAGAGTGAATCATCCATGAGACAAAGATCTACCCCTGGAAAAGGTACAGGAGCTCTGCTATTTGAGAAACGCTTATCTTCCACAGGATTGGCTGCTCACCTTAGTAATGATTCTTCCCAACGTTCTGTTGATTCTGTTGCTCGACAAAATCTAGCATCAGCCATTGAACAACATGGTTCAGGAAGAAAATCTTTGTCAGAGTCAATTGTTGATCCAAATTCTGTTCCTGGCAATGTTTCACTTCGCAAGCAATTTCATAATGAGGAAGAATACAAAATGCCTGTTAAGATGGCAAATGGATCAGAAGACGACAATTCTTCCTTACAGGTAGACTGAGAAGTTTCCAATTATTTACCATGTCAATCTTCTTTTATTAAAGTTATTTGCGATATAGACATGCAGATTCATTTTGGATGAATTGAAAACCTCTAATTTTAATTTTGGGTAGTTTCCCGTAGATTGTTGTTGACTGTGGGTCCAATTGGGAGCCTGCTTTATCCAAAAGAAAGATATTTTCCCTCCCAACAGTAATTAACTTACAAAATGGAAATTTTGTGTCTTTGATCTTGATCATCTATTCTGTGATGGGTTTCTTCTAATCTCAACCCATGACTGCCACAATATAGCATAGTATTCCAGTGGTAATAAATAAGCCGGGATGTTCTTGCTTAAAAAAAAAAAAGGAAGGGTGGGGGATTGGGGTGTGTTTGATAACTAAGTTTGATGCCATGCTCTACTCTTGGAATTTCCTAAGATTTTAATGTGAAATTCATTTAATATTGCATTTTGTGTTAATCTCAGGCAACAGAACAAAGAATTAATCGATCTAATACGGGAATTCAGACTAACATAACTGGAGGCAAACTCAATGCAGAGGAAGCCTCTTTGTATGAATCTGATAATGCATTTACTCATAACCACAGAATTGGAAATGTTCCAGTTGAATTTGAGGATATGGTATTCCCAGAAAGTGATATCAAATCTGGAGTGTTTTCAACTTCTTCAAGTGTATATCAATTTTACGAATTAAATATGGCTACCTTAATAAGGAAGAATGGAATGCTAGAAGGACAGTTGGCAGCTGCAGTGGCAAGCCGAGAAGCTGCAGAAAGGAATTTATCAACTGTTCTCAAAAGCAGACAGGAGATAGAGAAAAAATTGGCAGACACTGTCAAGGGGATGGAGTTACTAAAAGAGAAGCTGGCTGGTGTAGAGATGGCACAAGAAGACGCTAACAGCCTATCAAATATAGTCCACTCTGACAATATAAGGCTTGAACATGATGTGGCTTTCCTGAAGGCAGTCTTGGACGATACTCAGAAGGTAAAATGCATACAGTCATACTAACCCCCCCCTTTCCCAAAAAAAAAAATAAAAATGCAGCCATCTTGTATTATGAATGGTTACATCAATTATAGCATTTTGCTGATTTTTTGAAATCTTTTGTAGGAGCTGCACTCAACTAGAGGAGTTCTTGCAGGAGAAAGGGCAAGGGCCTTCCAACTACAGGTTTGGCTTTGAACGAAATGTACTAGTAGCCACAAAAAGGCTAAAGAGGGATAATTATCTGCTATTGCTGCAACATGGCATAGCCATCTTTTTACCATTGTTCTTCTCTTTTATGATTTATATATTACCCTTTTATAAAAGGGTTGTCAGGTGGATGTTTTGACATTGTAGGTGATTGATCCATTAGACTAACTTGTTTATAAATTAGTAGAAGTGGTAAAAAATGATTTGACAATTAAAGAAATGGCAGAGAGTATGACTCCGGATAGAATAGAATGATAAAAAAGAATATATGTGGCTGATCCTGATTAGTCTATTGAGAATTCATAGTTGATCCCAAAGGTTTGGGACTAAAAGACTAGGTGGTGATGATTATTATTGTTGTTATGAGGTAAAGCCTGTGGCTGTGAAAGGACAATGGCATGTAAGTCTCAAACATCTCAAACAAACTATCTTCATATCTTTGCAGCTATGTTATTAAACGAGCGTATCCGTCTTAATATTTATCCTATTTTCCCTTCTTGAGTTTATTTAGGCCACCATTGCCTCATGTTATGCAGGTTGAAGTTTTTCATCTCAAACAAAGATTGCAATCTATGGAGAACAGAGCGCCCACCCCGAGGAAACCTTTCAATGTGTAGTGTGGAGAATGGAGAACAAATCTAAATGATCAAGGCCATCCATCAACAGTGAGTAACAGGCTGTCTTATGGAAGACCATGGGGGCAGGCAATATAAGATAACCATGGTGGGAATCGTTGGACAAAACCCAGAACTATCTAAGCCTGTAAATCCACCTCAATTGTCCAACTGGAAGCAATAATCTACATTTTCAAGCTTAGCATTAGAGAATTTTAGTAATTCAGTTCTGTACATATGTGAAGTACTTGGGAACGTATGTTTTGTTGTAATATTTTGTATGTCTTTTATAATAGCTAAAGAAAAGACTTCCACTGTTCTGTTCTGCTTGACTGCCATGCTTGCCTCTTTTATTGGAAGACCAATTAACGGCCAAAAAAAAGTTAATCTTGCTTTTGTGTGCTGACCATTCCTGTACATTGCGACCTTTATGTATTAAAAATTTGAAATTATGAGAAAGGGCTTCCATTTTTTTTAATTAACATAGGAAATCCTTGTTTAGAAGAGTCCTTGGACTCGTCTTTAGCCAGTAAAACTGAAGGGCAGTTGATTCCATCCGTCAGAACTAGCTGCCGGGTAATATATGAACATTCATCCTCAATTGGCTTCTACCAAGTTTAGCAATCCAATTTTCTACACACATTGGTCAAAAGTGCGTATATAGCACCATTAATCACCTATTGGGACTAAGTCTGATGCCAAGCGATACACCTGTAATTACAGACTTAACATAATTCAAGGCAAGCTTAATGTGGAGGGAACCCCATTAATATGTGAGTATTGGTAATTCCTACATCTTAGTAAGATGCGAGAGTGAAGCTTTTCTACGAACGATTATCTAAGGCATCCTCCTAATGAGCAAACCACCCATATTGCCAGAAATTCAAATGGCATAATCTGCTCTTCTTTATTAGGGTTCGAATACCCTTATTTTACAAGTGTACCTTTGAGAATTGAAAACCATCGACAAATATAATAATTTTACCCTCTTCAGTGAATGACAAGCATGCAAAAGACAAAATTTTGTCTTCAAACGCAAGTATTACTGTCCTATTTTGGACTTTGCTTCAACTGGGTTTCTGTTTCGAGGGCTCCAAAATCTTATCATGCTACAATCATCGTAAGGAACCACAATCCACCACATAATTAGTCCAAGAGCATATTGATTTTTTATTATTTATTTTTGGCTGAATAAAGAGAAAATATAATATATGTCTAAGACAGGTGGATATATCAGTGTAAGAATCGTCTTGTCAATTTGACTTGCACAATCCACATTTGGTAAAGAAAGTAACTCCATTAAAATTACACAGCATATTATGTACATTCTAATTTAAAAACCCATAAAACCTTTCGAAAAAGGGGCTCCACACACTATACACACATCCACACTTGTTTTTAATTGAAATCGTGACTTCAAGAGTGTTTAGTGTGTGTAACAACCATTGCTCTTTTCAAAATAACTTATCTTTTCTTTCTGCCCGCATCACAGGTACACCCCCATAAATCAACATCCAGCCCACATGATACATCCATGTCACCTTTTTATAATGGTTAAATTCAAGTTTTTGCAGCAAAATTTCAAATTTTCAGTTCCCTAACGTGAAATCTGTAATTATGGGTCACAAGTTTGCTTGCAAGGCAGCACAGCAATCTCACACTACATGTTACTCATTTACAACTGCATAATATCATAAGGTGTTTCATATATGTAAACTTTAAAAATTTTCCTCATAAAAGATCAGTCTCTTCTTGGTCTCCCTCGGCATCCTCTACCTCATTTTCTTCATCTTCTTCGGGTGCATCTGGATCCACGCCCTACAAGAAAATACAAGGTTAATCCCAGGGAAAATGCACTCTTAAGGGCTTTGGTAAATTTACTGCTTGCCCCAAACATGAAATTTTGAACTTTCTAAATTCTTGGTAGAGAGGAGACATGATTTAAACTCATGACCACTTGCTGTTACCATGCTAAATAACCATTTCTCCCAAAATCTTAAATTGATAGAAAAGTATGAATTTAATCTTAATTACTATTCTAACAAGTTTAATTCCTCTGCATTTCCCATGCAGCATTTCCTTTTTTTTAAGAAATTTTTTTCTTAATTGCCTTTGCTTGAAGTATATTACATAAAATACAAAAAATAATCATGAAGCAAAGAATAGTGAAGTGTATGGAGAGTAATTGAAGGAACTGTAACTAATAAGCTGAAAGAGCAACATTATCAGAAACCTTCATTTGTTTCTCTAAGCGCTCTAGCCCCTTTTTTGCAGCTTCATTTTGTGGGTTTATCCTGCAACACAGTAAAATAGTAAAAATGAAAGCATTTTTGAATAAAGGCATTGGAGGTTTTACCCTCCCCTGTTCTTTTAATCATAGGCTGCCCACATATTTCATTGACATTCAGTGTCCAATTTTACATCCTCAGGAAGTAGAATGGCCTGAGACCACTCATAGGAATTCATAAAGTTGAATAGATAAATTCAAAAATAGCATGTTACCAAAAAAATTCATAAGTAGCAGTCATTTCAAACTGGACAGCACAACTTAATAATGAGACCATGCCATCAGTAGTAGTGATGGCTCTATTCAAGAACTTTTAACTTCAAATACTATGTAAATTACAATGAGACATTCTCATGCTCAAAGGCCTGAGAATGGAAGAAAATCTGCAACAATGCAGAATTTATGTCCGGAATCTCCTGATCCAGAAAGAGATTCAATCTTATATTAGATTTTACCTCAACGCAGACTGATAATGTGATAAAGCATCTTGAAGCATATTTGTTGCAGCAAATACTTGAGCTAGTTTAACATGAAGAGAGTCGTCAGCCCAATCCTTGAGATATCGCTCAAGCAGAGATACAGCATCTCCATTTCGACCTTCAATAACATGGAGCTCAGCCAAAGCTAATGCGGCTCCTAGGTAACCAGGCTCCAACCTAAGTGCTGACTCATAGAATTTTTTGGCCTGTTACAAGTTTAGAAAAATTAACAATCTTTGAAATCTGGATGAAAGCAACCTTACTTCTAAGCTGATGCTGAAAAGATATATAAAGCTTTACCTTCTCTCTGCCACCAGAGTTACTAGCATGAACATCACCAACTAATTTTAGCGCCTTTGCCGATTGAGGCATTGCCTTCATTGCCTCCCTGGCAGCATACAAAGCCTCTTTGGTTTTAGAGAGAACCAAATAAGACTGAACCAAACCTGAAATCATAAATGAGTCCTTAATCATTTCAAGGCTTCTGCATTTTTCTGTTATTCACACTTTCTTTAGAAATTAAATACATGTGTATGGTAAAATTAAGCTGCATGTTATGCAGGTGAGCGTTCCCCCTTGAAAGTTGCACCTTGATACGAACGAATATCATGTCTCAATTCTTGAGCTGACCTAAAAGCAACTGCAGCAGCTTCAGCTCGCTTCGCTGTTAACAACAGGTTACCCTGAAAACTTGAAGAAATTTTTTTGATCATGGAATTGAAGATAAAGAGCAAAATATAATGAAATATTTATGGGGTATATGGCTCTTCAATCAGAATCCAGGAATCAAACTACCTATTCTATCAGGTGTTAAATTGTTTTAATACCTTCATAATGTGACCTGGTATGTGTCTCTCATCAATTCCAATGCTCTGCTTGCAAAGAATTAATAGATTTCATGAGATATGTTAATAAGAAAAGAGATCTATGCAGTATTTTTTTTCAAATTAACCAACTGACCCTTTCAGCATAAGACAAAGCTCCTGTTTCATCTTTCCTTTCCCACAGTACAGACAAAGTCACAAACACTTCTGGCCTTGTAGGATCAATACTGAGCAAATCATATGCTAACTTGTTTAGCTTTGTATAATCAGTCTTTAGAAGTATTGCATACTCATCCATATAAGTAACAACGTATGGATCAATTAATCGAGCCTGTAAAGACCAAAAACTTTACGTTTATATCTTCTTGCATGTACCTCTCTCCCTGTGTTTCAGTTGGTGCGTGTGTGTGTGCGCGCATGAGTGAGAGAGAGAGAGAGAGAGAAAGAGGGGGGGGGGGGGATAGTAATTGTATAAAAAAGAACTCATTACCTTTTCAAAATTCGTTATGGCCTCCTCATTCTTGCCAATAATGGCTTCAATCTTCACATGATAGGTTTATAAATGTACAAGTAAAACAGAAAGATTAATCAAAATGCTGTAGTCTTGCTAGTACCAACCTACTAAATGTAACATTCAAGAGCACTAAATGTGAAAATTTTGGCATATTAAACAAGCTTTGGAATTTTTGAAATACAATCAGCCCTACCTTTGCAATTTCAAGTAATAGGTGTATATTATTAGGAAAGCGTTGCAAGAGATCTGCAAAGAGTTCCAAACCACCTGGCAATGAAAAAAGAACAATAAAAATCATTGATTAAAAGTTAAAACTCAGGCAGATAACAAGAAAAAGTTTAGAATTAATCAATTCTGCCAATGAAACTACACCTGAGAATAAGAAAAGTTATGAGGCATAAACTAACACATATATTAGGAGTAGCAGTAGCAAACAACTTTTTCCCTACCATAGAGGACATCATATACATGTCTTTCCCATGTAATTTAATCAAACAATAGACCAAGTGATCAACAGTTATAATTCCCAGCCTTATTTCCTCCATGTCCTTTTCCTTATCATTTGCCTTGGGTAAGAGTTCAAGTACGAGCAATCCTCTTCTTAAACCAGAGGTGAGGATTGCACAAACTATCAAAATTTGACAGATAGTGTGATTCCAGGATCATTACAAAAAATAAAAGTTATATTGTGTAATCTTCACCAGCCTGAGTGCTGTTAGATATCCTTTACATGTTTCTATGAGAAGAGATTACACTTTCATGCAAATACAGTCTTTATCAGTAGACCATGCCAATTGGAAACAAGTTCAGTAGTTCTAAGCTTCTTTATTTGGAAGCTTCATAACAATTGGATAACAGATTTCACCATAAATCACCAACAGAAAATTGAAAAATGTAGATCACGCCTTGTGATCTGAATATGATGCAGTTCTACAGCACACACCACACGGATAAAACTCTCAAAATCAGAAGAGATATTAGTCTACCTTTGTAATCATTTGAAGCAATGCAACATTGAGCCTCAACATAGCGCTGCACAAAAAGGAATAATAATTAACTAACATTCATTTTGGGAGGGCGGCGTTGGGAATAGCAATCTTAGTGTATAATGAAAAAAAAAAAAAATCTCCAACAGTATATTGTGTATTTTAACAATGACTTAATGGATAAACAAAGTTTATTAATTTTATAAGAAAGATGAATCAAGCATCTAGCCAACAAATGATAACATGGACACTGCCAATAAATTAAGACTTGGAATAAATGGGTTTAAAAAAAAAAGACTAATTCCATGTCTTTTGCATGACTAAGTGAGCATAGGCTAAGTGAGACCTGATCATGATATGTGCTTTTTGAAATTAAAACCATGCTAAGAACAAAGATCTCTATCTCTATACAATATTTCTATTTTTTATTTATTTATAATTCAATTGTTACAATAGGGGAGGTGGATTCGAACCCTGTCCCTCCTTATAAAGGAGACCAGGCAATACCACTGAGTACAAGGCCCTTGATCGATGCAATATTTGTAATTCACATTGAAACAATAAAATAGACTAGCAGGATCAACCTGTCGGAAGTAGTTTCAGCTAAATCAACTATCAATGCAGCCTATAGAAACTCATATTTACTCCAGTGACTCAGCAAGTCACTTTATTATCATTGCTAAGTTAGTATTAACCAGTTAAATATATCTAAAGGGCACTTTATCAACAAAACAGCGCAGCAAACTACCAAAGAAAACAGCCCAAAGGCATACTAGGTAAAAAGCTTGCTGAACTATCAAAATAAATTCCAGATCCACATTTTGCAATACATATGATCATACTTGGAGTGCATACTTGGTTTATAAGCCCACACAACAAGATTTTCATGACAGAAGGGAAAGAGGTTCTGCAACTGGCAATTGCCAACAAAAAGCTGATAATACAGAGGATGATGAAGCTAGTAACTCATGATGGGACAAAATATCATATCTCTTCATTAAGTACTTACTTGCAGCCAGCGGCTTGAATCAAAATGATCAAATGAAGCCCTCCCACTTCTATTTGGAGTCTGTGATTAAAATTTAAGAAGAACAACAGCATAAAAATGATGATATTTTATTTTTCAAACACTATGAACTAGGAGGAACTGTTGTAATAAAATCAAGTTACAATTAGGAGAAGGCATAACACTCATACAAGATAAAGTCCTTGAAAATGAAGAAAAATATGATTTGTGCAATGCATAAATTGATTGATCACCAATATGAAGTTGGTTTAATGGTTTCACCAACAAACCTGAGGAAACAATGAAATAATGTCCTTGGCTGAAGCTTTCATCTCTGCTAGAGCAGTAATAGCCTCAAGGACAAAAGGGCAATGCCTATCAAAAAGACACAAAAATAAAGCTTGATTTTGACAACCAATATAATAAATCACAAAAATCAATACTATTTATATAATTCAGGTGATTTAACATGCTATTTGAAAGCAGAGATCCATTTGATAACAATACACTTTTATGTATACACCTGTTGGCAAGAAAAGGCTTGCCAAGAAGGATGTTAGTGGAGTAGCTTCCATGGGTCTAGGAACTTAGTGAGAGAAATTGGAAATCCAAATCCAAAGAGCATTCAATGCATATGCCTAGGGCTACTAGAGTTGGTCAGGACTTGTAGGCAATTTTTAGTCAAAGATTTAATTTCAGATTATATTAGAGCCACAAGGGAAAGAATGAGGCATAGAATTAAGAAAGAGCTGTGCAATTTACTATATAGATTCAACAGAATATTTTGTCTCCCTTTATATTTCTACACTACTGCGACGGCTTGTGTGTGCATACAGAGAGAGAGATGCAGAGATTTCTCTTTTTCTTTTATTTTTTGATATGTAGAGAGAGGGAGAGAATTTTGGCCTACAGTACGAATTGAAGCTCTGATTCTGACCACAACCCTTCCTCACTTCAAAGGCAGCACCTTCACCACTATGCTTACTGGCACTGGCTATGCATTCTAGTATCTATGTTCAAGTAAGCATACAATAAACATGTCCACTCAAGTTCAAGAATGGAAATTGTATAATTAAATTTTTCCTCCTTTTTTACCTATAAAAATAATATCCTTTTCATATGTAGATTTGTGTACTTCACACAATTCATTGTATTAGGATTCAGCATGTGGAGAATATAGAAAGCACATTTGGAAGTTTGTATTCTTGAGCAAAAGATAATAAGGAAGATAATGAAGAAAACAAATCAACAGATGTAAGATATATTAAAGTATAAGATGAAGGGAAGTAGTTGTAAACCCAATTAACTTCTCAAACCTTAAACACTCTTTGTAACAACTAATGGCATGACGGCTATGTCTAGAATTTCGATAAAGCTTCCCCATCAACAGATTCATCTGCAAATTTCTTGATTTTCCTGGAATTCCCTCCATCTGCAAAGTATAAGCAATGAGATTGCACATATAAAAGATGAAAGGTAAAAGATAAGAAAGCAGCTATTGAAACAAACCAACAAAATACACATCAGAAATTTTAGGATCTTGGTACATCATTATACAATGCCACATGAGGATCCCTTACAAAAATAAAAGCAACTTGAGCTCTTTCCTATCCATAATTCCTCCAGCAACAAACTTTTCTTATCATTCTTCTTCATATTAAATGAAAGAGACTAGCAACAAGAATGTGCGTAGAGAGAGAGAGTGAGAGAGAGAACATCAATAGGCTCAACCTCAGCAAGGGCTGCTCTGTTCTCATTTAATGCACTGTGACAAGATGCGATTTTGAACTTGACCTGTCCATTAGACAGAAAAAGATAACAATGCATAAACAGCTTAACCTTAAACATAAAAAGTTTCAAAAAAAAAAAAAATTATTATTAAGCTCCAGATAAGCTGAAAATGAAACCAAATTCATAACGAACATAATTGATCTACCTCATTTTCATTAATTGCTGAGATGTTAAAAGAATTTGGAGAAGATGACCTGTTTGGTGGCAATGAACTTCTAGAAGTTGTTGAATTCTGTTTAGGAATAATCTTGTAGTATTGCAATGCTTGTTTGTAAGTATGCTGTTAGAAAACAGAAAGACATCAAAACTTATAAAAAAAATCCCCAAAAAGATAACAACAATGATAATCATATGCATAATTCAATAGGAGTGATCCAAAAGAATTGCATATAGAATAAATCTATATGTGATTGAACAATTTTCTTGTAGCCCAGTGGTACTTCTCCTCAAATAGGAAGGAGGATTGTGGTTCAAACCACAGTTAAATGCATGATTTGCATATGGTTTGGGATTCTTCTATTGATTGTTTCATTCATAATAAAGTGACTAATTTTTACCCTGGCCATCAACCTACTAACCCTTCTCATTTTTTACAGGCTCGGGACCTGCAGTGAACAAAATACATGATACTAAGCAAAGACGGCAAAGTTCTTATCTTGATTGTATAATCATGTAAAGAAGATTAAACGATGAAAGCTCACAAATTTTTTTACTCTAACACAGCACCAAAATTTTAGATTTCCACAGACTCTAAGCTCGATCCTCCAACTTAATTAACAACAGCAAATCCTAAACCACATTTAATAAAAACCTTCCAATTTCGCACATTAATGATGACCCAACTTCTTACAAGTTTTCATGTCAAAGATGCTAAAGTTGCAAAATTTGAATGAATTAGTCACAGCAGATCCTAGCCTATTAAGTATTGAATCAAGCCACAAACTCAAACCAACTCTTTTGAACCCCCGAGCGCAAACCTTAACACATAACATAAAGCTTCAAATAAAAATGACTACATTTGGGTATAACTGTGTATTCACTATTCAGATTTAAATAAAAATGACAACATTTCTGCTTATTGAGCAGTTACCATAGCATTTTTTTTCACATTGAAATGCACAGTAAATTTCAAACAAAGTTTAAGTCTGAGTGTGTGTGTTTGTTCTTACAATTGCTCGGCGATACTCTCGCTCGCGAAACAATGCGTCACTGAGAAGAACCTGCAGTGGAAATAGCAAACAAAATGAGAATAAAGAGCTTGAAATTTTCGAATTTGAAGGGAAAAAGGAAAAATCCAAACCAAGCTTTCGGCCTTGATGTGAGGACTGGTTTCCGCATTAGCAGCTGGCGATGAAACGAGAAAACAACCCTGATTCAAACAAATCAATCGGATTAAAGTAAAACGAAATTGAAATTTAAGAGTAAAAAAGTGAAAATTGATCTTATAGGGGAAGTGAGAAATGAAAAATACGAGGGTCTGAGCTGAGGTGTAGAGGCCGTGTTCGAGGAGAGTAGTCATTTGATCTTTAGGGACGTCCATCCTGATTGATTGTGTTGAGTGAGACAGTAATGAGTGAGAGAGAGAGAGAGAGAGAGAAGAAGTGCGTGTTGTGTTGCTTTGGGAGTGAGAGTTTTGAAGAAAGCCTCCGGTTCTAACCCCGCTCAGTTTTTAAAACCCCTCTTCTGTGTCTCTCGTAGTGGCAGTGCAAATGTGTTTGGATTTTGGTGTCAAGTGGTAAAACCCCGTTTTTACCTCCCTATTCCTAAGGGCTTGACCAAATTCAAATTGTTCAAACTTTATATTATTTTGTGTATGATTTATGATAATTGTTCTTTATCATGTTATTTACTGTGTTTGGATTTTGGTGTCAAGCGGTAAAATCCCGTTTTTACCTCCCTATTTCTAAGGGCTTGACCAAATTCAAATTGTTCAAATTTTGTATTATTTTGTGTATGATTTATGATAATTGTTCTTTATCATGTTGTTAAAATATTGACATGCTTTTTTTATATGTAGGCAGGTTTCGATATTGAATCTCTAATTCAATAAGAAGAAGTCATTGATTTAGGTTTTATGGGATGTGTGATAATGAGCTAATAGCTCAATAGCATTAATGTGTTAATGAAACTAACTTCTTTTTGTTTAATTATTTTCCTTTAATAGTTTTTTTTTAATTTTTTTTTATTAATCTTGAGTTTTCATAATGGGTGTTGTTTTATAGGTATGACAACAGGAGCAAAACGAGGTCAAATCATAAAATCTGCTTGGGCCAAGAGTGGGAGTAAGTTGGGGCAAGGTAAGATAAGTACATTTTGCCATCCTTAATGCATTAGTTCAGAAACTTTTAAGAGTAAGAGAGACGAGAGAGAAGAGGGGAGAGGGGTGGATACACATACTCCGGCAAGGCAAGGCAAGATATGAAAGGCAAAATCCATCTCATTCTGCCATCTTTGAGTCATAGTAAACCACGTGTGATGAATGAGGCTAGTCAAATCAAAGTTTTTCACATCTCCTTTTACAATTATTTACATGATATGCTATGATTGAAGCAACATCTTTTCATTTGAGTTTATCAATCTACCATTAACATCATTTTATTATACATCAATTACAACAAGCCAAAATTGGGACTCACTCTAGACTTTTAATTGTAGGGATTTTTTGTCATCCCTTACATTATGTTTTATGCTACACGTGGTAGGGATGTACATGGGTTGGGTTGGGTTGAGTTGACTCAAGTTAGAGGATTTTTTCAACCCAACATAACCATCACATGTGTTGAAACCAACCTAACCCAACCCACATAAGTCAGGTTGGGTTGTTGAATTGCGTTGCGATGTTTTATCTCTTGTAAAAAATTAGACTTTCATCAATTATTTAAATTTTTCTTATTTAATTATTACAATTTACATGATATGCTTAAATTATATTTCAAATTTTCTAAATTAATTATCTAAATACTAGAATGAATCAAAATAAAGGTAATACAATAAATTTATATGCATATGGTGGGTTGGGTTGTGTGATATTATATGAGTTGAAAAAATTATCAACCTAAACCGACTCATAAATTCAAATAAAATTGCGACTTTACTCAACCCACCAACTCATGCAAACCCACCTAAGGTATTAGGTTTGGTGGGTTGGATGCGGACCATGGCTGCGGGTTAGACTGGCACTACAGAAAATAAAAGCCAGCCCAAAGCTCAACCACGAACAACCTGTACTTCGGCCCAAAAAGCCCATATCCTAACTTAAAATAAACAAAAGGCCTCTCTCTCTCTCTCTCCTCTCTATCGCTGTGTGAAACTGAAAGCAATCATGGAATCGTCATCGTCTTCTCGACCGAACCGCGAGAAGATGGTAAAGAAGGTAATTTGGCCAGCGATACGAGGGCGATCTTGTCCAATCTGCCTCAAAGACCTGGAAGCTCGAGAAGCCGCGGTGCTCACAGATTGCAAACACGCCTACTGCGTCGGATGCATTCGGAAGTGGAGCGGTCTCAAACGAAACTGCCCTCTCTGTAACGCTCACTTCGATTCCTGGTTCTGCGATATCTCCCTTTCTTCTCGAACCTTCTACAAAGAGAGATTACCTGCTTTGAACAATAATAGTTGTACTGATAATACTAGAAACGACGACGTTCAAGTCGGTTTCAGCCGAACAGGTCATCGACATCGAAGGTGAGTAATTTTGAGATTTGTGTATATATTGCTGTTTGTTTTCCTAGAAAGTGTAGGAAAAAGAAGAGGAATTTTCACTTTTGAATAAAAGAAAAAAAGTTGTTAATTTGTGAATTAGGCTCACTATAGTTGTGGTGTTTTTTAGCTTAAAATTTGGATTAAAGTTGATGTTAGCCGAATAGATAATTGAAAGTGATTTTCAAAAAAAAATATATGTTTCTCTGTTTGGTTGCTGAGAAGGTGTAGGAAAAAGAAAAGAAATTTACGTTTTGGAATACGAAAGAAAATGGAATGAAAGAAAATGAAAAACTAGTCTTTTTAGTTTGTGAAATAGGCTCAGTAAGAGTTAAGTGATGGCGGCGTTCTTTTTTATTTTATTTAGCTTAAAATTCAGATTGAAATTGGTTTAAAAAGAGTAGAGCCTCGAAGTTGAGTTTTTATTATATTTGTTTCTCTGTTTGGCTGTTGAGAAAGTGTGAAGTAAAGGAGAGAAATAGAGTGTTTTGTTTGTTTTTGTTTCTTTTGTTTTGTATTGAATTGAGTTCATTGTTGTTTGTATATATGATTTTGTTAGAATTGGGATTTTGAAATCAAATATTACCTTTGCCCAACTTTATATAGGAGTATTCGTAGAATAAGGAACGAATTAAATAGCCTTAGCTGGCAACCAAGGTCATTGCCGTGGCGGAGATCTTTTGGACGGCCAGGATTTGTGCCTCTTGATGTTATTGCTGAAAGAAAACTTCAATGGCGTGCCAGGTACCTTATCTAAAATACAAATTATGAATATTATTTTGGCATTTGGGTTATGACATGTACGTAGACTTACATATTTAGCAATGGTCTTGAATTTTTCTTGTTATCTGTTCATTTTTCTAATAGCTCCCATGGTTCTTGCTAATTTTTGCATTTGGGTTATGAACATACATACATACAAAGCAACAGGCTTAAATTTTTCTTGTGTTTTTCCTTGTTCCTAAAGGCATTTATCTGATAGCTCTGATTGTTTTTGTGCTAATTTTGGCATTTGGGCTATGGTTTTGTGCAGCATTTATAGCCGACGTTTGCGGGCTGTTTCTTCGCCTTCCCAAAATTGTCGTGAGCAGGTATGATTACTTATTTCTTGCCTTTGAAGCATGGAGGATCATTGTTTTTGCATTATCGGAATACAATTGTTATCACCAATTGAATAAACAGACTGCTTTGTTATCCAATCATGTTATTCTTTCTAGCATCCATAGCTCTACGAACTTTTTTTTCCCTCTTCAATGGGTTGATTTATAAAGCATTTATTAGTGTTTGATCTTGATGTGATGCCTGTTTGTAATGAAAGTCATTGTCAAAGGATCTGATTATCGATTAATACAAAACTATTTTATTGAATTGTAACTACAATCTGAAAGAAGGGTTGAGTTTAACCTGATCTAATTCATTTTTCATCTTTGAACTTTCAGAATATATCAGGAAATATTGGTGCAAAGGAAAGAATAGTGCAAAGAATAGGACCATGGATTTGGAGGGAGCTACAGGCTATCCTTGGGGACCCAGATCCATCTGTTATTGTTCATGTAGCCTCCTCACTTTTCATTGCAAGTCTTGAAAACAATAATAATGTTCATTCGGAACAGCTTAATGTTGAAGATGAGTCCATTGCTCCTTTGCGTCGTTTCTTGGATGACAAAACCAGTATGTTTTGGCATGAATTAAGGTACAGAATCTGCATACAATTGATAGCCTCAAAAGCTTAGCTAATTTAGACAACCCGGAATGCATTATATTTGGGAATCTGTCAAAATAATTTGGCTACACATATCAAACTGTTGCATTTTTAGTTGGGAAAGAATTTTTGGCTGTCTGAACAAGAAATTTAGTTGATCACTATGCTGGCAAGCCTGGCATCCTTGCAAATTTGTGCAGCATTAATAAAAAGAGTTAGCAGCGGTCTACATTAGCACATTACTAGCAGTCTAGCACTCCACTACACTAATTGAGGTTAATTAGATTCCAATTTTTCATTATTTTAATTATTTATATAAAAATATTTTCCTTTACACTGTATATGGATGGAGTGAAAAGAGCTTTGTCTTATTATATTGTCATCTGTTGTGGCTTTTTTTGACCATAAAATCTTTCCTTTCAGATGTTTTGCAGAGAGTTCATTAAATATGGAGACATATGATGCGGTAGTTGAATATGAGCAGTTGGGTTGAGCATGGAAGAAGGCTTATCAGTTCGTCTTAATTCTGAACAACCTTTTCCTTTATTTCACCTGGTGATGCCATGTTGGAAACTTGAGGTACATACTTGCCTCCCAGTTTAAACAAGTCGGTCTGCTCAACAAGGTTCCAGTAGCTGCTTTCATGCATCTTATGTGAGGTAGCTTAGCTTGGTTACTGGAAGCAAAACAAAATTTGGATTTACGAGGATTTAAGCCCAAATCTTGCTTGTGATGAAGCTGGATAAAAGATTGCAGCCACAAGGGCTGATCTGATAATGAGACTGACAATCTTCTGTTACAAGATGTTGGTTTGGGAGAGGTGCTGGTTTACTTCGGGGCAGCCAAATATTATCAAGGCAATGGTTTTTAGTATTGAAGTGGCTTAGATCTCTCAATTTCACAACTTTAGAAAGCCCCAAAGATATCAAGGCAATAGTTTTGAGCCTTGAAGTGGCGTAGATCTCTGAATTTCATAATTTTTCAAAGCATCATCAAAATCGAGGGTGTTATGTTGTGTCATCGTAAATTAAGCCATTTTTTCAAAATTCAACAAAATCAAGGACGGAACTCCCCAGATTTGGATGGTCCAGCATGAAATCTTTGCCTTCACATTGGCCCTAGTACATTACTAAAATATGCAATTGCTCCAGAGGATCATGTATGGAGTCAAATTTGTTGCAGCAAAATCATGATGGTATTATTGATTTAATTTATTTTTTAACCCATGGTAGTTGTTTTTAGTTTGCTGATAATTTTTGTTGGTTTGAGATTTTAATGTGTACAAAATGACTCGG
The DNA here is from genome assembly GCA_023621385.1 of Quercus gilva. Taxonomy (NCBI): domain Eukaryota; kingdom Viridiplantae; phylum Streptophyta; class Magnoliopsida; order Fagales; family Fagaceae; genus Quercus; species Quercus gilva. Next base: position 46,147,591 of record CM042478.1, on the reverse strand, counting down.
GAGTATGTAGTCTATCAACCAATACAAAAAGCAATATTCTGCACATTTACGCCAAGTTGTGCTTACGTGAAAAACAGGCTCGGCCACATAACCTGATCTTTAATTTTGGAAGCAGGGAAATATAAATAAAATAAAATTGTTTCTCATATGTATCAGCAGACAAGAGATTTAAAATATCTTTCGTTTTGAGGTTCAGATTTGGCCTGCTGCTAATCTTCAACCATGTACACTGGAAGATTTGAAGCCAATATAAACCCCATGCATAACAATCAAACAAAATCTACTTAACAAGGCTGAATTCCCCAATCTGGTTTGGGGAATTCTCCTTTTAACTCATTATTATATGATGATTGAAAGGATATTTATGTGTACTACTAGTCACACAACTTTTTAAATAAGTCACATGACTTGTTTAAATAATATATGTAAATAATCTTATAAATCGTCACGTAATAGATTGGAGGAGATTCCTTCAACTTGATTCAGAGGAAAAAACTTTTCCAAAACAGTATTGGTATGGCTGCTTATAGTGTCACACTAAGGAGCTATGCATGAAAGAAATATTTGTCAAAACCATTTTTCTTTTCCATTTTATTATTTATTTTTTCCAAATTTTACAGTTCTGCAGGCATGGCAATTGTCATATCATATATGATTAATGCTGGCTAATGATCTGAGATACTAACATTGTCGCTGTCACCGTATTCCACGTTGAGCAAATATCACAAATTTTACAGCTTTTGCATGGTTCAGACATGAGACTTAATTGTATGATTTATTCATTTAATTTTATCATTCGAATCCTCTCTTAAAATGCTAAAAGAATTGCTCAATATCAATCACCAGCCTTATGAAATTGAACTATTTAGGCACTTATGGGCAATGAGACCATGGTATCTTAACCTTTGTGGCTAGTGTTATGTACAGTGGCACACAAACTTTGGCAGTTTGTTACTTGAAACTCAGAAATCAATGATTGTTTGCAAGGTGATTCTACGTTGTGTACTTTGGCAATGTGCTATGGGCAATGAGTGAAGTCCGCCCGGAACAGGAAATTTTCCGTGGGATCAGAGTGTCTAATATCTAAAAGTTTAATTAACCAAAAAGGAGTCCATTCGAGTTGTCAAAACGCAAAAAAACAAACAAAAAGAATATCACTGCAATTAATTCATTTATTGGTCCAATGGTTTTCACTTTTCATGCCTTATGTGATTAATGAGGTTTTGGGTTCAAGATTCCCGTATGAAATTATCTGGAATATGTGGAAGTGGAACAGAATTGAAATAGCACGTGTGTACGTGGTAACATATATTAAACAATACTATTAAGACTTCGGGAAAAGAAAGTGGCAAAGAAAGAAATATAAAAATATTGCTTGAAGACTTGAGAGAGAGAGAGAGAGAGAGAGAGAGAGAGAGAGAGCAAAGAATGTGTAAATTGCTAATGACCTGCAGGCTGCTTTTAGTATTAGTATTTAGTATAGGACTAATCCTCGCTGAACTATTATTCCAGAAATCTACTGCTTTTGTATGATTTTCACTTAATGCAGAGAAGTGATTTATCAATTTTTATCATTTAATATCATTGAATTATATGATGATCATTATATATATAAAAAATAATTATATGATAATCCACCATAGCTGACCTAAAAATTCAGGACTAAAACTTGATTGTTGTTGTTACCAAAAAAATCTCTTAAAAGATGACTAAAGAACAAAGAGATTAATCAAACAAAGTCCAATGAAAATGAAGTACTTTGGCAAGCTTTCCCCGCAATGAGATCATGGTCTCAGCCTTGGTGCTATAAGCTTTAAGCGCACAAGATTTGGGTACTACATTTGTGCTATGGGATCAATGAGTCATAAAAGTAAAATTGACGTGGCAAAACAAAGCAGTGTTTTCGAGGTGTAAAACCAAAAACAAAGAAGCAGTAGAACTGCAATCAAACATTGGGAATGGTTATGACTATTCAGTGCCAAAAATTTAAAGCAAGGAAAATGAATATTGAACAGGACTTCATTTTAACCTCATCACAAGATTACAAGGGGAGGACTTGAGTAGATACCATTTAGAAATTTATTATTTCAAATACAAATTTATTGCAGTAATCACCATCAACCTGGTGATATACCAAGAACAACAACGCTCCACTGCTAGCCTGTAGTGCAAAAATCTTCGCGCACAAATATCTGCCAATATAGATGGCCACCCACCATCTTGTTCACGTGATCTATGAATGAAACGTTGTACACCATTTTTTTTTCCCTCTTCTACTTTTTCAACATGCAAGAAATGGGTTGCTTAGGTAGATTTATATAGGCTTTAGCAAAAATGGGAATATTTATGACTCACCAACTCACCAACTTACCATTCATATTATTAGAATTACGTTTGCAAGGGTTTGCTATTATGCTATAATATTTATTGTTTCCATATTAAGCAAATGTAGGGAATACACAAACTTTATTATTCACACTGTCTCTCAATATAGTAAGCACAAAATTATCCAGATAAATAATGAAAAACAGCTGTATAGCATGATCTTCACATTTTTTTTTTATAAAATTAAATCTAGCCAATTTAAAATTTTTTATGCTCATCTGGCTTTCTATACAAAATAAATTGTTCACAAATATAAGTACAGGTTCCTTTGTATTCTCCATATTGTCAATTTGTCATTGAATTTTCATGTCAAACTCTTGCCATTTCAAGCAAACCCCCTGAGCAAGTAAGAAAAACATTTAACCTGCACATAATATTAATAACAAATCATTAGATTTTAGGATAGACAAAGTTCTGTTGTAGAAAATGGATAGTAAATCTACGGGAAAAAAATTACCACTAAAGAAAATTAATCACAATTTGCCTATTACTGTAAATTAATTCGATAATAAATCACTAAATTGAAATATCATTAGACTATCAAAATTGGAAGCCGTAAATATTTGGCCGCTCAAAATTTAGAGAAACTAGAAAAATCCTAAAGTCCATTATATACCTAAAATTATAATACTCCAATTTATTGTCAATTTAGATTACTGATTAATTAGTTTTTAACATTGAACTTAGCGAGTTCTATAAGTCACCAAAGTAATTAGCGTTAACTTAGTGATATACGACTCAAAAAAAAAAAAAAAAGTGATATACTAAAGCACAATAATGTTAATGATCTACTGAAACATTACTAAGATACAATTGCAATAATGAAGAGTGAAGACCATACTTGGAGTTGGATTTGTTACAGCAAAACCTTCGTGGTTTTATTATTCATTTTGTTTCTGTTTGGCTGATAATGTACTCTGCTTGAGATTTTAATACGTAGAAAGAGACTTGTAATTAATATCCATTACTATATATAATAGTAGAAACTAAGATATTAATCTTATAAAATAAATCTAAATCTAAAGTACATGAGAGTATAATTAACAACTAGCCTTGCTTTTTTTTTTATACTAAATCTAAAGTACATGAGGGTATAAGCAAGGCTAAAGAGCTCATTAATTTTTAACCCTTATAATAGAAAGAGAATAGTAGAAGCTAAGATATTAATCTCAAAGTCAATCATATTTTGCCTTAAAAAAATTGCTATATAATAGTAGAAGCAAGATATTAATCCTATAAAATCAATCTAAATCTAAAGTACATAAGAGTATAACAACTAGCCTTACTTTTTTCTTACTAAATCTAAAAGCAAAGGGCTCATTAATTTTTAACCCTAATATAACTAACCAAATAAGGTTTTGGGGAGACCTCCTCCCTTCACCTTTCCCTTAAGTATGTATCTAGTCCAATATCTACTCCAAACATATTAGCTCATTAATTATATATATAACAATTAAAAAGAATAAAATAATTTCTCTCATTTCAATGTGGGATTAAACATTTTACTAACTTCTTATCTTCTATATTAACTCTTATATTTTTATATTTATGTTGTTATATTAATCAATTTTAATTATATAATATTAAAATGCTCAAACAAAAGTTCTATAACAATTATATTATAATATATGTACACCATTATCTAAACCCATTTTATATATAAAATATTACAATATTATCAATGTATCGTGCATCGCATGGGCAAATTACTAGTATTTGCAAAGAGAGTGTTAATTTGAACACTGATAGTATCAATCTTCAATCCTAACCAATTTAAACCATAAGTCTTGGCAATTCCAAAGCTGGAAAATATTATAGATTAGTGTCATTATTAAAGAAAGTTAAGTTAAAATTGAATATGAAACAACCGCATAGTAAAATTAAATCAAAAGCACCGAGGAAAATTTATGGCAGGAAAAATGATAGTAAACTCTATAATCAAATGCAATTAATATATATAGAAATATTAAAGATGAAACAAGTCAACCACTAATGATGAAGAAAATAATCACACGGGGGCAAACATCAAGTAAATTTGTACCTAGACTCAACTTATTGATGTATCTATTGTTGTGCAATACTTATTTACATTAAAGGAATTTATATGATTATTTTTACAAACTCTATATAGGAAAAAATATTTATTTGAAATAATAATAATAATAGATTTAGGATATGACTTTTTTTTTTCTCATGTTTAGTTTATTTGACAACAATTGACACAAAAGCCATAAAAAATTAAATATTTGTGAATTTACTAAAATTAGTTTTAACCATTTAGATTTCCAAACACTTTTCAGTGATATATATATATATGTGTGTGTGTGTGTGTGTGTGTGAATGGAACCAACATTGTAATATTTATTCAATGTACTTAGAAAGATTAATATAAAGATAAATATATTTATTTTGTTATATTAATTATTTTAAGTGGTGCGTTAATTATTTAAGTACAATGAAATTTTGATGTCATTTTTCCAAGATTTATATGAGAAATAATTGATTTGAAATATGTTATTGTTCCTCAAATTTAGTTGCTTTTGCAAAAATTGAAACAAAGTCTAACAAAAGAAATAAATAAATTGAATAACACACAATTAAGAATGTAAAAAATATATTTGCATTTTTATTTATCAAAACGATGTTTGCATTCTTGAATAGGCATGAATCATTTCTATCTATATCAGTCACTATATTATGTATTTTGGAAACTTGTAAACACATATGATCAAATCGCTACAGCACTTTTAATGTCTTTCTATTTTGTTTAAGAAATGGAACTCTAAAGATTATAATTTTGTACTAGGAAAATTATTGAAATACTTTGTTTGATAAATAGATTGTTGGGGCTGGGTGGAGGATTTAAACTCTAAATGTTTTCGTTGGAAACACTAGAAAGTGCCAACTAGTTGAGGAACAAAACTCTATCGAAAATCTATGAAATATTGGAGGAAATTAATAACAATGTACACTACACATTGTGGAGGAACTCAACTAGTTAGAGAAAGGATTGAGTTACGGTATGAGAAATATATTAAGAATTCTAAGAAATTGTTCAATAACTTTCATGAAATGGTGTTTTGTTGTCTTAGTCTAGATCCTAAGAAGAGGTCAAATAGTTCACTCATATATATATATATATATATATACACACTATAAAATCAAAGTCTTTGACAAATTTTTAACATTTTTTTTGACTTTCTCATAGCTTGGCACGTAGGATTTGAAACTCTCACAATTTTTCACATCAGCAATATTTAAAAAAATTAAAAAAATATTTAAAAAAACTCTCTTTCTCCCCAAAAAGACAAAACACGACAAAATTATAAAAACGCAAACTCAACCCCAAAACTTCCAAACACAAACCCGAGTCAATTTTCCATCTCCTTCTTTTCATTCAACGCAGCTCCCTTCCTTTTCTCTTCTTCTTCAACTCTCCTAGTCTCTCCATCATCTCTTTCTCCTAAAAAACAAAACCACATTATCCTATCCCACACAGTATAACCACTATCGTCAATTAAATATTTTATTCAAACTCCAAATTTGAATAGGAATTTAGATTTGCTTAGAATTAGAAACCCTATATTATAAATAGTGTTTTTTGGGTTATTTGTTGCATTATTATAACTCAAGCGTGGAATGAATTACCAGAATTTGTATTGTTGTTGAATTATTTTAACTTAAGTTTGGCATGAATTACTATAATTTGTATTGCAAATCACGATTGTTGGTGACCAAAATTTGAATTGCAACTCATGGCGGGTGGATTGATGTTAAGTTTAGTATTTCATGTATTTTCTTATTTATTTTGGTGGTGTTGAAGTTGTTATTATGCCATGTTAAGTTCTTTAGCGTGGTGAATCCAACAAAAATTGGTAGTCACATATCAGAAGTTCTTGATGTTGGCCTTCTTGGACCTCTTTTTAAAGTGAATTTGATCAGTTTTTATAAACTCAATATATGTTCCAACATGAATATATGGTCTGATGGAAATTAAATTGTACTAATTTTTAATAGAAATTGAATTTGAAAAACTGTTGGTATTGTCAAAGACTAATAATAACTGGGGCTGTGATATTCTCATGAACTAGCTGGTTGTATCTAGAATACCCTCTAGTCAAGTATGAATATCATGCATCTACTATAAGTGTCTATATAGAACATAAAATTATGTCCTTTGTTAACTATGCAACAAAGAAATAGAAAACAAAATTTTAGCATTTCATGTTCTTATTTATTTTGGTGGTATTGAATTTGTTTAATTTGGTTTAGTATGCAATATTATGTATTGAGTCAGCTTGAGTGTCTGATAATTTAGAGTGGTTAGATGCTAAATACTAAGTAACTGAGAAAAGAAGAGATAAATAAGAAGAGAGAAAAGCTTTGCAAGCACGGACAAGGTCCAGTCAATAAATAGATAAATAGATTCGCCTCCCTGGTATTGGAAACTACAGATTGATACCAAGCTTCCCTAGAAAAGTTTTGTTCTATGTGACATTAGTCATTTTCATAGTGGAAACATGCGCATATACATGCTTACATATTCAAATGGATGAAAATGACAAGAACATATAATGTATCAATTTTTTAATCTCTAAAATAAGTCTTTCTTCAATTTTATCACTTATGTACGTTCCTGGTGTACTATGGAGCATTGGACATCATATTCATGGTGAAACAAAGATTATAAGGAAGTCAAATAAATGCTGAATCTGATCACAGGCATGATCAAAGAGTTACTTATAAAAACATGTCCCCTACAATGACTCCTAAGTGAGATTATAATATTGCAGCCGTATGATTTTCCCACCATATATTTGTAGTTTTCTTGTAAAAGTTATTGAGTTATAGATTGACTCTGGTTAATTAATTCAATTGCTCAAATTGATTATTTAGATCAAATTACATGCAAATTGTGGAGGCACCAACAAATCACCAAATAAATTAATTGTAGCAAAAATTAAATAGATACGATGATTTGTTAACGAATGGAGAAAATCTATCGCAAGACAAAAATCCTATCGGGTGAATTTAAGATCACTACTCCTAAGAATTTACTAAGCAAGAACAAACGGTTACAAATATGAGGAATCTTACTACTATTATGGACTATCCCAAAATACCAACCTACAGTTGAACCTTTCCACCAATCCCCAATTAGACTTGTTCTTATAGAAAACTTCTTCGCATGCACAGATCCTAATACGTGACTAACTCCAAGCAATTTAAAAATTGTTGTTAGTTGCAAAGTTCTTCACTTCAAAGCACATTGAGGATTTGGAAACACTTGGTTATAAAACCCTAAGGCACACAATACGCAGTAGCTTCTCACAGTGTATGAGTTCTGTAATTGAGTTTTTGTGTCTTTGATGACTTTAAAAATAAGCGTTTTATATGGTCTAGGGTTGTAGAGAGAGAAACCCTAGCAATCCAAGTCATCATGGGCCGAATTTCAGATTTGCGAATTCTAAAATCGTAGATCTCAATAGATTGAGCTTGTGTCTAGCTTCTCTTCATTAAACCTTGATAGTTACTAGTGTCGAGACTTACTGAAACTACTTTTTTTCACTTGGTTCTTGGATCAATTTTCATATCTTTAATGATACCACTTAGAATGTAGACTTCACATACTTCTTTATACATTAAACCCAACTTATATCTATTCAATTACAAATAAAGTGCATTTTGTCAAAAAATAAGTCAATACATAGAAAATATGACTCTAACAAAAGTATTTCTTGTGGTTAGGTTGCAACAATATCCCACCTGCACATTAGTAATTTGCAATTTAAAAGGCTTTCTAATCTAGAAAAGGAACTTAATATCACCACTAATTGTCAAAGCTAAGGTTCCATTATGTATGACCTATTATCTATCCCTTTAAAAAGGATTGTGAAAGGGTTTGGGAGTGATAGAGATTAATGTAATCATATTTTTTTTTTTTGAAGTTAGATCAAGAGATGCACTTATCGAGGTAAAAAAAGGGATTAGGAGTTGCAAATGGTGAAACATATTCAATCCTAATGTACAATCAAAGAGGAAAACCAAAGAATTGTTTAAATCTTCTTACACAATAGCTTTTCATTGCATCATATGGATTAGCGACTAGTTTTTCAAATATCACAAGAATCGAAAGAAAAATCTCGAAAAGCTAATAAATAAGATTCAAGGCAAAGTTAGTAAACCCAAGATTAGTGGTGGGAGTTTGATGTAAGATCAAGTTTATTCAGACCAATCAGCCAAGATAGTGGGTTTGATGTTGTAGAAAATGGACTAGAGTAATAAAAAAAATCCCGAAACCCCTTATATACCTAGAGTAATAGTTCTATATATTGTCAATTTATAATTTAATCAATTAGTTTTTAACATTGAAAAGAGCGAATTCTTCCATCAAACTAATTAATGTTAACGTAGTGATATACTCAAGCACAATAATCTACGGAAGCGTTACAAAGATACAATTGTTGTGTTGAAGACCATACAACGACAATTGGATTTGCTGCAACAAAACCTTGGTAGTTTAACTGTGTTTTCTTCCATAGTGGTTGTTTCTATTTGGCTGATAATGTATGTTAGTTGAGATTTTTATATGCACAAAAAGACTTGTAATATTTACAATTTGTTAATCAACCAAAACACTAGAAAATCTTATAAACAGAGATTGCATTTGAGCAGAGGGAAAACAATTCAACTTCATGCCAAAACTTTGCTTGTTTATCCTTTGTAGTCTCCCCTTAATGCCAGTAATTTTAATTCTATTAATTGCTTTAATTCCTTGTTCAATTTAGTTTTATGTATTGTTACTTTTTGTTCAAGTTAGTTCAGTTTAGCATTCAGTTATAGTTAATTTAATCATGCTTGGTCACGTCTAAATAGGAATACATTATCACACTTTGGTTAAAGTCTTCTTTGTAGAGGTAATATCAAGGACGGGACTTCCACATTTGGATTGTGAAGCATGAAATTGCTGCCTTCACATTGCCTCTAACTAGCCTAATTGATACGTTGCTAAGTTATGCAGTTGCTGCTGAGAATTCCATATACAACTGAAATTGACAAGAAACTAATAGCATTCATTTTTATTAGTTTGGAAATTAATAATGCTCAGGTGAAACTTTAGAAATCAAAATGACAAAATTAAAATGCTTAATTATTAAGCTTCAAAGATTAAAAAAAAAATTTAGTAGATAAACTTCAAGAATCAATAGTATATTTCAACAAAAAAAATTATGAAAAATTAGAAGTGCCTTTTTAATGATCATAGGGCATACAATCCATATTAACTAATCGATGATCAGCCATAGTAAGATGCCTTGACACAACCAGCTAGAGTTAAAGACTCATGGGAAGCGAAAAGTATCTATGCTTCTCTTTCTCACAACATATTATATATCTAGGAAACATATTTTTTTGTACTAGTTCACATATATTTCTACAATTGATAATGCAGAAATTTTTAAATTTTTAAAAAAGTTCACATTTTAACCTATAAAAGTGAAAAAAATTAGATGTATGAGAATGAAAATTTTTTATATATCTATATGACCTAAGGATAAAAGCTATTACACACATTTACACACCACATGTAAAAGTAATTGATGTGATCTACTCATAACCAAGTGTATGTAATAACTAATTAATTCACTACTCATAACTTGATTGTACGCTTGGTGCTTCCATTCAGGCTGCTCCATATTGAAACCAAGTTTGTGACCACCCTAAATTTTTTTAGGCTTTATATAATTAAAGTTTAGCAGCAAACTTGATTATAGACTAAGGCTAAAACTTCACTTAATATTTTTTTTATTGGATGTGAATTTTGACAAATCCACCATTAGATTATATATATTTTTTCTTATATCTTCCATTCTTCCAAAATTTCTAGAAGATCAATGGTCAATAGCTATATCATCAATTAAATATTAAATTTCAAGTTTTTATAGTCTAAAATTATACATAAAAAATAAGTTTATGGATCAAATAGTAAATAATATTCGGTTAACATGAAATTTAATATGTGTTTTAAGAATATTAAGAACAATCAATTCAACGGTTAGATTTTTAAAATGTGTAGTCATGTTAATTTGTTTCATGAGAATTATAGTCTTAGGTTACAACTAAGTTTGTAGCCAAACTTCGTTCTTAAACTTTGGTCCCCTTAATAATATATTAGACCCTGATGATGTCAAAAATTGTCAGTAAGTCGCACAGTCCTCAAGTGCTTGAGACCACGCTTGCAAAACAGAAACAAAGAAGACCTTGTAGAGATTACCAGTGTGGTACTGGCCAAATACCCTCTGAAGGTCAAGTTAGAGAACTTTCACAACTCTAGAGTGCCAGAACTAAGGTAAATTATGTGTACCTTGGTTTGTGAGGGTTTTGAGGTTTTTATAGTAGCATAGGGTTGACATCCGTTCCTTGGCACAGAGGGCCTTTCCTTGTAGGGAAGATCTTCGTTAATGCGCGTATCTTGCGGGATTCTTTCCTTGTAGGAATCCCTTTGATTACGGTGGCAAAAGGTATTTCCTTATATACTTATGTGTGGAGGCCAAGTAAGGCCATGTCAAACCCGTCAAAGGTTTATTTATCCCCTTCAACTTCCTTTCGTCAGCATCTTATCCTGTCTATGCATTCTGGTTGTCTCATTCAGGTGTCGTTGATCTCAAGGCGCAGCCGTCGGCTCTGAGGTGGAACCGTCGACTTTATGATATCGTTGTTCATGTCTATGAATGCATAAGTAAGGCTAACGAGTTCATTAGGACCATCGGCTTTGCCTTATGTGAGTGAGTTTATCAAACTTTTAGAATTATCCTTATCAGCTGCCCCTTACTCTATAGCTTCGTCGACTCTAGCTGACGGGTTATGGAGTTTAATTTGTAGCTTTTTTATCATTTTTTATTTATTTAGGAAAAAAGAAAGGGGTATGCATTGATGATTCCTCGAGTAGCCATTATTAAATGCTAGGACATGTGGCACAAGCTAGTTGGCCTCATTTTTGAACAAAAGCGTCACTTTGTCTCCCATGCATTTTGCGTCCTATATATATCTCACCTCCTCCCCTCATTTCTCTTATTTCATCATTGCTTATCTTAAGAGAGAGAGCTTGTCATTTCGTCAACTTTGTTGCCGTCAACTTGTTGATCTCGTTGCCTTTGCTGTCATTATTTTGTTGATTCCGTCACCTTTCAAGGAACTGTCTACTAATTCCGTAAGTCCTTTTCTCTTTTCATTCTTTCTTTTGTTTTCGTTTTTCTAGTTGGTTGTTACTTCTATAGAGAGGCCGTCAATTTAGGTTCTTAGAATACATCCGTTGCTTGTAGATGAATAGATGTCTAGAGAAGCGACGAGTGAATAGTTGTCAGTCCTTGAGGGAGCGGGCTACGAAGAAATCTTCCAGTTAGGTCATTAGCCCGAGGAGGGCTTTTCCTGGTTGTCAGAGAGGGAAACGTCCACCTATTCTCCTAACGATGAAGTGGAAAGTTATGATGGAGGGGAAGGTGAGGAAGAAGAGAGAGAAGAGGGTGAGGATGAGGGTGATGAGGGAGGAGAGGACGAATAACATAGGGGAGAAGATGACGGGGATGAGGGTGAATGTGACGGGAGAGCCTCTGAAGGAGGAAGTTCAAGAAGCCTCAGGGATGGCCACACTAGTCCATTTATTCTCCCCAAAATGTGGACCGTTAATGACTTCAAGTTGACGATGACAACTAACATCTTTAAGAATTTAAGGAACCGTTTTCAAATTCCTGACCACATCCCAATCCGTCTTCCCAGGAAGTTTGAAAAGTGCTACTCGGGGAAGACCGAGGACATCGGCATGTACGTTGCCATGTTTGCGACAGGACTGAGGCTGCCATTGACGGCATTGCACCGTCAATTGGCCAATTTTCTTGGACTATCTGTCAGCTAGGTTGCTCCTAATGCTTGGAGGATATTCATTGGAGCTAAGATCCTATGGGGCCGTCTTAGTGGTGGGAACCGTTAGCTTTCGCTGGACGAGTTCTTTTGGTATAAACCCAAGCACATCGTCTTGTCTTAAGGGATATACCATTTTACTGTGCGGAAAAAAGAGCTTAGGCTTGTGTCGAATATGCCTAATTCCAATAGAAATTGGAAGGGCAGATATTTCTTTGTTCAGGGGACGGATTGGGTATGCTGTCCAGAGGAGTGGGTTACAATGCCTCGTGGCTTCGACAATACTTGAGGTACTTCCAAAGACTCAGGTTTAGCACCGTTAGTTTTTTTTTTTTCTTTTTCTTTCTCTGTTTATTTGTTAATTATCTAACATTGTCATTCCTTTTTTTCAGCTAGTGTTCGTCTGCGCATAACTAACGAGCAAGAGGCTTTTATATGTCTGGTTCTTGAGATTCCATTTGAGGATCGGAAGTGTAGGGACCTGATCACTCTTGATACACTGCACGCCTATTGTGGTGGTCCAGAGCCGATGCCTACAGCATGTAGGTTGAATAGTTACTCTCATCAGCGTAAGTCCTTCATTCCTTCCCTATTTCTTTCCGTCATGTCCTTGTCATCTTTGTGTTTAACTCCTATCCTTTGTCCTTTATAGAAATGGAGGCAGCTAGAAAGAGAGCATTGGTAAGGGTGTCAGTTGCGGTGCGTAAAAAGGAGGAGAAGGAGAAAGGGAAGGAGGGAGCGTCCTCGTTGGCCCCTAAGGTCGTCGGGAAGGGGGCGCCTAAGAGAAAAGCTGAAGGGAAGGATGATCGTCCCCTTAAGAAAGGAATGGTCACTCCTGGCGACAAACAGTCTAAAAAGTTGTCACCCCCGAAGCCAAGTCATGGAGCTAGCAAAGGCTTAATGACGGCGACAGGCCTCGTCACCTAGGGAACTTGTCATCTCCTTACGCATAAGGGTTATGTCATCGAGATGATTGAGTCAATCATCAAGGAGACGAACTTGGACCCCTGCGCCAAGCAGGAGACGGAGGATTTGGGGGCGTCGGGTCTTTTTGACCTCTCTAGGGTATGTTCTTTTCCCAGACTCTTTTATTTTGTTTTTTATTCGTCGGTTGACGGTTGTAATTCATTTTCAGGCGCTGGTGCGCATGAAAGCACTCCAAGATATGTGCGTTGTTAAGGAAGGGGTAATCAACTATCTTAGGAAGCGCAATGAAACCTTGACCAATGAACAGAATCAGTACAAGAAGGTGATGGATTGGAACGAAAATTTGAAGGAGGAGACTCGTCAGCGGGAAAAGGAGCAAGAGGCCAAGGCGACCTTGGAGAAGGAGCTGACGGCTCTTTGCGGGCAGGTAGAAACGGCCAAGGCTGACGTCGTAACAGAGTTCAAGGCTTTATAGCCTTTCATTGACGCTTGCGTCGTCTACTATAGTAACGGGTTTGAGGATTGCCTGAAGCAGGTCAAGTTCATCTACCCACACTTGGATCTATCCAAGGTCACCATAGACAACCCCCTGTCGTCAACCCTTGCTGGTGACACCATCTTTGAGGAAACCGACGACTCTACTCATTCAAAGTGGGATCCAAAAGATGATGTTGTAATTCTCGCTCAACCTGCTGTGGAGAAGCTCGTCACTCCCTTGATCCTGTCTACTAAAGATCCTCTTCATGACGCTGAAAACCCTTCTACTCAGGATGCCTAGAATCCTCCTAAAGACGACAAGAATCCTCTAGTTCAGGATGTCCAGGACCCTATAGTTTAGCTTTTTTATTTTTAATGATAATTTCTTATGTATTTTGTCCAATTTTCAGACAATATTAAATGCCCTTCTGTTTTGGGGCTTTGTTTGTAAACACTTCACTTTATTTATGGTGTATTATTTTACATCCGTCACTTTTAATATGTGTGTTGATCTTTATTTTTTGGTATTCATACATCCATCCATCCTTGTGCTTATATGTTAGGATGTACTTGTCTCTTAAAAGGACTTGGTAAATAACTAGGATGAACCCGTCCACTTTGGTGTACTCGTCCACCTATAGGCTGATTAATGAACTCGTCCACTTGGATTTGATAATTTCAAGTTACCCCTGTGGGATTAACTCGTCCACTTGTGGACCTAATATCGAACTCGTCCACTTGTGGACTTAAATAATTTCAAGACATCCTTATGGGATGACCTTGTCCACTTTGTGGACTTAATAATGAACTCATCCACTTGGATTTGCTAATTTCAAGTTACCCCCATGGGATTAACTCGTCCACTTGTGGACTTAATATTGAACTCGTCCACTTGTGGACTTGAATAATTTCAAGGCATCCTCATCGGATGAACTCGTCTACTTTATGGACTTAATAATGAACTCATCTACTTGTCGACTTGAATAATTTCAAGGCATCCTCATGGGATGAACTCGTCCACTTTGTGGACTTAATAATGAATTCGTCCACTTTGTGGACTTAATAATGAACTCGTCCACTTGTGGACTTGGATAATTTCAAAGCATCCCCATGGGATGAACTTGTCCACTTTGTGGACTTAATAATGAACTCGTCCACTTGTGGACATGGATAATTTCAAAGCATCCCCATGGGATGAACTCATCAACTTTGTGGACTTAGTCACAAAAGTAGTTTTGTAGAGACAAATATATACACAAGTCATATTTGAATAACTTCTCTTATTATGACAAACGCGTGCATAAGGCAAAAAATTGTTCTTAAAAAGGATAAAAACTTGCCCTTTGGGCTTAGAAAGTACTGTTGGAAAAAATTAACTAAAAGAAATATACTGGAAATGAGGAGTGGCGCTTTTCATGCTGTCATCTACTGATAGTACTTTCTGAGATGCTCGATGTTCCATGGATGGTGCAACTTTTGTCCATCTAGCGTTTCCAGGTGGTAGGTGCCTTTCCTTTGCCATGAGGTGATTTTGTAGGATCCTTCCCAGTTAGGACTAAGCTTTCCCTGGGTGAGATCTCTAGTGGTGCCCATCACCTTCCTCAAGACGAGGTCTCTAACTTTGAAGTCTCTGTGTCTAACTCTGGAGTTGTAGTGCTTGGCCATGAATTCCTGGTATCGTGTGAGTCTTTGTTTAGTTGTCGCCCTGACTTTGTCCACTAGGTCAAGCTATTGACGCATGGCCTCGTCGTTCCTTCTTTCATCATGATTGCCACCCTGTAGCTCGTGAGTCCAACTTCAGTTGGGATAATTGCCTCGCTTCCGTATGCTAGTCGAAACGGCGTCTCTCTTGTAGGTGTTCTGGCTGTTGTCTTGTATGCCTATAGTACGCTTGGCAACTCTTCTAGCCATACACCCTTTGCTACTTCAAGTCGAGTTTTGATGATTTTAAGCAAGGACCAGTTCGTGACCTCAACTTGTCTGTTGGCCTGAGGGTGGGCGAGGGAGGAGTAGTGGTTTTTCATTCTCAATTGTGAGCAAAAGTCCTTGAAAGAGTCGTTGTCGAACTACTTCCCATTATTAGAGACCAAGACTCTGGGATTCCGTACCTGTAAAAGATATTCCTTAAGACAAAGCTTTGCACGTTCTTCTCTGTGACAGTAGCCAAGGCTTCAGCTTCTACCCATTTGGTGAAGTAGTCTATGCCGACTATTAGGAACTTCAGTTGTCTCATTGCTATTGGGAATGGGCCAAGATATTCAATCCCCATAGAGCAAAAGGCTATGAGGCCATTATTGGGATGAGCTCTTTTGTCGGCTGTCTGATGACGTTGCCAAACCTTTGACATTTGTCGTAGGCTCTGACATAAGCACGGGCATCCTTCTGCATAGTAGGCCAGTAGTATCTAGCTTGAATCAGTTTGTGTACCAACAACTGTGACCTTAAGTGGTTCCCACAGATTCGTTCATGGACTTCTCTCATAACATAGTCTGCTTTTTCAGGGCTTAAGCACCTTAGGTATGGGCGGGAGAAGCCTTTCTTGTACAAGACGTCCTGTATCAGAACGAATTGTGCTGCTTGGATCTTCAACTTCCTTGTGGCTTCCTTACGATCTGGTAATGTGCCGTTTTTCAAGTAGGCGACTAATAGTATGGTTTAGTTGCTTTCAGAACCTATCTCTTGCACATTGATGACATCTATTAATGGTGAAAGTTGAACAAACGAGAGTACCTTGCCGGGGATGATCATGTGTTCCACTGACGTGGCCTTGGCAAGAAGATCGGCTTGCTCGTTCCTCTCCTCTTGGGATTTGAACAATCTTGGCCTGTAAATCGTCCACCCTTTTCTTTACTTGCTCCAGGTACTTTTTCATCCTCTCACCTTTACACTCATAATCACCGTTTACTTGGTTTGTGATGACCTGGGAGTTGCAATGAAGAACCACACTCGTGGCCTCTGCTGCTTTAGCGAGATCTAATCCTGCCACTAGAGCTTCGTACTCTGTTTCATTGTTGGTTGTCGAGAATTCGAGACGAACCATGCATTCAATCTTGTCCCCTTTTGGAGAATGAAGTACAATACCCGCTTTGCTAGCCTGTTTGTTTGATGATCTATTCGTGTGGATACTCCACTGAGGATACTTTTCTACCCCCTGGCCTTCCATGTTAGTGAACTTCGCAATGAAGTCAGCGACCGCCTGTCCCTTAATGATAGTATGTGGACGGTATTGTATGTCGAATTTGCTTAACTCTATTGCCCATAGTGCCATTCATTTGGTGGCTTCAAGATTGCTCATTGCTCGCCGTAGGGGCTGGTCGGTTAGGACGACCATCGTATGGGCTTGGAAGTACGGCTTGAGCTTGCGAGCTGCTGTAACCAAAATGAAGGCAAGCTTCTCCATTGGTGGGTACCTCTCTTCTGTAACACGGAGTGCTTGACTGGTGTAGTACACGGGTTTCTGCACCTTGTCTTCTTTTCTTACCAAGGCCGCATTAACAGCAGCTGGTTCCTTCCCTGGTTTGGAGGGACTTGTCAACAGTGCAGAAGAAAGGTAGGCACTTGTTTGTTGCCCTTGATACGAACCTATTCAACGTAGCTACCTTGCTGTTGGGGCTTTGTACTTTTTTCACACTCCTTGGTGGTGCCATCTCTATTATGGCCCGGATATTGTCTAGGTTGACTTCAATACCTCTTTGAGACACCATGAACCCTAGGAATTTTCCAACCGTCACCCCGAATGCACACTTGCTCGGATTGAGCTTTATGTTGTAAGAGTGGAGGGTGTCAAAGGTTTCCATGAGATAACCTAAGTGATCGTCCTCCCTAAGAATTTTTACCAGCATGTCGTCAACGTAGACTTGGGCATTTCTTCCAATCTGATGTGCGAAGATCTTGTTCATGAGCCTCTGATATGTTGCGCTTGCATTTTTGAGGTCGAACGACATTACTTTGTAGCAGAAGAGGCCTTGACTGGTGACAAATGAAGTCTTCTCTTAATTCACTTCATCCATTTTGATCTGGTTGTAACCAGAAAAAGCATCCATGAAGCTCAATAACTGGTGTTGAGCTGTAGAGTCTACTAGGACGTTAACCCGTGAGAGGGGGTAGCTATCCTTGGGGCATGCTTTGTTCAGGTCTGTAAAGTCTCTGCACATCCTCTACTTCCCGTTGGCTTTCTTGACCATCACCACATTCGCCAGCCAGTCGGGGTAGTAAACTTCTTTGATGAAGTCTGCCTTTTGCAATTTGCGGACTTCTTCCGCTATAGCTCGGTCTCGTTCTCGTTCTTAGGCGAACACTGAAGGGTCGATCCCGGGCATGTCTTCATGGCTCCAGGCCAAGACATCCTGGTTCTCTTTGAGAAAATTCATGAGTGCTTGGCGGATTAGCGGACTAGCGAGGGTGCCAATCCTAGTCGTTCGATCTAGTCTGGAGTTGTCGAGAGGTATCTCTTCAAGTCCTTCAATGGGCTCTATCACCGTCTGCTGTTCTTCTATGTTCATGGTCCGTAGATGATTGTCCATCTCCAATGTCGCTATGTAGCACTCGCGTGCAGCCACTTTGTCTCCACGTATTTCTCCTACTCCATACTCAGTGGAAAATTTGATCATCAGGTGGTAGGTCAAAGTTACGGCTTTCCACGAGTTGAGGGTAGGTCGTCCTAGGATGACATTGTAGGCGGACGAGCAGTCGACAACAAGGAATGTAACATCCTTAGTGATTTGTTGAAGATAATCACCAACCGTTACGGGTAACGTGACTGTGCTGAGGGGTATACTTTTGTCCCTCCAAACCCAACGAGTGGGGCGTTGGTTAGAACTAGCCATTCTCTATCAATCCTCATCTGCTGGAACTCCGGGTAGTAGAGGATGTCAATGGAGCTTTCGTTGTCAACCAGGACCTAGTGTGTATTGTATTCCCTTACCCGTATGCTAATGAAGAGTGCATCGTCATGCGGGTGGTGGAGACGTCGAGTATCTTTTTCTGAGAATTCAATGATGGGGTTATCAATCGCGCCATCTTTGGGACGAAGCCTGTTAGCTAGACGTTTTGAACCATCCTGAGATAAGTTTTACAGGCCTTTTTGGATGAGCCAGAAGCCTAGTGCCTCCCATAATCATTCTTATGTCCCCTACGGGCGACCTAGGTTGCTCGTTCTCCCGTCGGGCAACTTACTCTTGTGGAGGGTCCGCTCTTTCTTTGCTGACAAACCTCTGCAACTTTCCTTGTCTGATAAGAGTTTTTATTTGTTGCTCAAGTCGTAGTAGTCAGATATGTCATGACCGTGATCACGGTGAAAGTGACAGTACTTGTCTTTGGACCTCTTTGGGGTCTCCTTTCAGCTTGTCGGAAAATGTCAGGGCTCATTCATCTTTGATCTGCATCAGGACTTGGTCAATCGGGGCAGTCAGGGGGGTGAAGCTTGTGAACCTCCCAATGGGGGTTTGGAGCGCCTATCCTCCTGTCGTTCTCCAGTCCTTGTCGTCTTTCGTCCCCTGTCATGTCGTGCCTCCTCCTATCTTTCCCTTTTCTTAGGCTTCTTTTCTTGGGCCAGTAGCACGTCTTCTGCGTTTATATACTTAGTTGCCTGTAGAATACATCCGACATAGTCTTTGGGTCATTTTTGTATAAGGAAAAATAGAAACTTACCCTTCCGTAACCTATTCGTGAATGCAACCATGAGTATCTTGTTGTTAGTTTCATTGATCAAGAGGGCCTCTCTGTTAAAGAGGGTCATGTAAGAATTTAGCGTCTTATCCTCCCGTTGCTTAATGTTTATCAGGCATGCAGTGGATTTCTTATACCTGTGTCTCCCGATAAAGTGCAAGGCAAACTGGGTGCTCAACTCTTTGAAGGTACTAATGAAGTTGGGCAACAACTTGCTGAACCAAACCCTTGCGGGGCCCTTTAGCGTAGTGGGAAAGGCCCTGCACATGATCTCATCTGCCATTCCTTCAGGTGCATCATGGTTTTAAAAGACTCTAGCTGATCTAGGGGATCCTTAGATCCGTCGTAGGCCTTTACCTGCGGCATGCGGAACTTCAATGGAAGGAGGAACGAAGTGACAGATGCAGTGAATGGTGAATTAGTTCGATGGACCAACTCATTGAGGTCACTAGACACCCGTCCTCTGAGGGCTTTGATCATGAAGTCCATCTATTCCTTCATTTGCATCTTTACGATCATGTGTGGTGGAGCCGTATCTGTTGCGGATGGATGGCTCGTGTCCTGTCGCTCTAGAAGATCAATGGACAATAGCTATATCATCAATTAAGTGTTTAAATTTCAAGTTTTTATAGTCTAAAATCATACATAAAAAATAAGTTTATGGATCAAATAGTAAATAATATTCAGTTAACATGAAATTTAATATGGGTTTTAAGAACATTAAGAACAATCAATTCAACGGTTACATTTTTAAAATGTGTAGTCATGTTAATTTGTTTCGTGAGTATTATAGTCTTAGATTACAACTAAGTTTGTAGCCAAACTTCGTTTTTAAACTTTGGTCCCCTTACTAATATATTAGACCCTGATGATGTCAAAAATCGTTAGTAAGTCGCACAGTCCTTACGTGCTTGAGACCACACTTGTAAAATAGAAACAAAGAAGACCTTGTAGAGAGTATCGGTGTGGTATCGGCCAAATAACCTCCGAAGGTCAAGTTATAGAACTTTTACAATTCTAGAGTGTCAGAGCTGAGGTAAATTATGCGTACCTTGGTTTGTGAGAGTTTTGGGGTTTTTATAGTAGCATAGGGTTGACATTCGTTCCTTGGCACAGAGGGCCTTTCCTTGTAGGGAAGATATTCATTAATACGCGTATCTTGCGAGATTCTTTCCTTGTAGGAATCTTCTTGATTAGAGTTAACCGTGGGGCACAAGATATTTCCTTATATACTCATGCATGGAGGCCAAGCAAGGCCATGTTTGACCCGTCCAAGGTTTACTTATCCCTTTCAGCTTCCTTTCGTCAACTTCTTATCCTGTCTATACATTCTGGTCATCTCATTCAGGTGTCGTTGATCTCAAGGTGCAGCCATCGGCTCTAAGATGGAACTGTCAGCTTTATGATATCGTCGTTCATGTCTATGAATGCACAAGTAAGGCCGACGAGTTCATTAGGACTGTCTGCTTTGCCTTATATGAGCGAGTTTATCAAACTTTAAGAATTATCCTTATTAGACCCTTACCAAAAAAATACTTTCAAAATAAGAAAACTCGTAAAATGAAATTGTAAAACTTTATGTATTTACATTTTTTTTTTTGTCAATACATGAAATTATCTCTTTATCAGATTTTGTATAATTTAAGTTTTTTAGAGCATTAATTGACATTGGGGATTGTAAACCCCCTCAAATTATAAATTTATGGCATCCAAACCTTAAAAGTGTGCATTATCAAGAACTCTAATTGGAAAAAAAATTTACAATTGTGCTACAGTAAATCTTATAAATAAGATGGTACTGTAGCACAATGGTATTTAAAAAAAAAAAAAAAAAAACGTTTTATTGGGTTTTGAATTTTATTTAGATATTGGGTTTTGTTTGGATATTGAGTTATATTTTTTTATTGTGTAGATATCATATACTATATAATAAAAGTTGGGCTTAGAAGCCGTGGTTGCACTAAGTGGCTGTACTAAATTGTAGAATTTTTTTTAGAATTTTAAAAAATTAAATATAATTTTTTGTACTTATCTTTTTCTCCTATAATTTCTAAATTGATAAAAATCTTAATTTGATTACAATCCAAACTCTTCATCCAATCCTTTTATTATTATAATTTATAAGTTGATAAAAACTTTAATTTGATTACAATTCAAACTCTTCATTTAATCCTTTTTTTATTTAAATTATATTACTACGTGTAAAAAAAAAATTATTACACATAAATAACAAAATACAGCAACAATCTCCATTAATTCCTTTTTTAAAATTTAAATTACATTACTTCGTGTAAAAAAAAATAAAAAACAACATAATACCCTAAAAAAACAGCAACATATTCAACAGCGAAATCTTCCTCTTCACAGTTGACTTTTTTTTTTTAGATAATTATTGTTCATATCGATTTATCAAAAAAAATTTTGCATAAAGTTCGTGGCAGTGGCTACACTAAACTACATATTTTTTTTTTTAGAATTTTAAGAAAATGAATATAATTTTTTTGTACTTATCTTCTTCTCCTATAATTTCTAAATTAATAAAAATCTTAATTTGATTACAATCCAAACTCTTCGTCTAATCTTTTTATTATTATAATTTATAAGTTGATAAAAAATTTTAATTTGATTATAATTTAAACCATTCATCTAATCCTTTTTTTAATTTAAATTATATTACTACGTGTAAAAAAAAGACAACATAGTACACGTAAAAAGCAAAAAACAGCAACAATCTCCATCTATTTCTTTTTCTTTAAAATTTAAATTATATTACTTCGTGTAAAAAGACAAAACAACGTAATACCCGTAAAAAAAAAAAAAAAAAAGCAACGTATTCAACAGCAAAATTTTCCTCTTCACACGTGACCTTTTTTTAAAAAAAAAAAAAATTTTGTTCATACCGATTTACCAAAAATGTTTTTGCATAATTAAAAAAAAAAAACTGTAAATAAGGTAATAAGTATTTGAGTTTAAAGTAAACACCTCCTCTTTCTTTTCCAAAAAAAAAAAAAAAAAGTATCTATATATAATAAACGTGTGTTCTTCTAAAAAAAAAATGTTTGTTTGTTTGTTTGTTTGTTTTTTTTTTTTTTTGGTTATAAAATAAAAGTTTCCTTTTTTCCATTAAATTTTTTTTTTCTTTTTTCTTTCTATTCATATGACCTTTTTTTTTAATCCACCTTTTATTGGATAACAACAATCAAATTGATTAGAAATCTTAATTCCAATAGGATTTAAATTCTATATCAAATGAAACTCTACCTATATATTAATATATATATATATATATATTGTAGGGATATTGGGCCCAGAAGTTCATTATTTATTTGTACATTGGGCCTATGGCCCAAGCCGAGGATGAGGTTTTGTCCAAGGAGGAGGAATTTTTGTCAGAAGAGACTGTGTTAGTAAACAAAGAAGTTAGTTTTGGCCATAATGGCTCAACAAGATGAGTCGAGGACAAATGTATCATCGGCAGACCAAGGTTGAGGTCCGAAGAGATAGTCTGTCAACTAAGGTAACATTCCAGGAAGTTCTGTTAGTGTAGATAAGCATTGTAAAGACATCAGACAGGGAAGTGCCCTAAAATATCTAAGGAAAAAGCTGCAACCTCCACATTAAATGCACTGCAGCTAACTCACTGACTGCATTGATGTGGAGGTGATACTTGAACAGTATATTTCAGCCTTACAGCTACTACATAAAAACTTATAAGAAGTGCTGATGGGACAAGTATCAATAGCAACTATCTGGCATGCATGTAAAAGGTAGGGATGAAAAGGAAAGACAGTATAAAAGAAGGAGGGGGCAACGAGACAAGGGGATTAGAAAATCAGAGAAGAAACTCTGTAGCAATCTAGAATCAAAACTTGTAACTACTTAATCCTTTTATCACCGACCTACTTAATTTGTTGTTTGATTAACTAAAGCCCAGTTTTCTAAACAATTTCTCTATAAATTCATTGTTTTGGGCTTTTTAGGCCTACGTCCATTCATCTTTTGGACTAGGAGTTCAAATATGGTCCTTACAATTGGTGCCATCTATGGGGATTACTGGTGTTACAGTGAATCTAGCGCAGAATAATGGTGGATTCAGGTCCACACCAGGTAGAGTCTATGGCGTCTCAGCGTCAAGATCACTTTCGTGATCTCGAACGACAAAGAGACCGGGAAGGAAGTGTACATTCTACCCATACTAGTAAGAGCCGAGCTCGGGATAAGAGCCACATCTCTCATGAGGAGAATGCCAGAAACATGTAGAAGGAGATCAATCACCTTAAGAGAAACTTGCACTATGAACTTCGAAAGCAAGCTCCATCCAACTCTGACTTTTCTTCTGATGGTGAAGAGGATGGTAGCTATAGGCACAGGTCAAGGACTCCTCCTAGTGAGTCCTTCTCATAGGATGAGGATTATCATCATGAGTGTAGAAACAGAAATTCATCCTTGATAGGCCTGGGAAACTACGCCATGAGTAAAGCATTCAATCAAATTTTCAGGTCACCTTTCACGCGCTAGATTGAGGGAGGGAAACTTCCTTGGCGATTTACACAATCTACATTCATCATGTACAATGGTAGAATAGACCCTGTGGAACATGTTAGCCACTTCAACCAAGAGATGACTGTACATTCCAAGAACGAGCCCTTGATGTGCAAGGTATTCCCATCCAGTTTAGGGCTTGTAGCGATGAGGTGGTTTGATAGTCTGAGGGAAGGTTCCATTGATTCCTTTAAGGAACTTACTTAAGCGTTTAGATCTCACTTTATTACGTGTAGTAGGGTCCCTCAGCCTTTAGCTTCTTTATTGTCTTTGTCCATGAGGGAAGGAGAAACCTTGAAAACATATTTGGACAGATATTGGGAGATGTTCAATGAAATAGATGGTGATTTTGATGATGTGGCCATTAGTACTTTCAAGCTCGGCCTACCTACCGAGCACGGCTTAAGGAAATCTTTGACGGGAAAGCCTGTTACTAGTATACGTCAACTCATGGATCAAATTGACAAGTACAAGAGGGTCGAGGAAGACCAGCAGCAAGATAAGGGAAAGGACAAGGCTATCCCTTAAAGATAAGGGATTTCAGGTCGGATCGTTACAACAATAATAGACCCTAGAGAGATTTTGCCGAACAATCTGGGCTTGCAGCCCCTCAAGTGGTAAACACTGTGTTCCAAGAACCGGTGCATCAAGTTTTAGAGAAGATCAAGAACGACTCATATTTCAAATGGCCGAACAAGATAAGTGGACATCCTTTGAGGTGCAACCAAAGCCTTCATTGCCAGTAACACCAAGAACGGGGACATACCACCGAGAACTACCGAACATTATGGAACCATCTGGAGCAACTGGTCAAAGAAGGGAGGTTGCAACAATTTCTGTACCGACCCAATGGACAAGGAGACCAATCGAGGTTAGGGGCCTAGGGGAATGCTCTTTCAAGGCCCCCGTTAGGTACAATTAATGTCATTTTTGCTGCACCGGGGAGAACTGGATCTTATTCTTCTAGGATGATGTCTGTAGCTAGATCACCAGCCGAGGATTCCAATTCCGAGCTGAAGATAGCCAAACTAGAAATTTGACCTTCGTTGAGTTTCTCGGATGAAGATAAAATTGGAATTATCTAACCACATGATGACGCTTTGGTAGTCACCCTTAGAATAGGGGGATATGATGTGAAGAGAGTAATGATGGACCAGGGTAGTTGTGCAGAGATCTTGTATCTTGATTTATACAGAGGGTTGAAATTAAAACTTGAAGATCTGACCGCCTATGATTCACCCTTGGTAAGTTTCGATAGAAAGGTTGTTATCCCAAAGGGCTAGATGTATAGGCAGGCTTAGAGGTAGTGGAAGTGGACTTCATAGTGGTGGATGCATACTCCCCCTACACAGCCATTGTGGCCAGGCCTTGGCTTCATACCTTAGGGGCTGTTTCTTCGACTTTGCATCAAAAGGTGAAGTATCCGTCAGGAGATCGGATTGAGGAGCTAGTAGGAGACCAATCCATGGCTAGGCAGTGCCTTGTGTCTGCAATCTCGCATTAGCCAACATCTGAGTCCTCGGCCTCAGTTAAAGAAGGCTTATAGCAGTCAAAGTCTCTGGAATCACCCACGAAGGGGCCAGCTGAGGATGCCAAATGCGAAGATTTAGATAAATTTGCCGTAGGGGATGATCCGGAGAGGTTCTTTCAGGTTAGAGCTCAGCTACCACCTTAGGAAAAAGAGGAGTTGGTGGAATTTCTTAAGAGGAACATTGATGTTTTCGCTTGGAATGCTTACAAAGCTCCGGGGGTGGATTTCGAGCTTCATTTGCCATCATCTGAATGTCAATCTATCTGTAACCTCCAAAAAGCAACCACCTTGGCGTTCATCTAAGGAACACTCTGATGTTGTTAAGTATGAGGTAATGAAACTTAAGCAGGCAGGAGCTATTAAAGAGGTTTTTTACCTTGAATGGCTGGCTAACATAGTAGTGGTAAAGAAGAAGATTGGGAAGTGGCGCGTATGTGTAGATTTTACAGACTTGAACAAAGCCTACCCAAAGGACCCTTTCCCTATGCCTCGGATTGACCAGCTGGTGGACATGATTGTGGGCCATCCTTCGATGAGCTTTTTGGATGCCTTTTAAGGGTACCATCAGATACCTTTGGCTTTGGACGACTAAGAAAGGACAGCTTTTGTCACTCCTATTGGAAATTACCATTACAAGGTGATGCCCTCTAGTTTGAAGAATGCAGGGGTTACTTACCAGAGGATGATGACCAAGATGTTCGAACCACAGTTAGGAAAAAAACATCGAGGTTTATATCGATGATATGGTGATAAAGAGCAAGGTAGAATCCGAGCATGTTAATGACATTGGAAACATTTTTGATATCTTGAGGAGACACTAGCCACAGCTTAACGCTTCCACGTGTTCCTTTGGTGTTGGATTAGGGAAGTTCTTAGGCTATATGGTTACACACCGTGGAATTGAAGTTAATCCTGACTAGATTAAGGCAATCAACAATCTGCAACCACCTCGGAATCCCAAAGAGGTCCAAAAGCTTACAGGGATGACTGCTGCTCTAAACCGATTCATTTCTCGATCAGTAGACAGGTGTAGACCCTTCTTTCAATTATTAAACAAGTGGAAGGGGTTTGAATGGACTGAGGAGTGTGTCCTGGCTTTCCAGCAGTTGAAAGAGTATCTGTCTCGACTGCCCATCATTTCCAGACTTGAGGTGGATAAGGTTTTGTTTGCCTACATCGCAGTAGCCTCCCACGTGGTGAGTTTGGTGCTAATACGCATAGATAGTGGTGTACAGAGGCCGGTTTATTATGTGAGCAAGTCACTACATGAGACCGAGGTTCGTTATTTACCGCTGGAAAGGGCCATTCTGGCCGTGGTGCATGCTACGCATAAGCTTCCCCACTATTTTCAGTCACACACAGTTGTCGTCCTAACCTAACTCCCACTCAGATCTCTACTACGGAGTGCTGATTACATGGGGAGAATTGCAAAATGGGGTACGATTTTAGGGGCCTTTGATATTAAATACATGTCTCGCACCTCTGTTAAAAGCCAAGTTCTTGCCGATTTGGTTGTTGAGCTTGCTGAATCCTTGGTGGAAGAAAGGGTAAAGGAGTAGAACATGGATGGAAAATCAGTTGGAGTGATCTCTGTACAAGAACCTTTATCTTGGAAGGTTTACGTTGATGGTGCAGCGAATTATAGGGGATCTGGAGTAGGGCTAGTCTTGATATCTCCAGAGAGGCTTACAATTGAAAAATCCTTAAGATTGGATTTCTCGGCTACAAACAACGAGGCTAAATATGAAGCCCCTGGTGGGGATGATTACGGTTTAGAAAATGGGGGGAAAGGTAGTGGAGGTGTTCTTTGATTCAAGGCTGGTAGTGGGCCAAGTCTAAGGAGAGTTGGAAGCCAGAGATCCTAAATGCAAGGATATTTGAACCAGGTTAGACATTTACAGTCTGGATTTAAGTCTTTTAATTTATCACAGTCCTAGAAGTAAAAATACAAATGCGGGTTCTCTGGCCACATTGGCAACCTCCTTGGCACAGAGTCTACCTCGGGTAATCCTCGTAGAAGACTTATATAAACCCATTGAGGCAAGGGGAACCGTGCTTCATGTTCATCAAATAAGGGAGGATCCTAGCTGGATGGACTCTATTGTATCGTTCCTCAAGGAGGACGTTTTGCCCGAGAATAAGTCCAAGGCCGACAAGGTGCGGAGGAAAGCTCCTCGGTTCTGGCTGTCTGAGGACCAGAAACTGTATAAGAGGTCTTTTTTTGGCCCGTATCTGCTGTGTGTACACCCCGAAGTAGTAGAGCTGCTCCTGGAAGAATTACACGAAGGAATTTGTGGAAGCCACATAGGGGCAGATCTTTGTCTCACAGGGCCCTCACACAAGGCTACTGGTGGCTAAACATGCAAAAAGAGGCACAAGAATATGTGAAGAAGTGTGACCAATGCCAAAGATTTGCACCATATATTGATCAACCTGGAGGGGTCCTTAATCCCTTGTCCAGTCCTTGGCCTTTCGCTCAGTGGGGCTTGGATATTGTAGGGCCTTTCCCTAAGGCAGCAGGGAATAAAAGGTATTTGTTAGTTGGCACGGATTACTTCACCAAATGGGTCGAAGCTGAACCATTGGCAAATATCAAGGATGTGGATGCCAAAAAATTTGTTTGGAAGAATATTGTCACTCGGTTTGGAATTCCTCATACCCTAATCTTGGATAATGGACTTCAATTTGACAGTAAAACCTTTAGGAGGTGTTGCTGTGATCTGGGAATAAAGAATAGGTATTCCATTTCGGCCTATCCACAAGGAAATGGACAGGCCGAGGCTGTCAACAAGGTCATAGTGAATGGACTAAAAAAGAGATTGGACGACGCGAAGGGAAAGTGGGTGGAAGAGCTGCCACACGTCCTTTGGACTTACTGGACTACACCTCTTAGATCTACTGGGAAGACACCTTTCTCAATGACTTATGGAGCCGAGGCTGTCATTCCTTTGGAAACTAGGTTTCCCACGTTGAGAACAAGGTCTTTTGTTCCGAGCGGCCACGATGGGCTGTTAGAAAAGAGCCTAGATTTAATTAAAGAATGAAGAGAAAATGCCATGGTCCAATTGGCCTACTATTAACAAAAGCTCAAACAAGGATACGATGCTAACGTGAAGCTAAAGCCACTGGCACTTGGAGACTTGGTTCTAAAGAAAGTTATGGGAACTGCGAAGAACCTAGCATGGGGGAAGTTAGGACCTAATTGGGAGGGGCCCTATTGCATCACATCAGTGGCCGGAATAGGTGCATATTATCTTGAAGATCTAGAGGAAAAGACTATACCACTTCCTTGGAATGTATATAACCTTAGAAGATATTATTATTAATGGAGATTTTCTTCACCCTATTTGGGTTTATTATATTGTATGTCATGTGTTCTTGACAATTATCTAAGTATCAAACAGAATCTTGGTCATGCCTGGCTCCTCAGACCACATACCTTGGAAAAATTGATAACTCTTAGTCATTATTTTAAGTATTAAATAGAACCTAAGCTATGCCTAGTTCCTCTGACCACCTGCTTTGGGAAAATTAATACTTTTTGACATCTATCCAAGTATCAAACAAAACCTTGGTTATGCCTAGCTCTTCGGACCACATACCTTGGGAAAATTGATAACTCTTAGTCATTATTTTAAGTATTAAACAGAAATTAAGTTATGCTTGGTTTCTCGGACCACCTACTTTGGGAAAATTAATACTTCCTGACGTATATCTAAGTATCAAACAGTACTTTGGTCATGCCTGGCTCCTCGGATCACATACCTTGAGAAAATTGATAACTTTTAATCATTATTTTAAGTATTAAACAGAACCTAAGCTATGCCTGGTTCCTTAGACCACCTACTTTGGGAAAATTAATACTCCCTGACATCTATCTAAGTATCAAATAGAATCATGGTCATGCCTAGATCCTCGGATCACATACCTTGAGAAAATTAATAACTTTTAATCATTATGTTAAGTATTAAACAGAACTATGGTCATGCCTAGATCCTCGGACCACATACTTTGGGTAAATTGATGTCTTTCAATCACTATTCTAAGTATTAAACTGGACTTTGGCTATGTCCGGCTCCTCGGACCACATACTCTGAGTGAATAAATACTTTCTGTCAAATGGCTAAGGGTGAGGGCTAAGCCTTGGATATTATAGGCTTTTTGGGATTACAAATTTAACGTAAGTTGGCACTCCTTAACGAAGACTTCAATGTCAGGCATAACCACTCCGAGCAGCAATGATTCTTAGTGCAGCAAGAAGTCTCAATTAGATGCTCATGAGCATCACTTAGAGCATTTATAGGCATTCCTATGTCTGATTAAAAGGTAATCATCCTTTTGACCCTATAAACTTATCACTAAGCAAGGCACAGAGTAATTTTAAAACCTATATGTTCTTAAAATTAGGGTTATGCCTTGCTGAGATGATGAACTTAGTAGATTTTACTTGTTTTAATACTGGTCATATAGAATGAGATAACTTTCCTGTCACCCATGCAGATTGATAAGAAAGGGTTTTGCTTTATTATTACGTTTATTGAGTACTAAATAAGATAGAAATTGCATCAATACTTGAATGAGAATCATAGGGATAAGGAAATTACTCATAACTTTCATTATCAAGAGCCTCGGAGCAAGGCAAGATAAATACAAAATGGCAACTTGGATTTAAATTATGAACACCAAAAGAAAAGTTGCTGGTTAAAAAGAAAACAACAAGAAGAAGAAGGAAAAGAAAAAAGTTGCCCTAAGTCTATTTCTTTTTTATTATTATTTTTCCCAGGGGAGGGGCCTTGGTTTGCTAATTTGCAGCCTCTGAGGACCTTTGATCTGCTCCCTTTGGGTCACCCTTAGTCGGAATGGGGAGGCTTGCCAAAACAATTTCCATTCTGGTGTCCCTTTTATCTTTGGAGGGGTCTTAGGGAGTAGCCGGGGGCATGGTAGCATCAGGGGCCACCTCCTTTGTCACCTCAGCACTTTTTTCATTTACCCCAGATTGCTTGGCCCCTTTTGGAGGGCTTCTAGGAGGGGGTGGAACCTTGTTGGGGTTGTCTTTCTCAGAATTTGCCACCTCGGGAGGGGTGACTGGTTTGGAGCTGCCTGGGGAAGAGGCACGAATGGCTGGGGGGTAGTAGACATTTTCTGCCTTCCTAAGTATAGAAGAAGCCTCAACACTAGCTCCATTGAGGGCTTCATCCCATACTTGGGCGCAGTAAATCCTACACACCCCTGGGACCTCCGCCCTAAGGGCTTCCTCGGTCTCAGTTACCCCAATATCATAGCCTTCTTATTGTGCCTCCTCCCTTGCCTTTTCGACCTCTTCCTTAACCTTCTCGGCCTCCTCCAATCTTTTCTTTAAAGCTTGAACCTGCTCCTTAGAGGCAGTCAGCTGGTCCTCGGTGCTGCGGAGAAGTTGCCTTTGGTTTTCGGCTTGCCTCTCCACATTATCCAGAGCAGCAGTGGCACTTTTCTTCTCTTTCTCTACCTCCTGCAGCTTGTTCTTTAGGTCCTTGTTACTTTTTTCAGCCACATGAAAGGCGTCCATGGCTGCAATCCTCCTCCCCTCTTCCTCTTTCATTTTGCGGTGGAAGTAGTTCACCATCTCCTCGGCCTTGAAGGTGGCTTGGATGGCCTGAAAAGAAAAGGGAGCACAAATAAAAAAAAAAAAAAACAACAATAAAAAAAAAAAAAATAATAACAAACTTACCATGGCCAAGTCCCTTTTAAGTCCAAGGAAGACTTCGTAATGCCTCATAGATCTGAGGTCAGCCATGTCCTTGGGCAATAGCAAGGATTGTTCCACCGTATCTGCCACGTACCCAGCGGTGCCCCCCTGGAAGTCTCAGATTGAGGCATGATCAAGAAAAGGAGCTCCATTTAACTCCATGTGAGGGGCCCAGATGGGAGTGGCAGCTTAGTGGTCAACCCTTGTTTCCCCTTCAGTGGCCAACCTCGTTTGCATTGTTCAAGGTTGTTTGGTCCCCCTTTGGGGCTCGGTCTCTCGAGGAAGCTGGTTCTTCCTAACCTCCACCAGTTCTTTCCCTTTATCCTCCCTTTTCCTTTTATGATCGGCTGGATCAGCTCGAGATGATTGGGTGGGTGGAGGGGTGGGGAGTCTGGTCTGTGAAGCCTTGGTAGGTGCATCCCTCCCGGGTTGAGATTCCAATAGCTCTTGAAGGGTTGATCTCTGCTTCCTCTGAATGCCCTTCTCGTTTAGTGAGGGTGCAACTCCTTCAAAGTGACTAGGTAGAGGCTGAAAAGACTGGCTGAGGTCACCAGTTGATGTCCCAGGAGACAAAGGCTAGTTAAAAACCTCATAGAGGTCATCTGAATCTCAGACTTCTACTACTTCCTTTTCTTTTTCTTTTTCTCCCTCGCCTTCTTCTTTGTTGGTGGGTTGGGAGAAAGTAGATTCACTAGTTGCGATTTGGGTTGGGAAAGCTACTTTAGGAATGTCCTCTGGGATTGGTTGAGAAACTAGATTGCCCCTTGGGATGGGTTGAGTGAAGTGGGTGCCTTCTGGAATAGGTGTGCCTTTAGGGAGGAGAAAACCAGGGACAGCTACACTTATGCGGTGTAGACGGGGGTCCTTGGCTTTGATCACACACTTAAGCGCCTGGAAGCTGGATGAGATCGGCTTGTATCCTAAGATCAGGTGAGCCGCTCGTAATTGACCGTCCGAGTTGACAAACACCTCGGCTTTAAGGATTTTGTCTAGGCTATCCTTATTAACCAAACTGAAGTTCGGCTTAGCGGCACGTCTGTCTGCAAAACCATCAAAGAAACAAAGAGTTGTTAGAATCAAAAACGTCATAAATGACAAGAAACGGGTTATTTAAAATAGTCTTCCTAAGCCTAAAGCCCCATCTGGTTGCCCCCCCTTGTCGGGCAAGGGAGGCCATTGTGCCATTCCCCTAACAAGATCAGAAAGTCTTTTTTTAGCCCCTTGTTGGATTCGGGAAGGCATTGGATAAGCCTAACCTCAGGGTATCTTAATTTCAAGTAGTACCCTTGTCCCTTTAGATGATGAAGATTATAGACCCAATTGACATCATGATGGCTCAAACCTAAACCCATTTTTTCATTAAGGGCCTCTATGGAACCTAATATCCTAAACATATTAGGGGCACACTGAGTGGGAGCCAACCTATGAGCCCTAAGGTTATCTCTAGTGACTCTGCCCATAGGGATTTTTATCCCTCATTCTATGAAGGCAATCATTGGGATCACTACTTCTCCCTCTTGTCTATCCTCGTGCCACTGACCCTCCTTACAGTACTCAATACCTACCCCTGGAGGGATCCTATACAGAGTTTTAAAGCTCTGGATTCCCTCCTCAGAGTCTACCAGGCTTTTGAATCTACCCATTTCTGGAAGAATTTGAAGACACCTAGAGTGATTAAGAGGAAAAAATAGAGCTGAGGAAAGAAAAAGTGCGAAGAACAGAAAAATGTATGGAGAAGTAAAGTGCAAAGATTCATAAAGACTTACAGATATAAGGAATGTGACCTCAGACGAGCTTTTAGTATTTGAAGAAGCATGAGTAAGGTAAGAGAGTTGGCAGGTTCAGTGTATGTGCGCTAAAAACTAAGTGAATGCTAAAGTGAAGAATGTGTTTGATTTGAGTGGTATTTATATCAAAGAGAGAACTATAGTGCGAGAAAATTCCCGCGCAAGTCCCAACAGAATTCTCAGCTGTTGGATTTGTATCGCACCGTAGAACGTGGAGAACACGAAACCGTAAAAATTTAATGAGGAGTGCGTCTCGCAAGTTGAAGCGTCAGGAGCGTGTCTTAGGCAGGTAAAAAGGCGTCTTTATGAACAGAGGTGGGACAAAATGAGCGCAGAGCGAACATAGTGACGTTGAAATCCTCCTTTCTTCTCGAGGAGCTAGAAAGAAGAATCTCAAGGGGCTATTGTAGGGATATTGGGCCTAGAAGTTCATAATCTATTTGTACATTGGGCCTATGGCCCAAGCCGAGGATGAGGTTTTGTCCGAGGAGGAGGAATCTTTGTCAGAAGAGACTGTGTTAGTAAACAAAGAAGTTAGTTTTGGCCATAATGGCTCAACAGGATGAGCTGAGGATAAATTTATTCTCGACAGACCAAGGATGAGGTCTGAAGAGGTAGTCTGTCAACTAAGGTAACATTCTAGGAGGTCCTGTTAGTGCAGATAAGCCATCAGACAGGGAAGTGCCCTAAAATATCTAAGGAGAAAGCTGCTACTTCTGCATTAAATGCACTGCAGCTAACTCCTTGGTTGCATTAATGTGGAGGTGATACTTGAACATTGTATTTTAGCCTTACAACTACTACATGAAGACTTATTGGAAGTGTTGATGGGACAAGTATCAACAGCAACCATCTGGCATGCACGTGGAAGGTAGAGATGAAAAGTGTTGGGAAATTTAGACCCCGGTTGATAGAATTAACAAGTTTTAAATCCAAGTTGTTAATTAGATTTATTATGAATAAAACTTGTTAAAACAAATAAACATCAATATCATGTCAAAAATAAATGCAGTGGAAAAGTAAATAAGACAAGATATGATGACCCAGGAAAACCAATGAAACCAATCAGTTTCACAGTAAAAAACTTAGGGGGAAACCTTCCCAAAAAGCAATCCACTATAGTAAAGAGAAGTTTCAGATCTAGTACAAAACCTTTGTCCCTAGACTCTACAATCCCCGTAGATAAACTCACAGCAAAAACCTTCTACTATTTCAGAACCTCTGAACTTTTCAATATATGAACGCCACCCTTTTTGTTGCACGAATCCCAATACGTGACTAACCAATTGCGTGGATCCCAGTATGTGACTTTAATCACCAACTAGAAGAAGATGTTGGTTGTAAAGTTCTTTACTTCATTAAGAATGAAGATCAAGAAGTACTTGGTTACAAAACCCTAAGGCGCAAAGATGCAGTAGCTTCTTTTAGAGAGAATAACGAATCGGTCACCTTTTGCATATGTTCTCATTGTATTCTCTTATTCTCTTATGTGATGGCCTCTAAAATAAGTCTTATATAGGTCTAGGGTTGTGAGAAAAGAAACCCTACACAAATACATAAGCCTGGCCCAAAAATTAGATCTGAAAATCTGAATTCCTGTAACCTCGATAGATACCTCGATCGATCGGGAGGTGTCGAGATTTATTAAACCTCAATAGATAGCTAGGTGTCGAGGAGGTGTCGAGGAGACAGAAGATTTCTCGATCGATTCACCAGCTGTCGAGAAGGTGTTGAGATTGCGATAAGAAAACACCTTAAGAGCTCGATAGATAGCCAATTGTCGAGAGGTGTCAAGCAGCTGTCGAGATATCTGTCCACAGGTGTCGAGCTATCTGTCCAGTTTTATTGAACACTTTTTCTTCACTTGTTTCTTGGTCCAATTTTCATGGCTTTAATACTAGACTTGAACAACATGTTCCTTGAAGTATTAAATACATCCTAGATCTACCCAATTACAAGTAAAGTGCGTTTTGTCAAAGGATTAGCCAACTACATAAAATATGTCCTTAACAAAAAGGAAAGACAGTATAAAAGAAGGAGGGGGCAACGAGACAAGGGGATCGGAAAATTAGAGAAGAAACACTGTAGCAATCTAGAATCAAAACTTGTAACCACTTTTGAGAGCACTATATAAGAACCAACATCCTCAGACATTGCCGAGGACATTTATTCTTCAGTCTACACTTGTCTATCTTCATCCTTTTATCACTGACTTATTTAATCTATTGTTCGATTAACTAAAACCCAGTTTTCTAACTCATTTATCTACAAATTCATTGTTTTGGCCCTTTTGGGCTTTTTGGGCCTATGTCTATTCATCTTTTGGACTAGGAGTTCAAATCTGGTCCTTACACACACACACACACACACACACACACACACACATATATATATATATATATATTCTTTTTGAAGTGAAGTTTATTCCAATATGTGAATACCTAAATCTCATGACAGGTGTGCATTCTTTCTTCATTATTATTTTTTCATTTTGTTTAAGCTATTTTTCTTTAACTTCAAAAAAATTAATAAAAACTTCTCACATACTTTTTAACCCAATTCATAATATTAAACTTTTGTACTCATTTATTCTCTTCTACAATAATTGGTTCAAGTTTTAGTTACATACTCACACTTTCATCTCTCAAAGTGATAAAGAAAACAAATAGGTTTGTTCTTTGTTCTTTTTCTAAATTTATATCTTAATTTATAATTTGTGTTAATTTCTTAATTTTAAATTATG
Organism: Quercus gilva; assembly: GCA_023621385.1. Classification (NCBI taxonomy): domain Eukaryota; kingdom Viridiplantae; phylum Streptophyta; class Magnoliopsida; order Fagales; family Fagaceae; genus Quercus; species Quercus gilva. The sequence goes on along the minus strand of CM042478.1, from coordinate 46,111,892 downwards.
AATAAGTTTGATTATATTCTTTATATTGAATGTAAATTGTTGTATATAGGTATTTGGTTGTGTTAAATTCTTCAAAAAAAAAGAAAAAGAAAAAAAAAGAGTTTATATAAATTTGGCAACAAAACTAAGTAGATAAGCCTAAGAAATGTTTACTAATAATAGTTTTATTAGTTAACTTTTTATTAAAATTATTTTAAAAAAAATTGAATAGAAAGATAATTTATTAAAGTGATTTAAACTCCACTAAAACTTTTTTAAGGGATTGGTTTAAAAGAATTTCAAAGTAATTTTCTAATTATTAACTATTATGCACTAATTTCTAACTACCAAAACCCACAATTGAAATACTAATCCGTATGAGATACCACTTCCAAAGATTAATATCTTAGCTATTATTTATTATACGCCGACTTTTTTTTTTCTTTAAAAAGAAGGGTTTCTCTCTCTCCCTGCAAAATAAAGGGATTATAACAAGAATTAGCTAGACAGGGGTAAGATTATACCACCTCTATTCTACAATAAATGTTAAATTCAGACATTTTTTATGCATATACACATGCTACACGGAGGGATTATAAAAAGAATTAACTAAATATGGGTAAGACTACACCACCTCTTTTCTACAATAAATGTTAAATTTAGATAATTTTTCATGCATATACACAGGCTACACAGAGGGATTATAATAAGAATTAGCTAGACAAGGGTAAAATTACACCATCTTTTTTTACAATAAATGTTAAATTCATATAATTTTTCATGCATATACACACACATGTAGCATGCAACGCATAAGACTTAAACTTTAAGTTTAAACTTAAACATGGTAGGGTGAAACTCATTAAAGTTTCCGTGCCTTCTTCCATGCTTTTAAGGACAAAAATTAAATTCTTATGTGAGTCTCTTTGTACTTCATATTTTTAAATGTTTAATAATTTATATTGTTCTTAATTATTGAATTGAGGTTTCACTTAAACATGATTTCAATTATTGTTTTGGATAGTTTTTAACTATTAAATTCAAGGGTTTTCCATTTAAATATACATGATTGATTGAGCCTTAAAGTTCAATATATTATTGAAAATCATTATATATATATATATATATATAATAGGTACCTCTACCATCTTCCATTCAATTATATATATATATATATTTCATAATATCTTAGTCTCACACAACATGTATTCATTGTGTAACTTAAAAGTAAAATATTCATTTGTTTTTATTATTTATTTTAAGTAAATTAATAAGAAATTATTTACATATAAATTTTAATTAAGCTGTGCATCACACCGATATAATCTAGTGTTATATATTTTAATGTGTTGTACGGTAAAATAAAAATTAAAATGTTAAGTATATTGTTAAATAATATAGTACAAATAAATAAAATAATTTTTAAAATGATAAAATAAGAAAATTTTAAATACAATGCCAAGTCAAACACGACACTATCGCCCATCGGGTGAAGAAAACTAGTGCTTTCGATATTGGGGCCCACGCAGTAAGATGCATGCATTCAGATAAGAAAAATGCTAGGACTACAGAAAATGACACAATTTTGTGTCATAAATTGCCATGTGGTGAGTTATAATTGGTAAAAATGTATCCCTATATGATTCATAGACACTTCTTCACTAGTTACAACCTGCTATATGACGAATTGTGACATAAAATTGTATAATATTTGGTAGTCCTAACACAACTCTCTCCAGGATAAACAAGTTGGACGGATCATATATTCCTATTGAAATTTGCATCCATTGGATGGTTTTTGTCAGACCAACTAGTCCTTTTCGTTTATAATGAAAACATCAAGAAGAATAAATTAAATCACAAAGCCCCACCTTCTCCAAAAATCGTCACCGCAAACGTCATTAATACTCTTATCCAGTCCACGTTAGTGCGTAATTTTTAATATTACAAAAAATTTTACAATTTTTACTTTAATTATTTTACATTATGACTGATATTTATCAATTTTTTTTTCATGAATCCATCAGTTACTTTTTCTCCGTTACTTATAGTTTATCATGTGTACGATTTTGATGAAAGTTGTGACTTAAAAGCTAAAAATTTTTGCTCCATTTTTAGGCCTTGCCCACACTCACATGCATTGGTCCTATATAAATCTCACAGATCTAAAGTACAAAACAACTATTCTGTTTTTGTTTAGACTATTCACAACCCATATCAAATATCAAATAATCATGTTGAAGCAACGGCAGAGCCAATTTGTCATAGTCGCATTTCCTGCGCAAGGCCATATAAATCCTGCCTTCCAATTTGCAGAACGCCTCATTCGCTTGGGAGTGCATGTCACATTCTTCACCACCATTGGCGCCCACCGACGAGGCATGATCAAAAGCCCTCCTACTGACGCCTTGTCGTTCGCCACCTTCTCTGACGGCTATGATGACGGAGTTATACCTATGGACGATGCTGAAAAACAATGGAATCAGCTCAAGTGCAATGGCTCCAAAGCTCTCACTGACCTCATTGTCTCCACTACCAATAAACAGTGCATAGTCTACACAATGCTTCTACCTTGGGTTGCTGACGTGGCTCATGAGCTTCATCTTCCTTCCACCCTTCTTTGGATTCAGCCTGCAATGGTTTTCGACATATACTACTACTACTACAATGGTTTTGCTGATATTATTGGGAACGACAGCGATGACCGGCCCTCTTGTTCGATACAGTTACCGGGTTTGCCATTACTCGCTACTCGTGACATTCCCTCCTTCTTGCTTGCTTCAAACCCATATGCTCATGTACACCCTAAATTCCAAGCCCAACTTGAAGCACTTGAAAGGGAGAGCAATCCTAGAGTTCTTGTAAATACCTTTGATGAACTAGAGCCCGATGCTTTAAAAGCGCTCGAAAAACATAATTTGGTTGCAGTTGGACCGCTAGTTCCATATGCTATTTTGGATGGAAGAGATCCGTCTAATGGCTCCAAAAATTACATCGAATGGCTCAACTCGAAGTCCGAATCATCAGTCATTTATGTTTCATTTGGAAGCTTATTGGTGTTAAAAAAGCAACAAATGGAGGAAATTGCACGCGGATTGTTGGATTTTGGGAGGCCCTTCTTGTGGGTCATAAGAGCTAAGGAAAATGGAGAAGAAGAGAAGTTAAGTTGTAGAGAAGAATTGGAACAAATGGGAATGATAGTGCCATGGTGTTCCCAAGTGGAGGTTTTGTCACATCCTTCACTAGGATGCTTTGTGACACATTGTGGGTGGAGTTCAACTTTGGAGAGTTTGGTTTTAGGGGTGCCAATGGTAGCATTTCCACAGTGGTCTGATCAAGGGACGAATGCGAAGCTAATTGAAGATGTGTGGAAGACAGGAGTGAGGGTGATAGTGAATAAGGATGGGATTGTTGAAGGTGATGAGATTAAGAGATGCTTGGAATTGGTTGTGGGACATGGAGAAAGAAGGGAAGCAATTAAAAGGAATGCCAAGAAATGGAAGGAGTTGGCTATGAAGGCTGCCAACGAAGTTGGTTCTTCTTCCTATAACAATCTCAAAGCTTTTGTGGATGAGATTGATGAAGTTAATGTTGTTAAAAGAGTGTAGCTTTGCTGATGTGAAGCATCATAATAAGCTACAAGACTAAGTGCCCATAACACTGCTAATGAGATTGTATGTTTGCTGATGAAATAAAAGAGTAATTATAGAAAGTGACTCTTAACACATGTAAAGATTCCCTCTCATCTACTAAGGACAGTATTCCCTGGGTACTAAATCATTTTGTAGAGGCTATCTATGTGGCACGTTCCTCGCTAGTTTCAATTTCTTTTAGTTGAATTTATCGTGAGACAAATATGGTTCCTCATAAATTAGTTATAGAGAGGTTGTCTTTTTTGTTTCTTTGTAATTTGCTTTCTATTGAATAACATTTTTAGTTTTTCAAAAAAAAAAAAGTGTTTGTTTTTACATCCATACTTTCTTTTTAAAATTTTTGCATTAATTGTGTGTATCAATATAAAATAGGAGAGATAAACAAGTGTAACAAGATATTTATATATGTTTTTTTGCCTTTGTCTTATCTTGTCTTTCTTTATTGTTGCTAGGTTGGCAAATCAGATAAGAAGATTGGAAAATTTATAATTATGGTTTGGTTTGTCCAGTAGCTATATGCTTATTGCGTCTTCTAGACATTTGTGGATCACATTCTATAATATAAAATTGGTCGATCGATAGCAACTAGCAAATTACATCTTAATGAAATTTCTTGTACTTCACTATCTAAAACTAAGCAAACCTGTTTCTATCCCAAAAATTTAAAAATTATAATAATAAAAGATTAATCAAATCCTACTTGTGATTTTTTTTTTTTTAATGGGAACTGTCACTTCTAAGTTTGAATATATTGATACATAAGAAAATTTCTAATAGTTGAATAAAAGATCTGAAATTTAATTTCCGCTTACACCAAAAACCAATTAATGCTTTGGTCTGATAATAAATAACGCAATTATTAAAAGTGGACAATTGAAACTCTATAAAAGTAATTTTCTTTAAAAAAAGTGCTAATGCAAATAAACAACTGAAGCCAGTAACACACACAAGCGTGTTTCATATGTTGTATGCACAAAGGTCATTCATTCACATTTGAATGGAAAAAGAAAGAGAAGATAATTACTTGCATATTATTGTTTTATATGTTGTATGCACAAAGGTCCTCTGTTCATATCTGTATAGCATAAGAAAGAGGAAGATAATTACTTTCATAGGTTTATTGCTGGTTTTTTTCCTCTCTTTCTCTAGATTTTCGGAGTATGAACTATGAAGAATTATTTTGTGTGAAACTTCCTCTCTTCCTCTTGATTTTTTTTCCTTTTATTGTTAATGAACTTCATTTTTACAAATTTAGGAAAAAATAATAACGATAAAACACCATTTTAACAAAAACGACCACAGACCATCAGAAATTCAAGACATATCGCACTAGAGAAATTTAAGCTTGCTAAGTTCCACTATTTTCTTTAGTATAAAACTCACCAAGAATATTATCCTTTGTGGATAAGTCATGCCAGTCACAAAAAATGCCAACAACAAAAATCCATGGGCATCTCATAATTTAGCCTTTTCTTCCCTTTCTGCTGAGCATGGAGGCATTGACAGCTCATTTGTCAAATGTTTTATTGTGAAATAGATGTTGTTAGGTTCTAAGTAGTTAAGAACTAATGTATTAGAACTCTAATTTATTAGAACTCTAATTTGTATTGTTGGCAAATTATGATCAAAACAGGTGTTTAGTCTTGTTTTAGACTTGCTCAAAGTATGTGTTTTATGTAAAGTTGGAATCGAGTTAACTGCAGAATTGAGTGTGCAATTCTGACTGGCTCGATCGATCGAAAGTTGTGCAGAATGTTTTTCTACAGAGTTTTTTTCAACTTAGCCCTAAGCCCATATGACGTGTAGGGTTTTATGTTTTACCCTAGGTATAAAAGGGAAACCCTAGCCACATTTTTGATGTTGCTCTATTTGCTGTATCTGTGAATCTCTTATGAGATCTGAGAGGTGGTTGCCTTCACACAAGTTTAGAATTATCAAGAAGGAGATTTGATTGAGAGCTTGATGATCATTTAATTGCTGCACTAAAGAGCTAAAAGATATACAAGCGGGTGTGCTTGTACTTGCTGGAGAATCCAAGAAAGAAGGAGTCCGTGGTTTTAGAGCTTGCACGTGGTCGTGTCAGTAAGTTTTCTACTGGTGGGTAGCAATAGGATGTTTATGGTCTAAGTCGCTATTGTAAAAACTTTGATTCTTTTATTAGTAGATTCAGGTTTACCTTGAGTATAGCTAGGTTAAAATTCTCCCCAGGTTTTTTATTAGTTTGGTTTTCCTAGGTCATCATGTCTTTGTATTCTTTATATTCCGCACTTTACATTGATATGATCGTATGATTGTATTAATCTAGATTTGGAATTTGGACTAAGTAATAACTTGGCTAATAAACTAGGTTAATCCAATTGTGTTTAAGGGGTCTAAAAACAAACAAGTGGTATCAGAGCAGGTTGCTTTCTTGTTATAGATCTTTTGATCTCTAAGCTGATCCTTGACCCTTGCTATCATGGAACACGGATACTTTCTAGTTATTCCTCCTCGCTTTGATGGGAATAATTATGCTTATTGGAAAGTAAGGATGAAAGCATTCCTGAAATCAATTGATAAGAGAGTCTAGAACTCTGTTGAATACAGATAGAAGAAGCCCACTACTCCTGTTAGTGAGTGGCAAACTTTTCAAAAAGAAGCAGCCGCGTTTAATAGCAAAGTTAAGAATGCTATCTTTAACGCTGTTTCTATGGAGGAATTTAAAAGAATCTCTAATGTTGAGGTTGCTCACACTACTTGGAATATCCTCTAGACTGTGCATAAAGGCACAAAGACAGTTAAAATTAATAAGGATATGTTTGGTACACTAAATGTAGATTACATTAGCAATAGTAATCTTTATTACTGAGAATATAAGACATTGTAATGGAATAATTATTACGATTCATAAGTTTGGTTGTTACAGATGGAAAACTTGTAAAACATGGTATATAAGGAAACTTTATATTTTTGGAAATATATTAATTTTAAAACCTATTATATACACTAAGGAATATCTATTACACCCATGTTAAAGAGGAATAACTATTCTTTAATTTAAAGAATAGTTATTCCAATGTAATAACTAATCCATGTAATAAAGATGCAACCAAATGACCGAATTGATATTACACATGAATAACTATTCCATTATAGGAGTTATTACAGCGTACCAAATGTACCCTAAGTTGCAGCAATTAACTACTAGATTTGAAAGCATTAGGATGCCTGATGATGAATCCTTTGATGAATTTTATGCTAAACTTAATGTCATTGTTAATTCTGCATATAACTTGGGTGAAATCTATGATCAACCTAAAATTGTTAGGAAGATTCTTAGGTCTTTAATTGAAAATTTTAGACTCAAAGTGACTGCCATCACTGAGAGCAAGGATATGGACTCCATCCCTATTGATGAACTTGTAGGATTTCTTTAGTCTTATGAGTTGGACCTACCTAAAACAAGCAAATCCAAATTAAAATCAATGGCTCTTAAGTCAGTTGATGATGTTGATGTTGGTGGATTTGATGATGAGCTCTCTGCTACAGAGATTGCTTACCTTGCCAAGAATTTCAGGAATTTCCTAAGAAATAGCAACAGAAGGGCAAGAGGTAAAAACACTTCTGAACCTAGAAACTTTTAGAAGAATGATCCCACTAAGGTTAATAACACTGAAAAACCTAGAGAAAAAGTAGCTCAATTTCCTAATAATTCTATGGGTCCTCAATGTTTTGGATGTCAATGGTATGGTCACATGAAATCTGAATGTCCTACATACTTGAGGTCTAAGGGTAAGGCTATAGCTGTAACCCTTAGTGATAATGAAGTTTCCGATGATGAGTCTGGTTCTGACGAGGATGGAAACTTTATTGCTTTCACTGCTACTGCTGTAGTCAATGAAAGTGTGTCTGTTGAAGAGAACCCTTCTGATGGGGAACTCTCTAAGGATGCAGATTTTCAAGAAGCCTACAATAAACTTTGCAAAGTTGCTGCAAAGGATGCTATGAATGTTGATCTTGGCTTGAAGAAAATTTCTTCTCTGGAACTTGATAAGAAAAATTTGCTTGTGAAACTGTTTGATGCTAATGAACTTTTGAACAATGTGAAAACTGAGAATATGCTTTTGCTTGATAAAGTTAAGAATTTGGAACTTGATTTATCTATTTCTAGATCTGTTAGTTCTAAATTTGATCATATGCTGAGTGTTCAAAAGTCTCCTTCTGACAAATCTGGATTAGATTTTGTTGAAAGCATCTCTGTGTCTGCACCCCATTCCACAAACTTTGTTCTTCTTCTTCCTTTGAACCCCCTGTGAGTGAGGCTGTGAGTGAGACTGTTAAACCTGTAGAGGTCACACCTCATAGGAAGATTAGGGTTGATAAGAAAGAGTCTAAATTTAAGGAGTTTACCCTTTCTAAGGACATGTTACATGGTAAGCCTGCTTGGGTTTGTTATTTTTGTGGAAAGTCTAGACATATTCGTTCAAACTGTTACAAGTTACAAGCTGTAAGCTGCTAAGAGAGCAAACAAACCAAAAGTACCTGTGCCTCAAGCACAAGATCCTATGTTACTCATTGGTGAATTGGTAAAGGCTCTAAACCTTTATTCCAATCCTGGAGTTGGAAATCATTCCCATGTGAATAAGAATTCCAATGCTCGTGGTGCATCTAAAATGTTTTGGATGCAAAAGGCTCAATCTAACTGAGTTTTTCTAACATGGTCCTTGTGCTTCATTGCTTTACTCTTTGTGACCATTGTTATTTGGTTTTTGTTTTCTTTGATTCTAGGATTTGCATTGCATAACATTCATGCATTTCATTCTAGGACTGTTTTTGTTTCTTCTTTTCAAAATAATAATAAAAAAAGGAAGCAAATTGTGTTTTGTATTTATTTTCTTGGTTTTGAAAACAAGGTTGATCAATTTATTTTCACATAACATGTCTTTGTACCTTGTTTAGCTTGGATGAGCTTATTTATTGCACTTTACTAGTTGAAGCTTTGTAGTGCATGTTGTGTGGGAAAAATGTTTATGGTTTTTGATCACTTTGTCTTGATCTTGAAGTTACATGTCTTTGACTGTCGGACTTGAACCTTTTGAGAAAGACATAAATAACCATCTCACCACTGTTCACTAGCCAATCATGAACAACTTAGTGCATATCATAAGATTTTGTACTCGAGAAAGTGTAGCATATGCACAAAAACAACATAAGGTGTAGACTCGGTTTAAAATCTTAAAATTGGTGTGTACATTATTGAACTTAAAGTTAAATCAAACAACTAAAATTGGTGTGTACAATATCCCGACTTTTTAATAAGTTTTTGATCAATTAAAATTTGTGTGTACAATATGAGGCAAATCAAGAAACTTACATAATTGCAAACTTATGATCTAGGAGATGTGAGAGTTATATGATGTAACTTTTTAGGTGATAGTCTCTTTCAAACTCTATGTGATGAATTTTGTAGACTTTGTGTTTGATTTCTATTCACATATCACCTCACATGTATCTCAAACTTTTGCTAGTTGCACACACTACACAAGTTACTCTTTACTAAACTTTGTACATGTTATTGTGTGTGTTTTTGGTTTGACTAACCAAGTTTGAAAATTCCTTGAGTTTTATGCAAAACATATTTGATGCTTGAAAATTTGAGAGATTGGATTGAAAATTTCATTTATGGGAAAACTAGATTAAAACCTTGTGTTTTTTAAAGACATTTCATCTCATACTTATGCATTTTATTTTGAAAATTCAATGCTTTGAGGAGTGTATGCACAAAATTCTTTGTTTTTCAAAAATTTATTTTTTTTACAATTTCGATCAATCGAATTTGTTCTTCGATCAATCGAAATTGCAATTAAAAGATTTGGTCAGCCTCAGTCTGTTTCGATTGATGCTCGATTGATATTAGATCAATCGAAGCATTTTCGATCGATCGAAACTAATTTTCGATCAATCGAAAATCGTATTGGGAGTTTTTTTTAAAAAGGATGATTTTCACGTTCAAACTCACTTTTTCAAAAAGTTTTTTAGCTTTCTCTCTTAATACAACTCGGTCAAGGCTCAAATCAAATTTTTTGTCGTTTTCCTCCATTCCTTTTGCAAGGTTTTTCTCTCCAAAGGCCGGTAAGACCATATTACCCTTCCTTTTGCATTTATTTTCATGTTTCATGCATTTTATTTGGGAAATTTCGAACCTAAAATTTTGGGGGTTTTTGATGATTCAAGCTTGTTTACTTGAAGTTGATCAATGGGTTTCTGTTGGGGGATGTTATAAACATGATCTATAATGTTTAATTTGATCAATTTGGTGAATTGTGAGAAATTGAAATTTCTAGGGCTTGAAGTATACCCGAATTAGGGATTTTGTTCAAATTGAGTTTAATTGATGAAATTGGCTTGTTGGATTGATTAATTTGGTCATTATAAACTGTTTTCTATCTTGTGTGATGATCAATTAGTCAATTTAGTACAAATTGAACAAGTGTTTTTCAAAATTTTGGGGTTTTTGTTATAAACTCTATGCTCAAGCCAATTTTGTGATTCTCAACTTAAATTGAACTTGTTATCACTGCATTAGAGCATGCATCATGACATTTATCTGTTCATGCATCATATAGATTGTTATTTCTATATTGTTTTGTGCTAACTTGTAGTCTGCCCTTAGTTTTTCTTTTTGTTTCTTTTTGATTCTATTCTTGTGTCTTGTCCTTAACTTAGCACCATGCCTAGGAAGACTAGAGCTCATAGGTCTGCTCCCTCACCCCCTCTTCCTACCTTTGATAGTGAGAGATTCCCGAGTGCGAAGAATGAGGAAATCTATGAGTCATTGAACCTAAAGAGAAAGATATGGGCTAAGTGTAAAGTGTTGTTAGATGAGATTGATCCAGCCATTAGGGCTAATTTTGAGCGTAGGGGTTGGCTACCATTGATGGATATCAGTCATCCACCTTTAGCTACCCTGATTAGAGAGTTCTTCTCGAACCTCTCTGTCCACGACTATGATTCCAACAATTTAGTAAAAAGTTGGATACGAGGTGTAGAGTTCACCATTACTCCTATAGTAGTGGCTGATGCTTTTGGGGTACCGTTGGTCTAGCACCCTATCTATCCGTATGATGAGTCTTCTCCCTTGGATGACATCATGTCTTACATCACTGGGACTCTTATCTAGTGGGGTTTTGATCCTCGGATCACCACTGCTGAGCTTACTGAGGTTCACTACCTTTTCTTTAGGATAGCCTATCATTCCTTGTGGCTTATCTCTCATCTGCACACTATTCTTTTGGAGCGATGTGCATTTTTGTATGCTCTTGTTACAGATGCTTCTATTAGTTTTCCTCATCTATTTCTTCATTCTTTGAACGAAGTTCATAGGAGTTTTTCTACCGCTTATGCTCTTGTTCATCCTGTTTTCATTCATAGGATTTTGTTGTATCTTGGTTTAAAGGACTTTCTCGCTTCTGAGCCTGTACACATAGTAGCTCCCATAGGTGCCTCCTTCCTTAGGTAGAGGGCTGCTCATTTGAGAGAGAGCTCTAAATGCCCTCGTATTGAGCCTTCTGGTACTACACCCCTTTCTTCTTCTACAAGTCCTACTTTTAGTGAGGCGTCTGATTTTGCTGCTGCTGTTGTTGTTACTCCCCCTCCTTTAGATGACTTTGACATTCATCGTACCTTAGAGACTGTCATGATCGTTTAGGCAGCTCATGGTCAGATTTTGGTGGACATGCTTGATGAGCTTTGTGCTTTGCGAGTAGATTTGGTGCATTTTTGACGTTCGCCTTTGCCATCTCCTTTTGTTGATGGATTCTGATTGCCCTTTGGCATTCCGTCACAAAAAAGGGAGTACATTTGGACATTTGTAAAGGATTTTTATAGTTAGGAGGAGATTTTTTGTTTGATGGAGCTTGTGGAGTTTAGATTGTATCTAGGTTCTTCACTGTGTATGTATCATTTTTGGCTCTTGATGTATTGTTTTTGGGCTATTCATGTTAGGGGGAGATACATTGTGATATATGTTTCTTGTTTCACTGCTCATTGATTTTATATTTATGAGTTATTCATGATATATGTCTTTGTTTTGTGTTTTATGAAGTCAAAATTTTATTGGCGAAAACCACATTTTTCATCCTTACATTTTCACGCGATTCTCACTTTGGTCCCTAACTTTTTTTTCCACCGCTTTTAGTCCCTATCTTGGAAAACACATCTTGTTTTGGTCCCTATCGTTACATCAGAGACGAAAAATGCACACGTGACAAACGGCAGAATTAAAAAATATTAAAAATATTTTATTTTATTTTAAAATAAAATAAAATTTTAGTTATCATTTAATTATTTAAATAATAATTGTTCTTCATCCCTAAGAACATGGTTGCCCAGAAAATAAGAAATTCAAGATTTTCTTTCGTTTTCTTGCATTTTCATTCCATCCAAACAAGCAAAAACATATATAAAACCCAGAAAATTTGCAACGAATCAATAAACCCACTGCACCATCACCATGCCAATGTTCATCACCATAGACCATCCACAGTAACCATCGATATCATTTCCTCTGTTCCAAAACTTCAAAATCCCACCCACACTCTCTAGTAATTTGAACGGGAGTTCAAATTCCCAATCGAATTGGGAAAAGAAATTTCAAAATCCCTAAATGGCAAAATTCTTGGAACTAGAGAAATCAAGACAACTACGCCATCGTTGACTTCGCCTCCAAGATCTGGATCTACCATCATCCTCAACCCCTTGGCCATTGTCGACTTTGCAGCTAAAATCTAGATCTGCCCTTTCTGCTTCGAGCGGAACCACTTCCCTCCCAACTACGCCTCCATCTTCGACGACAACCTCCTTGCAGAGCTCTTCCCTCACTACACCACCATTGAGTACTCTCAAGACAACCAAATCAATCAGTCGCTGTCGCAACCGCCGCTTGTTTTCTTGTCCGTGATGTGGATTTGATTGTGTGGGTTTTAATGAAAATGAGAGGATGAAGGATTGAAAAGGGTTGGGTTTAAATCTGGGTTGGGTTGGGTTTTTTTAAATCTAGAGAGGATGAAAGACTGCTGAGCTCTTCCCTTTCTTGTTCTTGTTCTTTGTATTTAAATCTGGGCTGGGTTCTTAAAAAAAAAAAAAAAATTTGGGTTGGGTTTTTTTTTTTTTTTTTTTTTTTCTTTTCTTTTGAGAATCATCTGGGTTGGTATTTTTGTTGTTCTTGTTCTAAATTGACTTAGATTAGTTTTTGGTTTTTAGTTATGTTTTTAGTTTTTTTTTTTTTATATATTTAATTAAAATTGATAAATTAGTTTTTTAAATGTAGTTGTTGATGTGGCATTTTTTAATGTCAAATAATATTTATTATTAATATTTTTAATATTTCTTAATTCTACCATTTGCCACGTGTGCATTTTCCGTCTTTGATGTAACGGTAGGGACCAAAACGAGACGTGTTTTTCAGGATAGGGACTAAAAGCGGTGAAAATAAAAGTTAGGGATCAAAGTGGAATCGCGTGAAAATGTGGGGACGAAAATGTGGTTTTCGCCAATTTTATTTTTGTTTTACTTGTATTTTCCACACATGCGTTTATGCGTTTTGTTTAAATGTTTGAGGAAATATACAGGTTGATTCAGTCGTGCTGCTATCTATACTTGCAACTGATAGATAGTAGTTAGGTTGAATTTTTTTAATGGGCATTATTTTTTTGTAAAGGGCTTATACTTGTAACTTTGAGCATTGTGTTTGTATTTTGTCACGAATTGCCAAAGGGGGAGTTTGTTAGGTTCTAAGTACTTAGGAACTAATGTATTAGAACTCTAATTTGTATTGTTGGCAAACCATGATCAAAACAGGTGTTTAGTCTTGTTTTAGACTTGCTCAAAGTATGTGTTTTATGTAAAGTTGGAATCGAGTTAACTGCAGAATTGAGTGTGCAATTCTAACTAGCTCGATCGATCGAAAGTTAGGCTCGATCGATCGAAAGTCGTGCAGAATGTTCTTCTGCAGAGTTTTTTTCAACTCAGCTCTAAGCCTATATGACGTGTAGGGTTTTATGTTTTACCCTAGGCATAAAAGGGAAACCTTAGCCACGTTTTTGATGTTGCTCTATTTGCTGTGTGTGTGAATCTCTTGTGAGATCTGAGAGATAGTTGCCTTCACATATGCTTAGGATTATCAAGAAGGAGATTTGATTGAGAGCTTGATGACCATTCAGTTGCTGCACTAAAGAGCTTAAAGATACACATGTGGGTGTGCTTGTACTTGCTGGAGAATCCAAGAAAGAAGGAGTCCGTGGTCTCAGAGCTTGCACGTGGTCGTGTCAGTAAGTTTTCTTCTAGTGGGTAGCAATAGGATGTTAGTAGTCTAAGTCGCTATTGTAAAAACTTCGATTATTTCATTAGTGGATTCAGGTTTATCTTGAGGATAGCTAGGTTAAATCCTCTCCAGGTTTTTTACCGGTTTAGTTTTCCTAAGTCATCATATCTTTGTGTTCTTTATATTCCGCACTTTATATTGATATGATTGTATGATTGTGTTAACCTAGATTTGGAATTTGGACTAAGTAATAGCCGAAGGAAAGATGAGCTTATCATGAGTAGCGGTATCCTAATAGACATCAATAATAGATGTGATGAAATGAGAGGGAAAATCAATGGTAAGACCCTCCATTAGAGAAAGAAGAAAATGTGCACACGGCTTAGTGATAGGGTTATAGTGAGACAATGGTGTGAGAGTAAATGTCATCACCATGTTAAGGAATTTCGAGCCTTTTGCAAAACCTAAGCATGAAGTGTTTAGCTTATCACTGTTAGGGTTTGTGCCCTAAAATCCAATTTATTAGCATGTTATAAATAATTAAATTGTTTAATTACTCCCTCCGTCTCACTTTTTTTGTCCTCTATTTTATTTTGAGATGTCCCAAAATATTGTCCCGTTTCTAAAAATAAAAGTCATTAATTTACTAATGTTCCTATTATACCCCTATTAATTTATTAATTCAATTTTTTGATAAATTTTTTAAGGGTAGTTTTGGAAACTTGTACATTTTTAAAAGGTAGACAAGACAATAAATGATGTTCTCTTAAAAAATTTGACTTTTCAAACAGGACAAAAAAAGTGGGATGGAAGGAGTATATGAGACTATCTACAAATGAACTAATGAGACATTATCTTAGTCCATAAGATGCATAGTATGTGATTTATGTGAAAAGTCACAGAAAGATATAAATCACAAGTTTTTTGTAAACTCAAAATTTTTACTTCGTAGTCGGTGATGAAATTGGGCGTTTCATCTGCGAAGACTATAACATATCAACTAAGATGATTTGTCTTGATCATGGAAGTGGAGACTTTTAGTTGATATGTTGATATGTTTTAAGAGTTAAGTCATATTGAACTGGACCGCTGTGAGATTTATTATTCTTCTAACGACTGTCAAATGAATAATAAATCTCACAACTTCTATTTACATCAACTCTAAATCCTGCGAGAATAATAGACCTGATCATGAGATGTAGGTTGCTTCGATATATTAGGAGTGAGATCTATAAGTTACGGTCAAAACCTCAGTATGTTGGGCAGCCGCATTTAGTGTTGATGGAACATATATTCTCAAGATAGAATTCATAATCTCTTAACGGAGATATAAAATATTCCCTTAAGATAAGTTTAATGGGTTTGGTTATTCAGAGTGTTGGCCCAACCACTTTAGTAAGAAGTTACTAAAGTATATATTTATGAAATTGGATTTCATAAATATATGATGAATAACATAAAGGATTAAACCGGGTACTCAAGGATTAAGATGTAGTAATCTTTAAAGTGGCAGTTAATATTTATGACTTTGTATTACTACGAGCATTTTAATGAAGGGGTTGAATGTATAATAAAGTCTTGGGATATAATTTATTAATAAGGCCTAGAGTGCAATTATATTCTTATAGTGGTATTGAATATAATTAATGGTAACTTTGGACTTGTCAAGAGTTGACAGAAAAGCCCAAGGCCCATTGGAGCTCGAGTCTTATTTGTTCCCTTTGGTCCCATCTCAAGCCACAAACTAAAGCCCAATTAGGTAGGCCCAAAAGGCTAATCCAATTAGATAATCAGTCATTATTTAATAAGAGTTATTAAATAAAGAAACTACTAATGTAGTTATAATGTACGTATGATAAAAAGAAAAGAAATCAGTTTTTCTCCACAAGGAGAAAAAGAAGAATTTTCTTTGGGAATCTATGTACAAAAAGACTGATTAAGAGACCACACATCTTGGGCATCATGTGGAATTGAGATGAAGATTAAAGGTATTCTCAAGTTACGGTTTTGAAATTCACTGCACCAAGGTACGCTTTTTATTCTTTGTTCTAGAATTCATGGTTACATGTTATCTTTCATAATTGAAGTAGATCCGTGTTTGTTGCTTCCGCTGCATGTGTTTTGTATGAGATACAAAACCAGATTATCCAACAATCACCCCATATGGAAGGAGTCCCACAAAAATGGGAGATGAGTTTGTCTTTAGACACGGTCTGGAGACGATCACAACCAGGGTAGTTAGGATGCGCTACCTTAAGGACTCGTAGTACCTCGGCATCAAGATCTGGGGTAACTACTATACGTGTACCTTGGAATCGCATAGCGAACTGAGGCATAAAGGTATCGATGTTGTGTATGTTGGAGTAGAACTCTTGTATAAACATGACAGGACAACGCACGAGTTTCTTACATAGAGATTCCCATCCCCGAGTCTGAATGACATCGGGTAGCATAGTGCCGGAGAAATTCGACAGAATAACCTGGGGTTCCGAATGAACACTACAGTCCTGGAAGTTCTCAAAGAAGTCCGTCTTGGCCTTCTCATCATGGAACTAGATGTGAGATGGAACAGAAGGAAAAGATGAAGAGAATGACTCGGAACCTTGAAGAGGGTTCCAAGCCAGAATGGATTTTCTCTGTTTGGGTGCCATAAAGAGGTTCTATTAGAGAAAGAGTGAGAAGACAGAAAAGAAACACAATCTCAGACCATAAAAAGAGAAAATGAGAAGTATGTATGCATGAAAAGTGCATGAACATGTGACATGAAAATTTAAGAGCATCATGGGTAAAACCCAATCCAAACCTAATAGCACTCACATCAATAATCAAGCACACATCTAACAAATGCATGAAACATTGTTGTAATGTTAATGGAATGCAATAAATGATCATACAGCAACAACATCATAACACCTAACCCAAAAATTTCAAGAGAAACTCATAAACCCCAAAATTTTTGACAAAAACCCCAAAACCTAGGTCTAAATGCATGAAAAGAAAGAGGATTAGAACACTTACCAAGTGTTTGGAGCAAGATTTAGGTTGAAAATCACTTGGGTGTGAAATTTTGAGTGAGAGTGAAGAGTTTGGGTCGAGAGAGAGAGAGAGAGAGAGATTTATATCGAGATAGAGAGTGAAAAAATAAATCTGAATCATGCCTCGTCTTAAAATAAAAATCGCAGCTCGATGGATCGAAGTTTCTATCAAGGATTTTTCGAGCTTTAAATCTCGACAGTGTTGAATTTGTCGAGGTGCTATTGAGGATCTGTCAACGGCAAAAAGAAGGTCTTGATGGATCGAGAATCTATCGAGTAGATAGAGAGTTAAGAAATTTGGCTCGATAGATCGAGAAAGCTGTTAAGCTTCTGTTGAGATGAAACCCAGAATTTTCATTAGATCAAGAAACTGTTGAACATCTATTGAGAAATAACCCAGCAATCTCGATTCTATCGAGAAGGCAGAGAGCACAGGAAACTTCCTCGATGGATCAAAGATTTGTCGAGGTTTCTATCGAGGCTAAAGAAAGAAGCTTGGTAGAAATGGAATTTGTCAAGGATCTGTCGAAAAGCTATCGAGCTTGAAGAAAAGGAGTTTTTCAAGGAGGAAAAACATAAGGAGATAAAAGCAACAAGCAAGCAACTCAACCAAAGATCCAATCAACATGTTAAGCTTTCAAAACATCTCTCAGCATATATGCAAGGCATTCACACACACACACACACACACACACACACACACACACACACACACACACACTAAACAAGTCTAACGAATTTTATGTTTCAAGAACAAGTTAAGACAATTTAATGAGTATTTATCAATACATGTATTTCTTGTGATGGCCAAATCACATTGTACCTGCACATGTATCAAAAGAAGCAAAGAATTTGCGTGTTATGTGTAAAACATAACAATAGTGCATAAGTGTCCCATATTATGAAGATTTGAGACATGGGAAAATCAAATACACTCACACACAATCATAATTGGTTGATGGGGATTATTACCTTCGAGGTACATCCTATAACTCCCACATCTATTAGAAACACGCTTGCAACCATTTTAGAAGTATTTTGTTTCTTTTTGCTTTTATTTTTTCTTTACATATTTTTCTTTTAAGCATAGCATGCATGGGCATATAAGGGAGAGAAGAAATACTCATTTATGTAAGCTAAAACATCCCAATTTTGCTGTGCCTAAGCACACAAATGTTATTCATGATTTCTGAGTTTTAGTGGTGAGATGGTTATTTATGCCTTTCTCTTAGGTTTTTCTAGTCCTTCCCATCAAAAAGAGTTATATGAGCATGAGAAATAAGAAATTATCTTAATCGTACTCATTATAAACACGAGCCACAAAGCTCACTTGCTTAGTTGTGCATTGAGATGCTCATCTAAGTTACAAGAGATACAAAGTTAAGAAACTTTGTTTCAAAGGCCATCCAAGGTACACAAGTACCAATATACACATCACACACTGCACTTGTATTTTTCTGATTTTTCAATTTATTTTTATTTTTATTTTTATGAAAAACAAATAAAGCAAAACTGCAAACAACCAAAACAAAAACATGAAAGAAAACACACAAAGCATAAAACTAGATACATATACCTGAGGAGGAGAGTGAGAGAAAGAGATCACTCCAAGGAGATTACACCAATGTTTTGGCGTAGGAATTCAAACTGTTTGCTATCCAAGGGCTTAGTGAATAAGTCCGCCTTTTGATCATCAGTATGAATGAATTCAAGGGTGAGAGTGCCATTGTCAACAAGTTCACGAATGAAATGATGTCTAATCTCTATGTGTTTAGTTCGAGAATGTTAAACAAGATTTTTAGAGATTTTGATGGCACTGGTATTGTCACAATAAATGGTGAGATATTCTTGACGAATACCATAATCAGAGAGAAGTTTTTACATCCATAGAAGTTGGATGCAACAGCTACTAGCAGCAATATATTCACCCTCAGCAGTAGATAAAGAGATGGAATTCTGCTTCTTACTCATTCAGGAGACGAGATTATTACCTACATAGAAACAATGCCCTGATGTGCTCTTTCTATCATCTGCATTCCCAGCCTAGTCGACATTAGAATATCCAGCTAGGACATCATTTGTGTCCTTGCTTGTGCCACACCCCGAAATCAACGGTGGACTTGACATATTTTATGATTCCTTTTAAAACAATGATATGAGACTCTTTGGGATTAGCCTGATATCTAGCACACACTTCTACATTGTAACTTATGTCAGGTCTACTAGCAGTAAGGTACAAAAGACTGCCTATCATGCTTCTATAGAGAGAAGGATCAACACTTTTTCCTAATAGGTCTACAGTGAGTTTAACATTTGGACTCATAGGAGTTCTAACAGAATTAGCAGATTCCAAACCAAACTTTTTCACAAGATTTTTAGCATATTTAGATTGAGCGATGAATATACCTGATTCTTGCTATCAAATCTGCAGCCTAAGAAAGTGAGTCAATTCTCCAATCATGCTCATCTCGAATTCAGCTTGCATTAGCTTTGAGAAGGTGCGAGCAAGATCATCCTTTGTGGAACCAAAGATGATATCATCAATATAGACTTGTGCTATTATCAATTCTCCATCCTCCCTTTTGATGAAGAGCGATTGATCGGCTTGTCCCCTTGTGAATCCATGTGAGATCAAGTATTGTGTAAGCTGGTCATACGAAGCTCTGAGTGCTTGCTTCAGTCCATATAAAGCCTTCTTAAGGTACAACACATGATCTGGATAGTGTGGATTAATGAAACCTTTAGGCTGAGCAACATAGACATCTTCTTTTAGGAATCTGTTAAGAAAAGCAGTCTTCACATCTATTTGGTATAACTTGAATTTTAGGTGACAAGCTAGGGCTAGAGGATTCCATTCGAGCTATTGGAGCAAAAGACTCATCAAAATCCACTCCTTCCACTTGGGAATATCCTTGTGCCACCAATCGTGCTTTGTAGCGGATCACATTTCCTTCTTCATCTGTCTTGTTGCGAAATACACTTTGTGCCTATGATGTGCTCTCCTTCTGGTCTAGGTACTAAGGTCTAGACATTGTTTCTTTGAAACTGGAGTAATTCATCATGCATGGATTTTGCCTAGCTCTCATCCTGGAGGGCCTCCTCTACCTTCGTGGGCTCAACTTGCGATAAGTAGCAAGAATAAGATACAAAGTTAGCAGCACACTTATCAACTATACGCTTTCTTAGTGTCAATTCATTCATGTTTCCAACAATGACTTCTGGAGGATGGTTTAATTTGATTCTGGAAGATGGTCCTTTTCCTTCAGCAGATTCTAGCCTCAGAGATAAGGTGTTCTCCACAGGGGCTTTTGTGGTAGTTGGGGAGTTTGAAGTATCTAAGACTTCTGCAACACTTAGAGTACTCAGTGTACTAGGGGATGAAGTTTCCTCAGCCAGCTCTTTATGATTAACTTATGGATCCGAGGTAAAAGTCATCTTGGTATCTCCTCAACACTTCTAGATAGATCCGATGAAGATGCTTCATCAATAACAACAT
Organism: Quercus gilva; assembly: GCA_023621385.1. Taxonomy (NCBI): domain Eukaryota; kingdom Viridiplantae; phylum Streptophyta; class Magnoliopsida; order Fagales; family Fagaceae; genus Quercus; species Quercus gilva. The sequence continues at coordinate 46,091,429 of CM042478.1, read as the reverse complement.
TGACTGTTTCCATAACCTTCATAGTTCTTTTGTTGAAAACCCTATAGGCTTTGCTTGTAGAGGAGTATCCCAAAAATATCCCTTCATCACTTCGGGAGTCAAACTTTCCCACATTCTCTCTATCTTTGAGAATGAATCATGTACTTCCAAATATCCTGAAATACTTCAGATTTGGCTTTCTTCCTTTCCACATCTCATAAGGAGTCTTCTTTGTGTCAGGTCTAAAGTATACCCTATTAACTGTATGACATGCTGTGTTGACTGCTCCGCCCCATAGATTTCTGGTGACATCCTTGTTGTGTAGCATGGCTTTGGCCATCTCTTGAATAACTTTGTTTTTCCTTTCTACCACATTGTTTTGTTGACGAGTGATGGGAATGAAAAATTCTTGAGATATACCGGCCTTAGTGCAAAATGTCTCCATGTAAGAGTTTTCGAATTCTTTACCGGGGTCACTGCGAATCGATCACTCTTCATACCTTTCTCATTTTGCAATCTCGTACACTGTACTTCAATGTGCTCAGGAGCATCAGACTTGGATCTGAGAAGAACTACCTAAGTGAATCTAGTGAAGTCATCTACAACAACCATGATGTATCTTTTTCCTCTAAGAGATTCTGTCCTAGTTGGACCCATGAGATCAATGTGTAGAAGTTCTAGAGGTCTAGATGTGGCTGAAGTCTGAGTACTAGGATGTTTGGCTTTGGTCTTTTTCCTAAGTTGACTTGGACCACACACAACATTGCTTACTCTGCTGAGCTTCGGCATTCTTAGAACTGATTCATGCTTGGACACAATTGACAGATGCTTGTAACTAGCATGTCCAATCATTTGGTGCCAAAATTCTTCATTAGGTAGTTGAATATTGTTGCACACAATATCTGCATCAGGTACCAAACCGTGGCAGTTGTCCAAAGTGTGAACCCCACTTATGAGATGCTTTCTGGATTCATTTAGTACCATGCACTTCCCTTTGGAGAATAGTACCATGAAGTCTTGATCACAAATTTGACTTATGCTCAGCAAATTTACTCTCAAACCTTCTACATACAATACATTAGTAATGTCAGGCAGTCCAGGCAAGGAGATAGTTCCTTTTCCTTTTATTTGTGATTTGCTGCCATCACCAAAAGTAACATTACCACCCTTCTTAGACTCAAAAACCTTAAAGAGAGATCGGTCTCCAATCATATGCCTTGAGCATCCACTGTCAAGATACCATAAACAAGTGTCCATTACTTTGAATGTCCATCTCAACATAAAGCATACTTCATGCTTATTTGAGAGATCACTTGGAATGGTTTTCTCCTTCAACTGCCATTTTCTTATAAGACCTTTGATTTTCACCTTTCTTAGGTGAACACTTCTACACATGTGCAATTTGAGACAGTCTAGTCTTTTTTGGGTTACATTAAGATCCTCTTCAATATTTAATAAAAGAGCTTTCAAATAACTTTTAGACTTGCATTTTCTGAAATACTTAAGCAGACAAAGGTTAGAAAAGCAAGATGTATTTGAAACATAAGATCTTTTCTTACCGATTAATGCCATGACAACAGGGGTTAATGGATACAGCAATGATTAAAACCTAATCAGAGTGTGCCTGCTCTGATACCACTTGATAGGGCAAAAATGTATTGACCCCTTGCAAATTAATTAATTACCCAAGTTAATTAATTAGGTTCAATTACATGCAATGGCGTGATAGCACAAATAAATCACCAACTAAACTAAATGCAGTGAAAATTAAATTTGACATGGTGATTTGTTTACGAATAGGGAAACCCACCAAGGCAAAAACCCCATTGGGTGATTTTAAGGTCACCACTCCTAAGAATCTACTAATCAATAATCAAGCGATTACAAGTAAAAGGAATCTTACCAACTACCCTTGGCCTATTCCAACCAACCTATAGTTGAATCTTCACTCCAATACCCAATTGGACTTGATCTTGAAGTGGCATTCTTTCCATTTAATGCACGAATCCTAGTATGTGACTAACCAATGATGCACGGATCCTAGTACATGAATAACTCTAGCAACTTAAAGAAGGTTGTTGGCTGCAAAGTTCTTCACTTCATGCACAATGAAGATCAGGAAGCTCCTTGATTATAAAACTCTTTGGCGTAAAAACGTAGTAGTTTCTTTTAGAGATAATAAGGCATTAGGTCACTCAATACATGTGTGACGGCCTTTAAAATAAGCCATATATATGTTTAGGGTTATGAGAAAAGAAACCCAACACATACACATTAGCTTGGGCCGAAAATCAGATCTAGAAATTTTGATTCCGTAAATCTCGACAGAAGCAGCTTGTGTTAAGCTTCAACATTAAATTTCGATAGAAAGGATTCTATCGAGACTCCTTTCTATCGAGACTTCTATTGAGCTTTAGTGAATCTCTTTCTTCACTTGTTTCTTGCTCATATCTTCATGACTTTATCACTTGACTTAAACTCTTGTTTCTTGAAGTATTAAACCCATCCTAGATCTACCAAATTGCAAGTAAAATGCATTTTATCAAAGAATTAGCCAATTACATAAAATATGTCCTTAACAATTTTAAATTTTTTTATACCAAATTCATAGATTTATTTAATAAAATCAAATAGAATAAGTAATTAAAAAAATAAAGATTAAATAATGCCTAATTGGACCGAGAAACAATGAATTATGTAGCTAGTGTTAAACTTTTATTTATATTTTTAAATAAGAATTTATGAATTAAAAAAGAAAAGAAAAGAACAAAACGATAAATCTAGAAGAGTGTAGTCATTGTCTTTACTCTTTACCAAACATTTGCCTCAAAAGCCCAGAGAACCTCTACCATGTTCTTTAAAAAGAAAAAAAATATTGTCTTCTTTTTCCCATTCTTTTCTAAATAACCTAGAGAAAGTAAAATAAGAAAGCTACATCATAAAAAGGTAGAAATTTTTTTGGAAGAGGAGAGGCTTTGTTTTACCTCTTTAAGGGACTGTCGATTGTCGAGGGAGTTGCTTGTAATTGACTACCATTTTAGGTAGAGACGGAAGATCTAACAGCAATTTTTTATTATCTAGGAGAATATTTCAACCTCTTCAGGTAATCAATTTTAGTTTAGGAGTTTTGGAGAGATAGAGAGAGCTTGGTCTATGTTTTTATTTTTTAGTGGGTCTAAGAGACTCAAATTAGTCTAAAATCTTGAAGAATTCTAACCGTTTGAAAGAGAGAGTCAAACAAAATACATGCATATTAAGATTGAAATTTTCATGTATTGGCTAAATTTTGGGGCTTAATTAATACTACTCTCCAAGATAATTAATAATCCAAAATTTTCTTCTACCGGTCTTTGTTTTTTTAAATATAGTATTGGATAACTATTGACTAATATTTGAGATTATATTTTTAAATTTTGTGGACCTAGGCTTGATTTTGGGGGCCTTCTATCACTTGGGAGCCTTAGGCAATGGCATCAGATGCTTTACTATTAAGTCGCCCCTGTATTCAAATGGATGAAAGTGCCAAGAACATATAATGTACCAATTTTTTTTCTCTATAATATGTCTTTCTTCAATTTTATCACTTATGTACCTAGTGTACTATGGAGCATTGGACATCATATTCATGGTGAAACAAAGATTAAGGAAGTCAAATAAATGCTGAATCTGATCACAAGCATGATCAAAGAGTTACTTATAAAAACATGTCCCCTACACTGACTCCTAAGTGAGATTATAATATTGCAGCCGTATAAGGGCATGATTTTCCCACCATATATTTGTAGTTTTCTCATAAAAGTTGTTGAGATATAGATTGACCCCAATTAATTAATTCAATTACTCAAGTTGATTAATTAGATCAAATTACATGTAAATTGTGGAGGCACCAACAAATTGCCAAATAAATTAAGTGCAGTAGAAATTAAATAGACACAGTGATTTGTTGACGAATGGGGAAAACCTATCGCAAGGCAAGAACTCCACTGGGTGAATTTCAGGTCACCGCCCCCTGGACTATCCCAAAATACCAACTTACAGTTAAACCTTTCCACCAATCCCCAATTGAAATTGTTCTTGTAGAAGACTTCTTTGCATGCACAGATCCTAGTACGTGACTAACTCTAAGCAACTAAAAAATTGTTGCTGGTTGCAAAATTCTTAACTTCAAAGCACGTTAAAGATCTGGAAGCACTTGGTTACAAAACGTTAAGGCACACAATGCGCAGTAACTTCTTACAGAGTGTATGAGTTCTCTAATTGAGTTCATGTGTCTTTGATGACTTTAAAATAAGCCTTTTTATATAGTCTAGGGTTGTAGAAAGAGAAACCCTAGCAATCCAAGTTATCATGGGCCGAATTTCAGATCTGTGAATTCTAAAATCATAGATTTCGATAGATCGAGCTTGTGTCTAGCTTCTCTTCATTAAATCTCGATAGATGCTAGTGTCGAGACTAGAATCAAGACTTACTGAAACTGCTTTTCTTCACTTGTTTCTTGGATCAATCTTCATATCTTTAATGATACCACTTAGAATGTAGACTTCACATATTACTTGATACATTAAATCCAACTTAGATCTATCAAATTACAAATAAAGTGCGTTTTGTCAAAAGATAAGCCAATACATAGAAAATATAACTCTAACAAAAGTATTTCTTGTGGTTAGGTTGCAACAATATTCCACCTGCTCATTAGTAATCTAAAATATAGAAAGCCTTCTAATCTAGAAAAGGAACTTAATATCACCACTAATTCTCAAAGCTAAGGTTCCATTATGTATGACCTATTATCTACCCCTTTAAAAGAAAAGGACTGTGAAAGGGTTTGGGAGTGATACAGATTAATGTAAGCATATTTTTATTTTGCAGATTTTTTTGAATTTAGATCAAGATATGCACTTATCAAGGTCAAAAAAGGGATAGGAGTTGCAAATTGTGAAATAGATTCAATCCTAATGTATAATCAAAGAAGAAGAAACAAAAAAATTATTTAAATCTTCCTACACAATAGCTTTCCCCTACATCGCGGGTTAGCGACTAGTTTTTCAAATATCACAAGAATTGCAAGAAATATCTCAAAACTAATAAATGAGATTTGTTAGGACATATGTGAATCATGTTAGGAACATATGTCAATATAGAATTGGCTAATCCTTTGACAAAACACACTTTACTTGTAATTGGGTAAATCTAGGATGTGTTTAATACTTCAAGGAACAAGGTTTCAAGTTCAAGTGTTAAAGCCATACAAGTCTGTCCAAGAAACAAGTGAAGAAGTGCTGGATTTTAAATCTCGACAGCTAGTAGCTATCGAGGTTTAAAAAGCTGTTTCAGTCCGATGCTCGATAGCTGCTCGACAGATAGGGTATCTAGCAAGGCTTATGAAAATCAGTTTTTCAGATTAGATTTCATTCCAATCCGTGAATAGATTTTTGGGCTTTCTTTTCTCACAACCCTAAACATATATAAGGATTGTTTTAATGGCCATCATAGCTAACGCAACTCAATGCAAAAAGTTTTTCACAAGCATATTGTGAACCGGAGACATATGCCCTAGTTCATCTTTCTATTCAAAAAGCTGCTGTGTTTGTACACCGTAGGGTTTTGTAACCAAGGAGTTTCGTAATCTCCATCGTGTGATGAACTGAAGAACTTTGCAGCCAACATCTTTCTCAAGTTGGTGAGTAAGTCGCGTACTGGGATATGCGCATCGAATTAGTTAGCCACGTACTGGGAGCCGTGCATTGAAAAGGAAAGATTGTCACTACAGAACAAGTCTAATTGGGTATTGGGGGTAAGGGTTCAATTGTAGGTTGGTATAAGGTACTGAGATTTCTTTACTTGTAATTGCTTGTTGTGATAATAATGGATTCTCGGGAGTAGTAACCTTAAAATCACCAGGTGAGGTTTTTTCTATATAGGCTTTTCCTATTCGTAAACAAATCACTGTGTCAATTTATTTTCTGCTATATTTTAACTTAGTTGGTGATTTGTTTGTGCTACCACGCGTATTGCATGCTAATTGAATTAATTAATTAACTTGACTAATTAATTGGTTAATTCATTACAATGGGTCAATACATTTTTGGTGTATCAAGATTAAGGCAAAGTTAGTAAACCCAAGATTAGTGGGTGGGAGTTTGATGTAAGATCAAGTTTATTAAGACCAACACTACAAAATGCAGGCCCATTAGGCGGCGTTTTTTTGGGCCGCATTTATTAAAAGCGGCCCCAGACGGGCTACAGCCCCGTTTTAAAAACGGGGCTATAGTCACGGTTTTTAGGCCATGTTTGAAAGCGCGGCCTAAAAAACTGCGGCTATAGGCCAAATCGAGCTATGGCCGCGTTTTTGTGACCTATAGCCGCGTTTTTAAACCGCGGCCACAGGCCAATTTTTTTGTAGTGCAATCAGCCAAGATAGTGGGGGGGGTTGATTTCGTAGAAAATGGACTATAAATCTATGGGAAATAACCACTACTAAAGAAAATTGATCAGAGTTTTACCAATTGCTGAAAATTAATTTCATAAACCACTAAGTAGAAAATATCATTAGACGAGAAAGATTGGAAGCCAAACATAATTGGCCGCTCAAATTTAGAGAATAAATAAAATCCCGAAACCCCTTATATACCTAGAGAAATAGTTCTATATATATATATATATATATTGTCAATTTATAATTTAATCAATTAGTTTTTAACATTGAATAGAACGAATTCTACCATCAAACTAATCAATGTTAACGTAGTGATGTACTCAAGCACAATAATCTACGGAAGCGTTACTAAGATACAACTGTTGTGTTGAAGACCATACAAGGAAATAGGAATTGCTGCAACAAAACCTTGGTAGTGATGTACTCAAGCACAATAATCTACGGAAGCGTTACTAAGATACAACTGCTGTGTTGAAGACCATACAAGGAAATAGGAATTGCTGCAACAAAACCTTGGTAGTTTCACTGTGTTTTCTTCCATGGTGGTTGTTTCTATTTGGCTGATAATGTATGTTAGTTGAGATATTTATATGCACAAAAAGACTTGTAATATTTACTATTTGTTAATCAACCAAAACACTAGAAAATCTTATAAACAGAGATTGCATTTGAGCAGAGGGAAAACAATTCAACTTCATGCCAAAACTTTGCTTGTTTATCCTTTGTAGTCTCCCTTTAGGTTAACTTAGCCTTGCTTATTGTGCGGTTCTATTTCGTTAATGCCAGTAATTTTAATTCTATTAATTGCTTTAATTCCTTGTTCAATTTAGTTTTATGTATTGTTACTTTTTGTTCAAGTTAGTCCAGTTCAGCATTCAGTTACAGTTAATTTAATCATGCTTGGTCACGTCTAAATAGGAATACATTATCACACTTTGGTTAAAGTCTTCTTTGTAGAGGTAATATCAAGGACAGGACTTCCACATTTGGATTGTGAAGAATGAAATTGCTGCCTTCACATTGCCCCTAACTAGCCTAATTGATACGTTGCTAAGTTATGCAGTTGCTGCTGAAAATTCCATATGCAACCGAAATTTATAAGAGACTAATAGTGCTCATTTTAAAATTTTTAAAAATCAATAATGCTTTGGTGAAACTTTAGAAATCAAAATGACAAAAATGCTTAATTAATAAACTTCAAAGATAAAAAAAAAAAAATGTTCAGTAGATAACAAAAAAAAATTATGAAAAATTAAGAGTGCCTTTGTAATAATCATAGGGCATACAATCCATATCAACTAATCGATGGTCAGGCATAGCAAGATGCCTTGACACAATCAGCTAGAGTTAGAGACTCATGGGAAGCATCTATGCTTCTCTTTCTCACAACATATTATATATCTAGGAAACATAATTTTTTGTACTAGTTCGTATCTACTATTTCACATATATTTCTACAATTGATACTGCATAAATGTTTAAATTTTTAAAAATGTCCACATTTTAACCTATAAAAGTGAAAAAAAAAAAAGTAGATGTATGAGAATGAATTTTTTATATATATACATATGACCTAAGGATAAAAGCTATTACACACATTTACAAACCACATGTAAAAGTAATTGATGTGAACTACTCATAACCAAGTGTATGTAATAACTAATAATAACTACTCATAACTTGATTGTACTCCTGGTGCTTCCATTCAAGGGCTGCTCTACATTGAAGCCAAGTTTATGACCACCATAAATTTTTTTAGGCTCAATATAATTAAAGTTTGGCAACAAACTTGATTATAGACTAAGGCTAAAACTCCACTTAATATTTTTTTTTATTAGATGTGAATTTTGACAAATCCACCATTAGATTATATATATTTTTTCTTATATCCTCAATACTTGCAACATTTCTAGAAGATCAATGGTTAATAGGTATGTCATCAATCAAAATTTTAAATTTAGAGTTTTTATAGTCTAAAATTATACATAAAAAATAAGTTTATAAATCAAATAGTAAATAATATCCGATTAACATAAAATTTGATATGTGTTTTAAGAACATTAAGAACAATTAATTCAACAATTAGATTTTCAAAATGTGTAGTCATGTCAATTTTTTTCATGAGAATTGTCAGGTCATAAGTTCCAGCAATACACATCCACTCTCTGAACTGGGCTTGCAGCCCATGACGAGGCCCATAGTCGCATATGGGTAAGACAACAGTGACCATAGCGACCTAGGAAACTGTGCCGAGGACAACTCTGTCCTCAGCTATACATGGCCGAGGATGAGATAATGAGACTTACCGACAGAGATGATCTTCCCAAGTACCCCAGGGAAAAACATAAGTACAACAAGCAAACATCCTGGAGTATGGCGGTAGAGCAATTCCAGGAAAAGCTACATTCTCTACATTTAATGCTCCACAACTAACACTCTGGCTACATTAATATGGAAGTGATACCTAAACAGTGGCTTCTATGACTTACAGCTATTGCCTAAGAGTTCTGATAGGAAGTTGATGTGACAAAGATGATCAGCAGCAGATCTAACCTACATGTGTATGGTGGATATGGAGGAGGAAACTAGTATATAAGGAAGAAGGAGCCCTGAGAAAGGGGATCGGGATTTTACTAGGGAAAACACTGTAACAGCCTGAATGAACCCTGTAACCATCATCATTGACATCCAAGAAATAATAAGTCCAAGCTCCTCGGGCTAGTGCCGAGGATAGAATTACCTGCCTAGTTTCGCATTTGTTTTATCTATTCGTTCTTTAAATCATTTTCAATTGTTGTTATATTCACTAAAACCCAGTTCTTTCACCCACTCTCTACAAATTTATTGTATTGGGCTTGATGGGCTTAGATTCACTTGTCCTTTAGGGATAGTGCTCAAATCTAGTCCCTACAAGAATTATAGTCTTAAATTACAACTAAGTTTGTAATTAAACTTTGTGCTTAAACTTTGGCCCCCTTAACAATATATTAGACCCTTACAAAAAAAAAAAAAAAAAAAAAGCCCAAGAAAATTTTTGTTTAACTAAAATTTTGAAAGAGATATAACTTCTATCATTGATAATGAGATTATCATTGTAAGTGCTTAAAAAATAAAGGCCCAAGTCCACTTAGATCAGTGATACCTTGTCCTTTAAATTAAGCCCAAACAACAAAATTTTTTGAGAGATTGTGAAACAAGTCCAAGTGCAATACTACACTAAGCCTAAGCTCAAGCCCGAAGAGCCCAAAGTATTAGATTGATGTGCTTTAAACCACAATTGAGGATAATATCCTTCTCGGGCAAGTCTGAGGATCAACTTCTTGTATATAAATTCAGTTTAAGTTTTACACTAGGCTATTCACCGTTCTTTTTCCTGTTCTAATGGTCCTTAAAATGTTAATCCCTTTTTTTTTTTTTTTTTCCTGAGGGGTTCCCTTCATTTTTATATCCCTTTTCCATGCATTTCAGCCCTCCACCTATATGTTACAGGGCATTTCTTAAGATACTTGTCCCAATAGGACTCTGCTGAAGGTGGTAGAAAGGGTTGCAAGCTGTGAAGTTACTGTTCAGGAGTCATTTTCACATTAATGCAGCTGATAAAATTGATGTAGGGCATTGAATGCGGAGGTGGGAGATATATCTTTCAGAAAACTTTCACCCACTATCCCTGCCCCCATTATGTCTTTTCTACTCTCCCTGGGTCTTCACAAGATACCAATTGTCCTAATTCTCTCATTCTCCTTGGGTGGGCGGAGTTCTCGGAGCTCGTTTACCCTTTTAGGTCTTCACAAGATACCAACTATCCCGATTCTCCTCGGTCCTTGAACCCCACACAATCATGCAATAATTTCAAAATAAGAAAACTCGTAAAATGAAATTGTAAGACTTTATGTACTTACATGTTTTTTTTTTTTTTTTTTTTGTCAATACATGAAATTATCTCTTTATCAGATTTTGTATAATTTAAGTTTCTTTGAGCATTAATTGGCATTGAGGATTGTAACCCCCCCCCCCCCCCCCCAGTTGTAAATTTATAGCATCCAAACCTTAAAAGTTGCATTATCCAAAACTCTAATTAGAAAAAAAAATTACCATTGTGTTACAGTACGATCTTATAAATATGATGGTATTGTAGGAAGATAGAATTAAAAAAAAAAAAAAAAATCTTATTGGATTTTGGGTTTTATTTTGGTATTGGGTTTTGTTTGGATATTGGGTTATATTATTTTATTGTGTAGATATATTATTTTAATATGTTGTATGGTAAAATAAAAGTTGGGATGTTGAGTGTATTATAAAAGAGTCTGAATTTGGTAAGAATGGGGTGTAAATCCCATGTTTTACACCATTCAATAAGAGATTGCCATATCAGTATTTTACTTAAAATTCAATACATCCTATCATGCCTAATAAAATTTAAATAAACTCTCAATTTGGTTGGATTTATATATGGGTATTAAAATTGATTGGGTGTAATTGCGTTATTTTTAAATATTTGATAAGATGATGTGGGGCCTGAAAATCTGGTAACCCTAGCCCACTTCATATTGTGCCCAAAGGCCCATGCCGAGGAGGAAGGAACATCCGAGGATGAATATAGGATGCCCAGGCTCCCATGGAACCTCGCCGAGGACGATACTATCCTTGACCAGCCGAGATCATAGAAGGGAAGAGCAGCACGGCATCAACGACAACTTCCCAAAGAATCCCAAGAAAAGACAAGTACAACGAATCAGCCTTGGAAGCATGGTGAAGGAGTAATTTCCGAAAGAACTGTTACCTCCACATTGAATGCTCACAACTAACATTCTGGTCGCATTAATGAGGAAATGACCCTTGAGCAGTATTGTCTAGGTTGCTGCAACTCACAGAAAGCTGAGGAAGGTGGTTGATGGGATAAGCACTTAAGTAGCAACCTTTATGATCAATAGGTGGAGGGCTAAGGTTAACTAAGAGGGAGTATATAATGTAGAAAAGTCCTCTAGAAGGGAGGGGGGCAGGAAGAAGCACAAAGAAATATAGTAGTTTGTATTAGCTGAAGAAACTTTAGTAATCTGAGATAGAGGAAAGGAATAAGAACCATAAGCCCTTCAGTTGAGGGCCGAGGACAGAAATTGCTCACTCTAAATGTATTTCCTGGTTATTCCATCCGCTCATAACCATGTTTAATTGTTGTAACCCTTACTAGGGCCTAGTTCTTAAACCCATCATCTACAAATTCATTGTATAGGGCTAATTGGATTTGGGTTCATTTATCCTAAAGGAGAAGTGCGCAAATCTAGTCCCTACAATTGGTGCCGTCTGTGGGGAGAACTTGTGCGTTAATAAGGACAACAATCAAGCATGGTAGGATCAGGTCCCCATCAAGCAGGTTCCCATCAACCTGAACCGGCTAAATCCCAACAATAGAGCAACTTTCTCAACCCTGAGCGTGATCGAAGCGAAGAGAATGGAAGGTTTCGGGAGGGAAGTGTACACACCACTAAAACTAGCAGTAGCCGCTCTTGTGGGGGTAGTCGTGTGCTTCAGAGACAAATAACGACCAGACCATGCAATCGGAAGAGGTCAAGAGTCACGTATTTCAAAGGCAGGATGACAAGCTGGCCATGCAGCGAGAGATAGATGACCTGAAAAGAAAACTGCGCCATGCACAATGAAGGAGGCCTTATTCTAGCCTTGACATGCCCTTCGACGATGAAAGTGATGATAACTATAGGCGAAGATCAAGAACTCCTCCAAGCGAGACCATCTCTCACGAGGAAGAGCATCACCGGAGACATAAACGTAACAACCCATCTCCCAGGGGCTTGGGAAGTGATGTCATGAGCAGGGCACTGGATCAACTCTCCAAGTCACCTTTCACACACCATATAGAAGGGGCAATGTTTCCTCGGCGGTTCTAGTAGCCAACTTTCACCATTTATAATGGCAAAACGGATCCTGTGGAACATGTGAGCTAGTTCAACCAAATGATGGCTGTCTATTCTAAGAACGAGGTGCTGATGTGCAAAGTTTTACCCTCTAGCTTGGGTCCGGTGGCCATGAGGTGGTTTAATGGTTTGAGGGCAAATTCCATAGGCTCGTACAGACAGCTAACCCAAGCCTTTGGCTCTCGCTTCATTACAAACAACAGACCTCCTCGACCCTTGAGTGCACTATTGTCTTTATCCATGCATGATGGAGAAACTCTAAAAGCCTACTCAAACCGATATTGGGAGATGTATAATGAACTGGACAGCAATTTTGATGACGTCGCCATCAGCACTTTCAAAAATGGCCTTCTAACTGGGCATGGCTTGAGGAAGTCTCTGATGGGCAAGCCTACCACCAGTGTGCGTTAACTGATGGATTGGATTGATAAGTACAAGCGAGTAGAGGAAGACCAGCTGCAAGGCAAGGGAAAGGAGAAGGTTATCCCTCAAGGGAGGAGGGATTTCAGGTCGGACCGGTATAACAGCAACCGTCCGAGAAGGGATTTTGTAGGGCAATCCGGAGTAACCAACACATAAATTGTCAATGCAGTATTCCGAGAACCAGTTCACCAGGTGTTGGAGAAAATTCAGAGCGAGACGTATTTTAAATGGCCGAATAAGATGACGGGGGAGCTCACAAAGCGCAACCAGAACCTTTACTGCTAATACCACCAGGACCACGGATATACCACGGAGGACTGCAGGCACCTCTGGAACCATCTGGAACAACTAGTCCAAAAAGGAAAGCTGAAACACCTCTTGCATCATTCCAGTGGTTATCAAGGCCAAACCCATTAGGAGCCTCGAAGAGATGCTGCACTGAGGCCACCCGCAGGAACAATCAATGTGATCCTGGCTGCGCTAGGAAAAACGGGCACGCACCCTTCACGAGTGTTATCTGTGGCTCAGCTACCTGCCGAGGAGTCACAACTAGAGCCGAAGAGGGCTATAAAGGACTGCCACCCAACCTTGAGCTTTGTAGAGGAAGACAAGATTGGGACTACCCAGCCCCATGACGATGCGCTGGTGATCACTCTTAGAATCGGGGACTACGATGTGAAAAGCGTGATGGTGGATGATGGCAGTGGGGTCGAGATCATGTACCCCGACCTCTATAAGGGGGTGAAGTTGAAGCAGGAGGATTTGATGCCCTACAGCTCTCCTTTGATGAGCTTCGACGGAAAGCTCGTTATCCCAAAGGGCATGATTAGGCTACCCATCCAGACCGGCTTAGAGATAGTGGAGGTGAACTTCATCGTGGTGGACACCTACTCTCCATGCACAGCCATCGTCGGTAGGCCGTGGCTCCACACCTTAGGAGCTGTTGCCTCCTCCTTACACTAGAAGGTGAAATTCCTGTCAAGAGACTAGGTTCTTGAAATCTGTGGTTGTCAATCAACGGCAAGGCAGTGCATGGTGGCTGTCATTTCACACCGGCTTGATGTGGAGTCCTCGGTGTTTGTTGAAAAGAGTTTATAGCAATCAAAGACCTCGGTGACGTGTCCTGATGCAGCCACCGAGGAGGCGAAATGCTAAAGTCTAGAAAAGGTGGTCATTGGTCATGACTTAGAGAAGTTCTTTAAGGTCGGGGCTCAGCTGCCACCTCAAGAGAAGGAGGAGCTGGTTGAATTCCTCAAAAGAAATATTAATGTGTTCGCATGGGATGCCTGCGATGCTCTAGGGATCGATCCAACCTTCATCTGTCACCATCTCAATGTCAATCCGTCCATCACTTCAAAGAAGCAGCCACCTTGGCGCTCATCAAGAGAGCATGCTGACGCGATCAGAGAAGAAGTGAAGAAGCTTAAGTGTGCAGGGGCTATCAAGGAGGTTTTTTACCCCGAGTAGTTGGCCAACATCGTGGTGGTTAAAAAGAAAAATGGGAAGTGGAGGGTCTGTGTAGACTTCACAGACCTAAACAAGGCATGCCCAAAGGACTCGTTCCCCATGCCTTGGATAGACCAGCTGGTGGATGCAACTGTAGGACATCCTCGGATGAGCTTCTTAGATACCTTTCAAGGTTATCATCAAATACCACTAGCCTTGGAGGATCAGGAGAAAACAGCCTTTGTGACACCTATTAGGAACTACCACTACAAGGTAATGCCGTTCGGCCTGAAGAACGTAGGGTCCACTTATCAAAGGATGATGACAAGAATGTTCGAGCCGTTGTTGGGCAAAAACATCGAAATCTATGTTGATGATATGGTGGTGAAGAGTAAAATGGTGTTCGAGCATTTAGGAGACCTCGGCTGCATCTTTAACGTCTTGAGGAAGACAAGCTGCGCCTAAATGCCTCCAAATGCTCGTTTGGCGTGGGATTTGGCAAGTTTCTGGGTTACATTATTACCCATAGGGGGATTGAGGTTGGTCCCAACCAAATCAAGGCTATTCATAATCTAAAGCCTTTGCAAAACCCCAAGGAGGTCCAAAAGCTCACTGGAATGGTTGCGGCCCTAAATCAATTCATTTCCAGGTCGGCTGACAAGTGCAGGCCTTTCTATCTCCTGATCAACAAGTGGAAAGGATTTTAGTGGTCCGAGGATTGTGCCGCGGCCTTCCAGCAGCTCAAGGAATACCTATCTCGGCCACCTATCATGTCTAGTCCTGAGGCCGAGGAAGTCCTATACACATATATTGTTGTGGCCTTTCATGCCGTAAGTTTGGTGCTAATACAGGATGATAATGGCATTCAAAAGCCAGTCTATTATGTGAGCAAGTCACTACATGAAACTGAGGTCAAGTACCTACCTCTGGAGAAAGCCATACTAGTCGTGGTCCACGCTACCCGAAAGCTTCCTCACTATTTCCAGGCCCACACAGTAGTTGTCCTAACTCAGCTACCCTTGAAGTCTGTACTTTGGTCTGCTGATTACACTGGTAGGATTACCAAATGGAACACAATTTTGGAGGCTTTTGACGTTAAGTACATGCCTCGGATGTCTGTAAAAGGCCAGGTCCTGGCCGATCTAGTGGCGAGTTTGCTGAATCGCTAGTAGAAGCAGTGGCAGAAAAGCGAAATACAGATGGAAAATTAGTTGGAGCAATCTCTATTCCAGGGCCCTCATGTTGGAAGGTGTACGTTGATGGCGCGGCAAATCAAAGAGGTTCTGGAGTGGGGCTAGTCCTAGTGTCCCCCAAGAAGACTGTTATAGAGAAGTCCTAGAGACTTGGGTTCTCGGCCACAAACAATGAAGCCGAATATGAAGCGTTGTTATAAGGGATGGTCATGGTGCAAAAAATGAGAGGAAAAACAGTAGAGATGTTCTCGGACTCATGACTGGTGGTGGGCCAGATAAATGGAAAGTTGGAGGCCAGAGATGTGAGGATGCAAGAATACTTAAGCCAAGCCAAACGTTTGTAGTTAGACTTTGACCTGTTCAGCTTGACACATGTCTCCAAAAGTGGAAACACCCATGCAGACTCACTTGCCACGCTCATTACTTCCTCGGCGGATGACCTGCCTCGGATCATTCTTGTTGAGCATTTGGGAAGAGCAAACGAGGGGGCCAAAGGCATGGTTCATATCCATCAAGTTAGGGTGGGTCCTAGCTGGATGGATCCTATAGTGAGATTCCTTAAAGATGATGTTCTGCCCGAGGAGAAGTCAGAGGCTGAGAAGATACAAAGAAACGCTCCTCGATTCTGGCTATTCGAGGACCACAAATTGTATAGATGCTCCTATTTTGGACCATATTTGCTGTGCATTCACCCTGATGCATTAGAATTACTTCTTGAGGAGCTGCACGAAGGGATCTATGGGAGCCACACAGGAGGAAGATCTCTATCACACCGAGCCATTACTCAGGGATATTGGTGGCCGGGGATGTAGAAGGAAGCCCTAGAGTATGTTAAGAAGTGTGACCAATGCCAGAGGTTTGCCCCAAATATTCATTAGCCGGGAGGGGTCCTCAACCCTCTATCCAATCCATGGCCGTTTGCCTAGTGGGGCTTGGATATTGTAAGCCCTTTCTCAAAGGCACTAGGAAATAAGAGATATCTGCTGGTCGGCACAGATTATTTCACCAAATGGGTTGAAGCTGAGCCATTGGCCAACATTAGAGATGTGGATGCTAAGAAGTTCATCTGGAGAAACATTGTTACACGGTTCGGGGTCCCTCATATCCTCATTTTAGACAATGGACTTCAATTTGACAGCAAAACCTTCAGAAGATACTGTTGTGAACTAGGAATCATAAACAGGTACTTGACTCCAGCTTATCCTCAGGGAAATGGGTAGGCCGAAGCTGTCAACAAGGTCATAGTCAATGGGCTTAAGAAGAGGCTAGATGACGCCAAGGGAAGATGGGTAGAGGAGCTACCACATGTCCTATAGACTTACCGGACTACATCGCAGCGGTCAACGGGGGAGACACCCTTTGCCATGACTTATGGGGCCGAGGCTGTTATCCCCTTAGAGGTAAACTTCCCAACGCTGAGAACGAGCTCCTTCACTCCAAACAGTAATGACGAGTCACTAGGGGAGAGCCTAGACCTGATTGATAAACGGAGAGAAAAAGCAATGATCTAGCTGGCCTATTACCATCAAAAGCTCAAGCAGGGATATGATGCCAATGTGAAGTTAAGACCATTAGCGCTAGGGGACTTAGTGTTAAGGAAAGTTGTGGGTGCTGCTAAGAACCTATCCCATGGAAAGCTAAGGCCCAATTGGGAGGGGCCATTCCGGATTACCTCAGTAGCAGGGGTGGGAGCGTACTACTTAGAGGACTTAGACGAAAAACCTGTAACTCGTCCCTGGAATGTAAATAACCTGCGAATGTACTATTATTAATGGAAGCATTCTTGTTAATTCAAATTCTAAGTCTGTTATGATTGTGTGTCTCGTGTTTTATCCATCACATAAATATTAGATGGAACCAAGGTCTTGCATGGTCCTCAAACCCAAACCTATGGGGAAACTAGCTACTTCAAATAATATCTAAATGTTAGACAGAACCAAAGTTTTGCATGGTCCTCGGACCTAAACCTGTGGGAAAACTAATTACTTCAAGAAAAATCTATGTATTAGATGGAACCAAGGTCTTGCATGGTCTCCGGACCCAAGCTTGTGGGGAAACTAGTTACTTCAAGAAGAATCTAAGTACTAGACAAAACCAAAGTTTTGCATGGTCCTCGGATTCAAACCTGTGGGGAAACTAACTACTTTAAATAATATCTAAGCGTTAGACAGAATTTGCTTCAGTAAAATTAACTCCGTGTAGAATTTGCCAAAGTATCAAACAAAGTCTATAAGCGAGCTAACCTAACTTAGTTAACCATGACGATAAACTTTGTTATAACAAAATCTCAAAATTAAACCCATGAGCATCACTTAAAGCATTTTAGGGCGCCGTGGACTTGGTTCCGGTTCAACCCACACCTAGAGGGTTCCTTTTTCCATAACTTTGAATGTTCATTAAAGAGCTGAAGGATCTAGTAACTTCGATCCATCTTGGTTCTAAAGCAAAAACAAAAGAGGGATAGATTTCCATTTGTATAAACATCTTTATGTTATTATAATTGTTGCTGTGGTAAGCCGAGGCACAATTGGAGTTAGGATTATACAAATGAAAAAGATAAACATGTGCTTCATTAAGTCCATAAAAGTTACATTGTAGGGGTCACATTACAATGTATAAAAAAAAAATAATAATAAAAAAAAACAGATAAGGCAAAAGTGCCAAGGGGCCTATTTCTTCAATTTAATCTTATTTCTCCCCATGGGAGGTTGGTCCGTAGTGGCCTTGGGGTCCTCAGAACTCTGACATGGAGAAATAGCCTGAGGAGGTATTGTGGAGAGAGCCGTCTCCTCGGTGAGAGGGGCTTGGGCACCAGAGTGGTTTGCAGCCTTCTGGGGCGCTTCCTTGTTGGAACCTTTGTCTATCTCAATTACTTCAGGAGGATCAGCTTCCTTGGCAGACTCCTCACAAGTGGTAGCAGCCAGAATATCCTCACTTGGAGAAGCACCAACTTCCTCAGAGACCATCTTAGCCTTAGAGCTAGATGGTGCAGCCTCACGGATGGCTGGTGGGTAGTACACATTCTCCACATTCCATAGGTCAGATGAGGCCTCAATGCCGGCTTGTCTGAGGGTCTCATTCCAAACTTGGGAGCAGTAGAGCCGGCATACCCTAGACACTTGAGCCTTGAGGGCAGCCTCTATCTTGGCCACACCTGAGGTGAAGGCCGCTTCCTCGACCTCTTCCTTAGAAGCCTAGGCCTTCGCCCTGCCAAAATCTGCCTTCGCCCTGCCAAAATCTGCCTCAGCCTTAGCCTTTAGAGCTTTGTCTCTGGCAAATTCTGCAATGCCTCTAGCTCTCTCTGCCTTAGTCACTTTTTCCTTCAAATTGGCGATCTGCTCTTTGGCAATCCTCAACTGATCCTCCGCCTCGAGCAAGCGCCTCGTTTGGTCCTCGGCTTGCTTTTGGGCGCCTTCCAGGCTTGCCAAGGCGCTATCCTTGGCCCTAGTCATCTTCATAAGAGCCTCCCTGGCCTTCACGAGGTCGGCCTCGGAGATCTTAAGGGTCCGAGTAGCGTCCAAGCGCTTGTCACGCTCATTATCCAAGGCCCTGCTCTGGCTACTGGCCTCTTCCTCCAGCCTAAAAGTGGCATGTACAGCCTGCCAATTGAAACCAACACACAATAAGTTTGAAACCAAGGAGTGAGATTAACAGAGTCAAGTGTCAGAAGTCTTACCATGCCCAAGTACCTTTTAAGGCTGAGGAAGACTTCCTTACTCCTCAAACTCCCCAATTTGGCCATGTCTGCAGGGAGTAGCAGGGACCTCTCCAGTGCGTCAGCCACATACGTGCCTTCGCCCCTTCGAAAGTCCCTGAGGGAGGCATCGTCCATTAGAGGTTCCCCATGGAGCATTAGGGCGGGCAGCTAAGCCTAAGTCTCGGACTGAGTGGCCACCTGTTTGTTTTGGCCTTGGCTCTCTATTTTTAGTTGTTTAGAAGGCTGCCCAACGTCGTCTTCCTCCTGGGAGGAACAAGACTCGCCACCCCCTATAGGCCTTTTGCCTTTGTCCTTCTTCTGCTTAGGATCAGTGGGCTCGGGCCTAGGTGGCAAACTAGACTGAGGTGGAGGAGGTGAAAGCCCGGACTGGGTAAGATTTGACCTGGTCTAGGCAGGCTGAGACTTGGGAGGAGGATGAGGAAGCTTGGGTTGAGACTTTCCCAGCGCGTCCTTCCCTTGTTGGCCCTCAATCAAGTCGAATAGGCTGGTTTATGGGCGTCTCTTGAAACCCATCTCTGTTCGATGAGAAGTCTCCGCGAATAAGAGGTCTGCCTCAGCTAGGTTAGGGTCTCCCAAATCACCAGGGTGATCCTCGGACAGAAAAACTTGGTCGAATGCGCCAAATTCTTCCTTGGATGGGCCCAAGTTAGGAACTTCTTCTTCTTCTTCTAATCTTCCTCCCTTAGCCTTTACAGCTTGGTAGGGTGAAGAAGGGTCTACCAATGGAATGCCTTCCAGAATAGGAGACCCCTCGGGAAGTGAGAACCCGTGCTCGGTTACAATAATTTTGTGAAGCCGAGGATCTTTGGCCCTGATCATGTACTTTGGAGCCGAGAATGACTTTTGAATTGGGTCGTATCCAAGAATCTTGTGAGCAGCTCTAACTTGATTGTCGGCTTCGTTCACAAAAACCTTTGCCCTCAGTATAGTTTGCAAATCTTCCTTGTTAACCAAATGGAAGTGATGTTTGAAGGCGTGTGGATCTGCAAAAAAAAAAAAAAGAAAAAAAAGAAAAAAAAAGCATACTATTGTCAGCAAACGAACAGCGTAAACTGGGATAACACTAAAGATTAAACTCTCTCCTACCCTCAATATCCCACCTGGTGTCCTCTCCACTGTCGGACAATGAAGGCCATCGTGCCATTCCTCGGACACAATGAGGAAGTTCTTATCTAACCCCTTACTGGATCTAGGGAGGCACGGGATAAGCTGCACCTTGTCCTCCTTCGTCTTCATGTAGTAGGACTTACCCTTTAAATGTTGGAGGTTGTAGCACTAGTTCACATCATGGTGGGTCAACCTCAATCCCATCTTCTCATTCAAAGCGTCCACACACTCTAGAATCCTAAAGACATTGACGGCACATTGAGTGGGGGCTAGTCGGAAGTGCCTGAGGTAGTCCCTCATCATTAGACCCATGGGGCTTCTCATACCATCTTCTAGGAAGGCGATTATAGGAATCGCCACTTCACCTCCTTCCTCCTAAAGTACCCCTCCCCTTCCTCGCGGTATCTTAAACCTATATTATTGGGTATCCTATAGTCTGCGATGAATTTCTCCATCGCCTTTTCAGACTCGACTAACTTCTTGAATCTACTCATCTCTAGAAACGGCTAAAAGACTTGGGGAAAAATGAAAAGAAGGAAGAAAGCTTGAGTCAGAAAGAGAAAAGAAGACTTACAGAAGTGAGGAAAAGCTTCTCAGATAGGCTTTTTGTGTTAGAGGCGTGAGTGCGGTTGGAGATTTGACTGGACTCAGGATATGTGCGTAAGAACTCTTGAATGTGAAAGTAAAGAGGCCAACCGGTTTCAACGGGTATTTATACCTTTAACTAAAAATAACCGTATGGGTTTTCCCACTCATAAAGACAGAAAGATCCCTACCGTTTGATTACCATCGCACCGTTACACGTGGGGAGCATAAAGCCGCCAGAATTTAATGAAGGGCACGCTCCACATACCGAAGCACCAGAAACGTGCCTTAGACAGTTGAAAAGACTTTGGCGTTAAGGGAGGACGAGACTTGATGAGACATAACAAGGGCCCGAGGGCATTAAAACCCTCCTCCTTGTCCGAGGATTCGGGCAGTAGGATTTTGAGGGACTATTGTGGGGCCTAAAAATCTGGTAACCCCAGTCCACTTCTTATTGGGCCTAAAGGCCCATGCCGAGGAGGAAGGAACATCCGAGGATGAATATAGGATGCCTAGGCTCCCATGAAACCTCGCTGAGGACAATACTATCCTCAGCCAGCCGAGATCATAGAAGGGAAGAGCAGCACGGCATCAATGGCAACTTCCCAAAGGATCCCAAGAAAAGACAAGTACAACGGATCAGCCTTGGAAGCATGGTGAATGAGCAACTCCCGAAAGAACTGTCACCTCCACATTGAATGCTCACAACTAACATTCTGGCCGCATTAATGAGGAAATGACCCATGAGTAGTGTTGTCTAGGTTGTTGCAACTCACAGAAAGCTGAGGAAGGTGGCTGATGGGACAAGCAC
This sequence comes from Quercus gilva, assembly GCA_023621385.1. Lineage (NCBI taxonomy): Eukaryota > Viridiplantae > Streptophyta > Magnoliopsida > Fagales > Fagaceae > Quercus > Quercus gilva. The sequence goes on along the minus strand of CM042478.1, from coordinate 46,069,801 downwards.
TCAAGTAGCAATCTGTATGATCAATAGGTGGAGGGTTAAGATTAACTAAGAGAGAGTATATAATGTAGAGAAGTCCTCCAGAAGGGAGGGGGGGGGGGGGCAGGAAGAAGCACAAAGCAATATAGTAGTTTGTATTAGCTGAAGAAACTTCGGTAATCTGAGATAGAGGAAAGGAATAAGAAACATAAGCCCTTCAGTTGAGGGCCGAGGACAGAAGTTGCTCACTCTAAATGTATTTCCTTGTTATTCCATCCACTCATAACCATGTTTAGTTGTTGTAAGTAGTTCTTAAACCCATCCTTTACAAATTCATTGTATAGGGCTAATTGGATTTGGATCCATTCATCCCAAAGGAGAAGTGCACAAATCTAGTCCCTACAAATGATGTGACATATTGGGATTAGAGGAATAAACATGAGTTTTACATTATATTCTTACAAAATTTAATCTTATTATAAAATAATATATTATAATAAATAAAGTAGTTTTTAAAATGATAAAATAATATATTTTTTAAGTCAGATCTTCGTCTTGAAAAATATTTCTAAAGCCTACACCACTTCCATTAGAGAAATTATAAGATTCACATGGTAGACAAGTGATGTGGTCTACCATTCTACTAAAAAATTGCTATTTATTTAAAATTGTTAGTTAAAATTTTTTTTAAATAAAAATTAATTACTGACTCAGTAATTTTAAATATATAAAATTTTTTTAATAAAATAATAGACAAATAATATATTCCACCAAAATGACTTCTAATTTCTCCTTCCATTAGACCACAAAGGCTCAAACTCTTGCCCAATACAATGACAGGTCAAACACGACTCCATCGCCCATCGGGTGAAGAAAACTAGTGCTTTAGATATTGGGGCCCACGCAGAAACTAGAGCTTTAGATGCATGCATCCAGGAGAAACAAGTTGGATAGAATATATTCCTATTGAAATTTGCATCCGTTGGATTGTTTTTGTCAGACCAACTAGTCCTTGTGGTTTATAATGAAAACATCAAGAAGAATAGTAAATTGAATCACAAAGCCCCACCTTCTCCAAACCATCATCGCAAACGTCATTAATACTCTTACTCAGTCCACTTTAGTTCGTAATTTTTAATACCATACAAAATTTCACAATTTTTGTTATAATTATTTTACATTAAAACTGATTATTTACCAATTTTTTTATGAATTTATGAATTAATTTTTTTCTATTATTTATAGTTTATCATATATACGATTCTGACTAAAGTTGTGACATAAAAGCTAAAAAATTTTGCTCCATTTTTCAGCGTTGCCCATCCTCACATGCATTGGTCCTTCTATATAAATCTCACAGATTTCAAGTACAAAACAACTATTATGTTTTTGTTTAAACTATTCACAACCCATATCAAATATCAAATAATCATGATGAAGCAGCAGCCGAGCCAATTTGTCATAGTCACATATCCTGCGCAAGGCCATATAAACCCTGCCTTCCAATTCGCTGAACGCCTCGTTCGCTTGGGAGTGCGTGTCACCTTCTTCACCACCGTTGGCGCCCATAGTCGAGGCATGATCAAAAGCTGTCCTCCTAACGGCTTGTCGTTTGCCACCTTTTCTGACGGCTATGATGACGGAGTTGTACCTACGGACGATGTTGAAAAACAATGGGATCAGCTCAAGCGCAATGGCTCCAAAGCTCTCACTGACCTCATTGTCTCCACCACCAATAAACAGTACATAGTCTACACAATGCTTCTACCTTGGGTTGCTGACGTGGCTCGTGAGCTTCATCTTCCTTCTGCCCTTCTTTGGATTCAATCTGCAATGGTTTTTGACATATACTACTACTATTACAATGGTTTTGCCGGTGTTATTGGGAGCGATAGTGATGACTGGCCCTCCTGTTCGATACAGTTACCGGGTTTGCCATTACTCGCTACTCGTGACCTTCCCTCCTTCTTGCTTGCTTCAAACCCATATGCTTTTTTACGCCCTAAATTCCAAGCCCAACTTGAAGCACTTGAAAAGGAGAGCAATCCTAGAGTTCTAGTGAATACCTTTGATGCATTAGAGCCCAAGGCTTTAGAAGCGCTCAAAAAACTTAACTTGGTTTCAGTTGGACCGCTAGTTCCATATGCTATTTTGGATGGAAGAGATCTGTCTAATGGCTCAAAAAATTACATCGAATGGCTCAACTCGAAATCCGAATCATCGGTCATTTACGTTTCATTTGGAAGCTTATTGGTGTTAAAAAAGCAACAAATGGAGGAAATTGCACGCGGATTGTTGGATTGTGGGAGGCCCTTCTTATGGGTCATAAGAGCTAAGGAAAATGGAGAAGAAGAGAAGTTGAGTTGTAGAGAAGAATTGGAACAAATGGGAATGATAGTGCCATGGTGTTCCCAAGTGGAGGTTTTGTCACATCCTTCACTAGGATGCTTTGTGACACATTGTGGGTGGAATTCAACTTTGGAGAGTTTGGTTTTAGGGGTGCCAATGGTAGCATTTCCACAACAGTCTGATCAAGGGACAAATGCGAAGCTAATTGAAGATGTGTGGAAGATAGGGGTGAGGGTGACGGTGAATAAAGATGAGATTGTTGAAGGTGATGAGATTAAGAGATGTTTGGAATTGGTTGTGGGAAATGGAGAAAGAAGGGAAGCAATTAGAAGGAATGCCAAGAAATGGAAGGAGTTGGCTATGGAGGCTACCAACGTAGTTGGTTCTCCTTCCTCTGTCAATCTCAAAGCTTTTGTGGATGAGATTGGTGAAGGTAACCTCTTTGTTAAAAGTGTGTAGGTTTGCTGAAGGAAACCTCCGTCTCAATTTATTCGCCTTGTTTGAAAAGTCAAACTTTTTAAGAGAATATCATTTATTGTATTGTCTGCTTTATAATAATGTATAAGTTTACAAAACTACACTTAAATAAATTTATCAGTTTTTTTTTTAAATTATTCTTAACGAGGCAACTAAAATGGTGCCCCAATTAAATTGATTTAAAAAAAAAATATTTGTTAGTCTTCTTTTCAAATAGTTTTGAAAATAAAGAAGGGATACAGTAGGAACATTAGTAAATTAATAACTTTTATTTTTAGAAACATAACAATATTTTGGAACATTCCAAAATAGAATAGAGGACAAACAAACTGGGACAGAGAGAGTATTAATTTGTTTTTATTATTTATTTTAAGTAAATTAATAAAAAATTATTTATATATAAATTTTAATTAAGCCATGCATCACACCAGCATAATGCTAATATTATATATTTTAATATGTTTTATAATAAAATAAAAGTTAAAATGTAAGTATATTATTAAATAATATAGTATAATAAATAAAATAGTCTTAAAAATAGTAAAATAAGATAGATACTAAATACTGGATGCTAATGCTCAAATCAACGTCTTAAAAAATATTTTTAAAGCCTTTCACTGGTTCCATTAGGCCTAAAAGGCTCAAACTCCTGCCCAATACAATGCCAGGTCAGTCAAACACGACACTATCGCCCATCGGGTGAAGAAAACTAGTGCTTTAGATATTGGGGCCCACGCAGAAACTAGAGCTTTAGATGCGCGCATGCATCCAGGAGAAACAAGTTGGATGGATCATATATTCCCTACCATTGAAATTTGTATCCATTGGATTGTTTTGTCAGACCAACTAGTGCTTGTCGTTTACAATGAAAACATCAAGAAGAATAAATTAAATCACAAAGCCCCACCTTCTCCAAATCGTCACCGCAAACGTCATTAATACTCTTACCAAGTCCACTTTTGTACGAAATTTTTAATGACACAAGAAATTTTATAATTTTTGCTATAATTATTTTTCATTATGACCGGTTAGTTATCATTTTTTTCATAAATTTATTAATTATTTTTTTTATTACTTATAGTTTATCATATGTACGATTGTGATAAAAGTTGTGACTTAGAAGTTAAAAGTTTTTGCTCCATTTTTAAGCCTTGCCCATCCTCGTGTACATTGGTCCCTCTTTATAAATCTCAAGTACAAAACAACTATTCCGTTTTTGTTTAGAATATCCACAACCCATATCAAATATCAAATAATCATGTTGAAGCAGTAGCAGAGCCAATTTGTCATAGTCACATATCCTGCGCAAGGCCATATAAACCCTGCCTTCCAATTCACAGAACGCCTCATTCGCTTGGGAGTGCATGTCACTTTCTTCACCACTGTTGGAGCCCACCATCGAGGCATGATCAAAAGCCCTCCTCCTGACAGCTTGTTGTTCGCCACCTTCTCTGACGGCTATGATGACGGAGTTGTACCTATGGAAGATGCCCAAAAACAAGGGGATCAACTCAAGCTCAATGGCTCCAAAGCTCTCACTGACCTCATTGTCTCCACTGCCAATAAACAATGCATAGTCTACACAATGTTTCTACCTTGGGTTGCTAACGTGGCTCGTGAGCTTCATCTTCCTTCTGCCCTTCTTTGGATTCAACCTGCAATGGTTTTCGACATATACTACTACTACTACTACAATGGTTTTGCCGATGTTATTGGGAACAACAGCAATGACCGGCCCTCCTGTTCGATACAGTTACCGGGTTTGCCATTACTCGCTACTCGTGACCTTCCCTCCTTCTTGCTTGCTTCAAACCCTTATGCTTTTGCACCCATTACAATTCAAACCCAATTTGAAGCGCTTGAAAAGGAGAGCAATCCTAGAGTTCTTGTAAACACTTTTGATGAACTAGAGCCCGAGGCTTTAAAAGCACTTGAAAAACTTAATTTGGTTGCAGTTGGACCGCTAGTTCCATATGCTATTTTGGATGGAAAAGATTCGTCTAATGGCTCCAAAAATTACATCAAATGGCTCAACTCGAAGTCCAAATCATCAGTCATTTACGTTTCATTTGGAAGCTTATTGGTGTTAAAAAAGCAACAAATGGAGGAAATTGCGCGCGGATTGTTGGATTTTGGGAGGCCTTTCTTGTGGGTCATAAGAGCTAAGGAAAGTGGGGAAGGAGATAACTTGAGTTGTAGAGAGGAATTGGAACAAATGGGAATGATGGTGCCATGGTGTTCCCAAGTGGAGGTTTTGTCACATCCTTCACTAGGATGCTTTGTGACACATTGTGGGTGGAATTCAACTTTGGAGAGTTTGGTTTTAAGGGTGCCAATGGTAGCATTTCCATAGTGGTCTGATCAAGGGACGAATGCGAAGCTAATTGAAGATGTGTGGAAGACAGGAGTGAGGGTGACAGTGAATAAGGATGGGATTGTTGAAGGTGATGAGATTAAGAGATGCTTGGAATTGTTTGTGGGAGATGGAGAAAAAAGGGAAGCAATTAAAAGGAATGCCAAGAAATGGAAGGAGTTGGCTATGAAGGCTGCCAACGAAGTTGGTTCTTCTTCCTATAACAATCTCAAAGCTTTTGTGGATGAGATTGATGAAGTTAATGTTGTTAAAAGAGTGTAGGTTTGCTGATGTGAAGTAGCATAATAAGCTACAAGACTAAGTGCCCATAACATTGCTAATGAGATCATATGTTTACTAATGAAATAAAAGAGTAATTATAGAAAGTGATTCTAAGTTTCTAACACATGTATAGATTCCCTCTCATCTACCCTCTCATCTACTGAGGGCAGTATTCCCTGGGGACTAAATCATTTTGTAGAGGCTATCCATGTGGCATGTTCTTGCTAGTTTCAATTTCTTTTAGTTGAATTTATCGTGAGGCAAATATGGTTGCTCATAAATAAGCTATAGAGAGGTTGTCTTTTTTGTTTCTTTGTAATTTGCTTTCTATTGAATAACATTTTTAGCTTTTCAAAAAAAAAAAAAAAGTGTTTGTTTTTACATCCATACTTTCTGTGAGAGACTGCGCCCCCGATCCCCTTTTTTAGGATGTTGGGCCAAACCCATGTGAATGAGTGGAGTCGTTTTTTTGCCTTTCAAAATGAAGGTTCAACTAGTTATATTTTTCCCTTTAGATTAAGGGTTTTATAATGAAGTCGCCACTTATTTAATTATTGGGATAAATAAGAAAACCAAAATTGAAAAAAATCCTCGTTTATTAATTTTCAATTGAATTTAAACTAATCATAGGAAAATTATATGGCTTTAGTCCTAGATACAATCTAAGATAAAGTACATAACTTTGTTTCCTAGTTACAATCTAAAAATTGAAAATTACAAGGATAAACATTGGTCTATCAACCCTTAATTTAAGTTCGGAGGCTATGTTACAAGGGGGGAAGGTGTTAGGCACCCACCTTGCCCAGTGAAACCGGTCTTCCAGACTATGGTGGCCAACATTCATATCATATCATCCAATATGTCAATTAATTTACATATTGAATTTAATGTGTGTGCATATGATAAATCCTAATTCAATTTATTAAGCATTGCATTTGGATTGAAAAAGAAATTCTAGTGAATGTGTGTGGATGGTGATATCATAGATTCAAGAATTTAAAAGAATTATTGAACAAACATCTTTTTCATGTTTTTGATGTGGATTTAAGATCAAAACTAGTGTTATGCATGAACATGTGATGAACAATCAAGAACATGTGAAGAACACATAAGAACATTTAAGAACATTCAAACATATTTAAGAAAATTTAAATAATTACTATCATGCTTTAATCTTAAATTCTCATCATGAAAACATAAAAAACCAATTAGGGAAAGGGAATATACCTTCATGCAAGATCCATATGGTGGAGGAGGAAACTCTTGATGGATGTCCTAAGGGTGGAGGAAAAGAAGAGTGAGTCTCACTCAATACCTTGAGTCTCAAGAAGACCAAGATATAATAAGACTACTCAACTTCTTAGAATTCAAGAGATGAGAAGAGAGGGGGTTTTTGTGTGCTTCGGAATGAAGGAGATGGAGGGTTTATATACTAGTAGTGGAGGAAATATAAATGGAATGCCATTTAATGAGGGTTGAGAAAGAATCATGAACCTAGACCGCATTTTAGCCTTGGGGAAAATCTGGTGCAATAATGGAAAGATTGGTGGAAGTGAGGAGTAAGCCAAAATTTGGTTTTCCTGTAGCTGCTATAACAGCATGTAGAGCCAACTTCGAAAAATCATATCTGACTCAATTCTAATCAAAATTGTCTTATTCTTTTGCTCAAATTGAAGCCTCGGATGTCTAGTTTCTGGGAAAATTATCCTCATTCATAGATTCAAAATATTCTAAGAGATATCCATGAAATGGTGAGCATAGGTCATTTTTAGAAAATGATTTCAACACAATTAACATTAATAGGTCCCAAATTAGCTCCCAATTAATATTCAAAATATTCTGAGAGATATCAATGAAATGGTGAGCATAGGTCATTTGTTAGAAAATAGTTTCAACACAATTAACATTAATAGGTCCCAAATTAGCTTACAATTAACATTAAATGGCTCCAATCACTCCCATTTCAAACTTAATTGATTCCAAATTTACTCTAATTAAAAGATAATTGCACAAATTACTCATTGAATAATTAATATTTAACTATCTAATTAATTAGATGTACGCAACCTCACCATAAAATGTAATCTTAACCAATCAAATTATGACACATCATTAATCTCCAATTGATTACACTTATAAACAGTTGAAATCAATTGTTCATAATCACATATAGTTGGACTCAATTTGTGATAGTGCATCTCAGCCATTAAAACTTGATTTGATGATAACTTTCAATTTGGTGATCTGATTAGGGCTTATGACCAGTCGATTTGATCGTTACAGTATCAAGATCATTTTGGTGAAATGAGATTAAGGATCTAATGAGCAGAATCAAGATGCATATTTTCATGGCAAAATTACCTTTTTACCCTCCAGATGAGGTTAATTGCGGGTAACAAAATGGGATGTCAACACTTTCGTTTTAAAATTTTCGCATTAATTGTGTGTATTAATATAAAATAGGTGAGATAAACAAGTGTAACAAGATATTTTGTATGCATGGTTATTTATGTTTTTTTGCCTTTGTCTTATCTTGTCTTTCTTTATTGTTGCTAGGTTGGCAAATCAGCTTAGCAGATTGGAAAATTTATAATTATGGTTTGGTTTGTCCAATAGCTATTTGCTTATTGCGTCTTCTAAATATTTGTGGATCACATTCTATAATATAAAATTGGTCGATAGCAACTAGCAAATTACATCTTAATGAAATTTCTTGTACTTTACTATCTAAAACTAAGCAAACCTGTTTCTCTCCCAAAAATAAAAAAAAAAAATTATAATAATCAAAGATTAATGAAATCCTACTTGTGATTTTTTTTTTTTAATGGAAAATGTCACTTCTAAGTTTGAACATACTAATACATAAGAAAATTTTTAATGGTTGAATAAAAGATCTGAAATTTAATTTTTGCCTACACCAAAAACCAATTAATGCTTTGGTCTGATAAATAACGCAATTATCAAAAGCGGCCAGTTGAAACTCTATAAAAATAAATTTTCTTAAAAAAGTGCTGTAGGGTCACGTTTTGACGACCTAAGCCCAATGAGTATGGGTTTGCGGGTTAGTGAGCTCAATACAATAAATTTGTAAAGAGTGGATTAAAGAGTTGGGCACTAGTCAGTATTGCAACAGCTCAGATAGGTTTTGACAGGCGGTCATGCAAGAGAAATGCATATAAAGTTCAGTTTTTGTATTGTTCGAGGAGATCAATGGTCTTATAGATTGAGGGGCTGGATTACAAGTGCTATTCTCTCCCATACAGTGTTCTTTTTTTAGTTGTTCCACCCCTTTTTCATGGAGGGTCTCTCATATTATATGGGTCCCTTCTGATGATCTTTGCCCTCCACTTGTTGAGCATCCAGACTACCACTTGAGTACATGTCCCATCAGACACCTCTTCTGACTTTTTGTGAGTTGCGGTGGCCAAGGAAACACTGTTCAAATGTTCTCTCCACATAAATGCAGCCAGAAAGGTAGCTGTAGCGTAATTAATGTGGAGGTGACTGCTATCCTTATTGTTCGAGCTCTTCTGAAAGCTCACCTTGATTGTTGGAATGTAGATGTAGGTTGGGTTTGTCATATCCGAGGAGGAGTTCCTCCTCGGACTACCTCACATCCTTCTTTTACCTGTGGAGCTTTGAAGTGGGAGTTTTCCAACGATTGCTCATTCCTTCCCGGCCTTATTTATGCCCTCGGATTGAGCCCAAGGCCCACTATGTGATTTTGGGCTTTTATCCCTACAATAGCCCCTAAAAACTTCGATTTTTCTCTCTCATTCGAGGAGAAAAAGTGGGGTTTTGATTTTTAGGGAACCCTACTCATCATCTCTCCAGCTTACACATTTGGTAGTGCTATTTCAAATGCTTCATTATTGCTTTTGACGCTTCGAGGTCCGCGAACCGCTATTTATTGCTCTAGGCGGTGCTTTGTTCCCCTACATCAACGGTGGGGCACTTATCCAATGATGGACATTTTCCCTAGAAGTTTGAGCGGGATTACTCCCACTCATTTTCTCCCTCTATATAAATCCTTGAGGGAACTCTCCTTCTCCCTTACTTCGCAAATTTTCAAGTGCTCTAGAGAACTCCAGTGTTTGAACTCATAAATCATTCTGAACTCTCAAATCCTATAACTTTTTTCCTAAGAAATTTTTAAAGACCTGTTTAGAGCTTCGGGACTTGTCAAATTCACGTATTTTCGTAAGTATATCTGTCTTTGAAATTTCTTTTTCTCCTCGGCCTAGTTCCCAAGCCTCCTCCCTTTATAGAGATTTTTCCTTTAGCCGTCCACTCTTGTTTAGATGGGTAGACTTAAACATCTATTGAACTCTTCGTCTGGGATGGAGGGCTTTAGGACCAAATATCATATCCCATAGGGAGTGGGTCTAGAATATTGGCCCTACAAGGAGTATTGACCGATAGGGAGGTAGGAGAAGTTGTCATTCCTATAATCGCTTTTATAGAAGGAGGGATAACACTTCCTATGAGTAGGATAACCCGCGATTATTTGCTCAACCATAGGTTATGTCCCCACCAGTGTGCTCCCAATGTGTTTAGAGTCTTAGGAAGTGTAGACGCCCTAAACAATCAGATAAACCTCTGGCTTTTATGGCACGATGTCGTTCACATGTACGAGTGCCATTCTCTCTTTGAAGGATATTACCTAAGATCTCAGTCTGAGGAGGTGAGGCTGGTGTCCTGTCTTCCCAAGTCCAACAAAGGCTTGAAGGACGACTACTTGGTTGTCTTCGGGGAGTGGCATGATTGTCTTCACTGCCTAGTTAGGGCGGGAGCACTAGGTGGGGCATCCCAAGGTTAGGCCTTAGTTTTCTTAGCCTTTCACATGTTCATTCTAAGCCATTCATCTTTTCGGAAAATAGTTGTGACTCATCTGACCACGATTTCTTTTTTGGATGTTTTGCAGATAAAAATCACGTTACGTCGAGGCTCAGTCTCGTCAATGTTCCAACGCTCAACTACCTGCTGAGGTCGGAGATTTTCCAGAGCGAAGATGGACAATTACTAGCCGTTCTTCTGATATTGGATTATGAGTCGATATCGCGTATATTCTAGGAAGTGGGCCAGGCAAACAGAAGCGGGTAGCCCAAAGCTCGCTTGGATAGACGTTTCTAAACTTGGGTTCTTGGCTCGGGGGGATCTTCCTCCGGTTATGTGGCCACCCCAACCAGTTCCTCGAACATTAGCTGTTCTAAGAGAGGAGTTGGCTTTATCCCGCCATTCTTGGGACGCAGAAATTGACCAGTTCCGCTTTGTAGAAGAGGAAGGGGCCCTAGAGAGGCCTGTGAAGTTGTCAGACTCTGAAACTGAGGCCGAGAGGCTTTCTGTTGTCCAACAACCAAGGCTAATACTTACTCGGTCGGATACTAGTTCTGACGAGAGCGAAGCCATGGATTTGAGGCAGAGGACCAGCTTGAAAGGCCTGATGGCAAATAGAAACAAAGGGGGGTCCATTTCCAAAGAGGCCCCAAGATGCAGGTCACTCCCAATCTCCCCCCTCCTCCTCCTCAACTCCTTGTTAACCCCAGGCTAAAGGCTATCCCAAACCTTAAAAAGAAAAGGATTGTGGAGGATTTGGAGGAGGGTGAAGTGGTGCAACAGCAGAAAGGTGCCAAGCTACAGAAAAAGGCTAAGGACCCCTGGGACAAAAGGTCCCAATCTGTAGAAAGTCGGGGAGAGGCTAAGGTGTGCCGATGGCCACGCTTATGGGACCTTTGGCTAGAGGTGGAGGGCGCTCCCATTTCTTGGGAGTCCTAGAGGGGGTATGCTGGCATCCTGGTCGAGGCCTTAGAGCAGCCACTCCTCCTTCCCTGGGACATGGAGGGTTTCAGGCACATCGGGCAGCCTGACCTCTTCATGTCATTGAAGAGGGATCTTGCGATGGTAAGCCAATCAGCCTTTTTGTTATGTTTATTTATTTATTTTTGTCAGACATTGGGCTATAGGTCCGTTTATGTGTGCGTACTTTCCATGACTCTTTTATTACTTCAATGTAGCTTACCTAGCAAGTATATATAGCCTAGGAGTGGGTTAAGAACGCCCAGGACAAGACTAAGGTTGAGATCCACTCCCAGCTTAAAGTTGAAAAACAATTGGGGGCTCTTAGATAAAAGCATGCGCAGCTGTCTGAGCAGCTAAAGGAGGCGGTCAAGGCTCTCAACAGCGCCTTGGCGGGGTTAAAGACAACCGAAAAGCAGGCCGAGGACCAGTGCCAGCAGCTGCATGTCACTGAGATAAACCTAGCCACGGAGCAATCGGTCTTAGATCTCAAGGCCGAGCTGAAGAAAGTGCAGGATGTTGCCAAGGTGGCCAGGGATGCTGCTGAGGCCACAGTGAAGGTATCATACGAGTGAGGGGTGAAAGACATGGAGACTCGACTGGCAGAGGAGGTGGCCGTGGTGTGCAGGGACTACTGCACTGAGTCTTGGGGAGTTGCCATGGACAGAGCGGGGGTCCCTGCGAACTCTGAGCTGAGGAAGCTTGAGAATGTTTTCTTCCTGGAAGACATTCGAGAGCTTCCTCTTAAGTAACTCCCTACCACTCAAGCCCTCCCTCTTGGAGCTGAAGTTCCTGAGGGGGCTGGAGTGGGAAAGGAGACTCAGCCACCTCTGGAGGTCAAGTCTTCCGACAATGCCCTCTCGATTAGGGAGGTAGTCTTTCATGCCAAGGATGCAGAAGCAAAATCTAAGGCTAGTGATGTCCCTTCCAAGGCTGCTGACCTATAGAAAAACCCTCTCGAGGCTGATGCCCTAATGTAGGATTGTTGTAATGATAATATCTTTTGTAATGACAATATATTACTTGCAATGATGTACTCTTTATCTTTGTTTAATGAAAAAGTTTCTTCTTCCTTTCATTTTTCTGTCGTATCTACTAAAACAGTTGAAAGTTTATAACTATTGCCAGTTTATAACCTAAATAATTTGGTTGAGCGCCTGCAATAGAGGCGTTTAACATGCACTTGTACCATGGATTGGATAAATAGTTAAAGACTTCAACTAGCTGTAACCTGAAGCCTGTTATAAAGATTTACAACAGGATCAATTGGTCCGAGGGTTATAGGCCTGATAGGTCTTTGTTTAAACAGTTATGAAAATTTGTGACTGAGTGTTAATTTCCCACATCAGCTAGTCCAAGGACTACATGCCAGATAAAGTTTTGGTTTAAACACTGTTAAAAATTTGGAACTGAGTGTTAACTTTCCCACATCAGTTGGTTTGAGGACTACAGGCCTAATAGAGTCTTGGTTTAAACACTAATAAAAATTTGTGACTGAGTGTTAACCTTCCCACATCAGCTGGTCCAAGGACTACAGGCCTGATAGAGTTTCGGTTTAAACACTTATAAAAATTTGGAATTGAGTGTTAACATTCCCACATCAGCTGGTCTGAGGACTATAGGCCTGATAGAGTCTTGGTTTAAACACTTATAAAAGTTTGGAACTGAGTGTTAAACTTCCCACATTAGCTGGTCCGAGGACTACAGGCCTGATAGAGTTTCGGTTTAAACACTTATAAAAGTTTGGAACTGAGTGTTAACCTTCCCACATCAGCTGGTCCGAGGACTACAGGCCTGATAGAGTTTCGGTTTAAACACTTATAAAAGTTTGGAATTGAGTGTTAACCTTCCCACATCAGCTAGTCCGAGGACTACAAGCCTGATAGAGTCTTGGTTTAAACACTTATAAAAATTCGAAAAACTGGAAATGCTATGTCCTTACACAATAAATGAACATTTTTGACAAAGGAAACTTTCATTGGCTAGTAATAATACCTTTTATAGGTTGTTTACATTCCACGGGCGTAGTATTACATGTTCATCTAAATCCTTTAGAAAATATGCACCTACACTAGCAACCGAGGTGATGCGGTATGGTCCCTCCCAATTAGGCCTTAGCTTTCCCCATGTTGGGTTCTTTGCAGTACCTAGGACCTTTTTCAACACCAGATCGCCAGGTGCCAATGGCCTCAGCTTCACGTTGGCTTCATAACCCTGCTTGAGCTTGTGTTAGTAGTATGCCAACTAAACCATTGCATTTTCCCTTCTTTCCTCGATTAGGTCTAGGCTTTTTTCCAATAGCTCGTTGTTAGTGGTCAGATAGAATGAGTTTGTCCTTAATGTTGGAAAACCAGTCTCTAAAGGGATAACGGCTTCGACTCCATATGTCATCGAGAAGGGGGTCTCTCTCGTTGATCTGTGAGGCGTGGCCCGGTATGTCCACAGGACGTGTGGCAGCTTATCTACCCATTTTCCTTTCCCATCGTCCAACCTCTTCTTAAGCCCATTTACGATGGTTTTGTTAACGAACTCAACTTGCCCATTCCCTTGGGGATAGGCCTGGGTAGAATACCTATTCGTGATTCCCAAGTCACAGTAGTACCTCCTGAAGGATTTGTTGTCGAATTGGAGGCCGTTGTTTGAGATGAGTGTACGAGGGACTCTGAATCGTGTGACAATGTTCTTCCATACAAACTTCTTGGCATCCATGTCCTTGATATTTGCTAGAGGCTCGACCTCGACCCACTTAGTGAAATAGTCCATGCTGACCAGCAGGTACCTTTGGTTTCCGACTGCCTTGGGGAAAGGGCCCACAATGTCTAAGCCCTATTGAGCGAAGGGCTAAGAACTGGACACCGGGTTAAGAGCTCCCCCTGGCAGGTGTATGTTGGGCATGAATCTTTGGCATTGGTCGCACTTCTTTATGTATTCTTGTGCTTCCTTTTGCATACTGGGCCACCAATAGCCATGAGTGAGGGCTCTATGCGCCAAAGATCTGCCCCTAGTGTGGCTCCTACAAATCCCTTCATGTAACTCCTCCAGGAGCAACTCTGTTGTCTCGGGGTGTACACATAGCAGGCATGGCCCAAAATAGGAGCGCTTGTACAATTTCTGGTCCTCGGACAGTTAGAATCACGGAGCCTTTCTACGTATTTTCTCTGCTTCTGATTTTTCCTTGGGAAAGGTGTCTTCCTTTAGGAATAGTGCTATGAGGTCCATCCAGCTAGGCCCCACCCTGACTTGATGAACATGAATCACCCCTTCATTCACCCCCGTGGGCTTGCATAGGTCTTCCACAATGATGACCCGAGGTAAGCTCTGAGCTGAGGACATTGCGAGTGTCGGCAGGGAGTCGGCATGGGTGTTTCTGCTTCTAGGGATGTGCAACAGGCTGAAAGACTTGAATTCTGACTGTATGCGCATAATCTGGCCTAGTACTCCTGTATTCTTTCATCCCTTGCCTCAAACTCTCCTTTGACTTAGCCAACGACTAATCTTGAGTCAAAGAACACCTCTATTGCCTTTCTGCCCATTTTCCTAACCATGGTCATTCCCTCTAACAGAGCCTCATATTCGGCTTCGTTGTTGGTGGTTGAGAACCCCAATCTAAGTGATTTCTCAATAATAATCCCTTTGGGGGACGTCAACACTAGCCCCACTCCAGACCTCTTTTGGTTTGCTGTGCCATTAACGTGCACTTTCCATGATAGGGGGCCCTGCTGGGTGATCATGTCAACTGATTTTCCATCCATGTGTTGTGCCTTTGTTTCTTCTTCTAATGGGAATTCAGCGAACTCGGCCACTAGATCTGCTAGGACTTGGCCCTTAATGGAAGTACGGGGCATGTATTTAATGTCGAAAGCCCTCAGGATTGTGGCCCATTTAGCAATCTTCCCTGTATAATCAGCATTTCGAAGTATGGCCCTGAGCAGAAGCTAGGTTAGGACAATGACCGTATGTCCTTGAAAGTAATGGGGGAGTTTACGTGTGGCGTGTACTACTGCCAAAATAGCTTTCTCCAGCAACAGATAGCAGATCTTGGCCTCATGTAGTAACCTGCTCACATAATAAACAGGCTTTTGCGTGCCGTTGTCAACCTGTATCAAGACCAAGCTTACAGCATGAGTTGCCACAGCGATGTAAGCAAACAGGACCTCGTCAGCCTTAGGGGTGGACATGATAGGGGGCTGAGAGAGGTAATCTTTAAGCTGTTTGAAGGCTGAGGCATACTCCTCAATCCATTCATATCCCTTCCATTTATTCATCAGTAGGAAGAAGGGTTGGCATTTATCTGCTGACTGAGAGATGAACCGGTTCAGGGCAATAGTCATTCCTGTCAGCTTTTGGACTTCCTTAAGGTTCCAAGGTGGCTGCAAGCTGTTGATAGCTTTAATCTGGTCGGTATAAACTTCGATTCCGCTGTGGGTCACTATTTAGCCTAGAAATTTGCCCGATTCTACGCTGAAGGAGCATTTGGAGGCGTTGAGACGTAACTTGTACTTTCTCAGGATGTTGAATATGTCTCCGAGGTCCCCTAATTGCTCGGACACCACCTTGATTTTTACCACCATATCATCTATATAGACTTCAATGGTTTTGCCTAACTGCGGCTCAAATATCCTGGTCATCATCCTTTGATAGGTAGACCCTGCGTTCTTTAAACCGAACGGCATCACCTTGTAGTGATAATTTTCAGTAGGGGTGACGAAAGCAGTCTTCTCTTGATCTTCTAGGGCGAATGGTATTTGATGGTACCCCTAAAAGGCGTCTAGGAAGCTCATCCGAAGATGGCCTACGGTCGCATCTACCAGCTGGTCTATTTTAGGCATGAGGAAAGGGTCTTTTGGGCAAGCCCAATTCAGATCTATGAAGTCCATGCATACTTGCTATTTCCCACTCTTCTTCTTCACTACCACAGTATTAGCTAACCACTCGGGGTAAAATACTTCCTTGATGGCCCTCGCTTGCTTCAGTTTCTTCACCTCCTCTCTGACAGCATCGAAGTGTTCTTTGGAAGAGCGCCGAGGAGGTTGCTTCTTGGGAACAATTGATGGATTGACATTTAGATTATGGCAGATAAAGTTCGGATCCACCCCTGGGGCTTCGTAGGTCGTCCATGCGAAGACATTGACGTTTCGCTTGAGAAACTCTAATAGCTCTTCCCTCTCCGTAGGAGGCAACTGAGCCCCATTCTGAAAGAATTTCTCCGGGTCATCCCCTACAACAACTTTCACCAGATTCTCACACTTAGCTTCCTCGGCCGACTCGTCGATGGACAATGATGTGCCTGTTAATTGCTATAAGCCCTCTTCAGTAGGGGCCGAGGACTTGGCTTTGGCCTGGTGTTGGATGGCGGCTACCAAGCATTGCCTAGTCGTGGACTGGCTCCCTATAATCTCTTTAATCCGTCCCCCCGACGGGTATTTCACTTTTTGGTGGAGGGTAGAGGAGACAGCCCCCAGAGTATGAAGCCATGGCCTTCCAACAATGGTGGTGTATGAAAAGTACGCGTCTACCACAATGAAGTCCATCTCTACCACTTCTAATCCAGTTCGTATGGGCAGCCTGATCTATCCCTTTGGAATGACAACCTTCCTATCAAAGCTTACTAGGGCGAGCTATAGGGTGTTAAGTCTTCTGACTTCAAGTTCAACCTTTGGTACAGGTTGGGGTGCATTATCTTGGCATCACTGCCCTGGTCTACCATCACCCTCTTCATGTCATATCCCCCAATCCTGAGCGTGACTACCAAAACGTTATCATGAGGTTGGATAGTTTCGATCTTATCTTCGTCCGAGAAGCCTAAAACTGGCTGGATGTCCAGCCTTGCCTTTTTTGCTTCCTGCTTTGTATCCTTGGCGAATAGCTGAGCCACAGACATTATTTTGGAAGGGCAAGATCCAGTTCTCCCTAGAGCAGCAAAGATAACATTTATTGTCCCTAGGAGAGGTCTCGAGGATTCATCTCCTCGAAATCCCGAGTTTCTTTGGTCTCCCTGACCACTGGAGTGATGCAAGAATTGTTTAAACTTTCCTTCACGGACGAGCTGATCCAGGTGGTCTCACAGGCTTCTACAGTCTTCTGTGGTATGCCCGTGGTCTTGGTGATATTGGCAACAAAGGTTGTGGTTGCACTTTGCGGGGTTCCCCACCATTTTATTCGGCCATTTAAAGAATGGCTTGTTCTTGATCTTCTCTAGAACTTGATGCACTGGTTCTCGGAACATGGCGTTGACTGCCTACGGATGAGCAGACCTTGGCTGTCCAACGAAGTCCCTCTGTGGTCAGTCATTGTTGTGCCGGTCTGACCTGAAATCCCTCATTTCCTGAGGGATAACCTTCTCCTTTCCTTTCCCCTGCTGCTGGTACTCTTCGACCCTTTTGTACTTGTCAATTCGGTCTATGAGCTGGCGTACACTAGTGACTGGTTTGCTAGTTAGGGATTTTCTCAGGCCATGACTAGTAGGGAGGCCGAGCTTGAAGGTGTTGATGGCCACGTCATCGAAGTCACCATCTATTTCGCTGAACATCTCCCAGTACCTATCTGAGTAGGCTTTTAATGTCTCCCTTTCTCACATGCTTTAGGACAGTAGGGAGGCTAAAGACCGAGGGACCCTGTTGCAAGTGACGAAGCGGGAGCAGAACGCCTGGGTGAGCTCTTTGAAAGAGCTTATAGAGTTTGCTTTCAGGCCGTCGAACCATCTTATTGCGACGGGCCCCTAGGTTGGATGGGAAAACCTTGCACATCAAGGTTTTGTCCCTGGAATGGATAGCCATTCTTTAGTTGAAATGACTCACTTGCTCTACGGGGTCTGTCCTACTGTTGTACATGGTGAAAGTAGATTGGGTGAATCGTCGTGGAAGTTTGGCCCCCTCGATCTTGTGCGTGAAGGGTGACCTAGAGATTTGGTCCAATGCCCTGCTTACCGTGTCGTTCACCACGCCCTTATGAGGCAGACTCTTGTTCTTTCGTTCGCGACGACGTTCCTCGACGTAGGAGAAGGATTCGCTAGGCGGGGTTTGAGACCTTCGCCTATAATTGACGTCTTTTCCGTCGTCAGAAGAAGCGTCAGAGTTAGAGGGGGTTCACCTCTGACGTGCATGGCACAGTTCCCTTTTTAACCGATCAGTTTCCAACTGCATGGATTTGTTGTGCTACTCTTGAGAGACATGACTTCTGACTTGAGTGTGACTCTTGCTCGTATGTGTAGTGTGCACATTGCCTTCTCGATCTTCTTTTCGCTCATGGTTGGCGAGGTGGTTTTTGAGTTGGGGTGGCATGGATTCTACCTGGTATGGGCCTGATTCTACCATCATTCACCGCTGCGCTCACTATAACACTAGCTCTTCCCACAAACGACGCCAATTGTAGGGTCACGTTTTGATGGCCCAAGCCCAATGAGTATAGGGTTGTGGGTTAGTGAGCCCAATATAATAAATTTGTAGAGAGTAGATTAAAGAGTTGGGCACTAGTCAGGATTGCAACAGCTCAGATGGGTTTTGACAGGCGGTCATGCAAGAGAAATGCATATAAAGTTCATTTTTTGTATTGTTCGAGGAGATCAATGTTCTTATAGATTGAGGGGATGGATTACAAGTGCTATTCTCTCCCATACAGTGTTCTTTTTTCAGTTGTTCCACCCCTTTTTCATGGAGGGTCTCTCATATTATATAGGTCCCTTTTAATGATTTTTGCTCTCCACTTGTTGAGCATCCAGACTACCACTTGAGTACCTGTCCTATCAGACACCTCTTTTGGCTTTCTGTGAGTTGCGGTGGCCAAGGAAACACTGTTCAAATGTTCTCTCTACATAAATGCGGCCAGAAAGGTAGCTGTAGCATAATTAATGTGGAGGTGACTGCTATCCTTGTTGTTCGAGCTCTTCTGAAAGCTCACCTTGACTGTTGGAATGTATATGTAAGCTGGGTTTGTCATATTCGAGGAGGAGTTCCTCCTCGGACTACCTCACATCCTTCTTTTACCTATGGAGCTTTGAAGTGGGAGTTTTCCAACGATTGCTCGTTCCTTCCCGGCCCTATTTATGCCCTCGGATTGAGCCCAAGGCCCACTATGTGATTTTGGACTTTTATCCCTACAAGTGCTAATGCAAATAAACAACTAACGTTAGTAACACACACAAGCGTGTTTCATATGTTGTATGCACAAAGGTCATTCATTCACATTTGTATGGAAAAAGAAAGAGAAGATAATTACTTGCATATTATTGTTTTATATGTTGTATGCACAAAGGTCCTCTGTTCATATTTGTATAGCATAAGAACAAGGAAGATAATTACTTGCATAGGTTTATTACTGGTTTTTTTCCTCTCTCTCTCTCTCTCTCTCTCTCTCTCTCTCTCTCCAGATTTTTGGAGTTTGAACTATGAAGAGTTTATGTGTGTGAAACTTCCTTTCTTTCTCTTGATTTTTTTTTCCTTTTATTGTTAATGAACTTCATTTTTACAAATTCAGGGAAAAAAAAAAAAAAATAACGATAAAACTCCATTTTAACAAAAACAACCACAGACCATCTTGAAAATTCAAGACATATCGCACTAGAGAAATTTAAGCTTGCTAAGTTCCACTATTTTCTTTAGTATAGAACTCACCAAGAATATTATCTTTTGTGGATAAATAATGACAGTCACAAAAAATGCCAACAACAAAAATCCATGGAGGCATTGACAGCTCATTTGTCAAATGTTTTGTTGTGAAATAGATGTCACATTTAGTAATGCTATAGTTTTTTGTTTCACAATTTACAAATTAATAAGTTGTATTTGAATCCAGCAAAAAAAAAAAAAAAAAAAAAAAAATTGTGATTGATGACTAATAAATCCCTGCTCACAACTCTTATTAAGTACCAATGACCTCATATTATCTCAATAATTATATAAAAAACTATAAATTTTTTTGAGTCATAGTGATAATTGTTGGGTCCCAAATAATATTATCACAAATATTAGCAATTCAAAATAGCAATCACATACAAAAACACAAATATTTATGTGAAAAACCCTTTTCTCTTTGAAGGGAAAAATCACTGGACAAACTCTGAATAATTTCACTATTGTCAAATCAATTACAATAATTCTTATGTACACCTCACGGCTAAACAAAAAAATCTCTCTTATTTTTCTTTGCTCTCTCACACACAAATTATCTTTCTTAAAGGCGGCAATCCTTTTTCTCTATTCTTCAATATGCGGCAATCTCTTTCTTTTTCTAGTGCGGCACCTTCAAAACCACATATAGACCTTATTTAAATAACCCCAGCAGCAAACTCATCCTAGTAGCACACAAATACTAAATCCACTTCAACTAGGAATACCAGCTAGCCACGGAATAATAATACAAGCTCATATGTGGGCTTCTGCTTTGTGGGATGGACCACGTGCTTTATGCACCGAACAATAATTGTAGAAAAAATAATTAATAGCAACTAATCAATGATCATACATAATGCAATGCCTTGTCACCACCAACTTAGAGTTAAGAGTCAGAGACTAATGGAAAGATTTATTTGCTGCACGAACAGATTTAAGTTAGCTTATTCACAATGCCAAGTAAAACACGACAGGTGAAGAAACCCATTTTGTTTTGATATCGGGGCCACGCAGAAACTAGTGCTTTAGAGTTTAGATGCATCCACAAGAAACAAGTTTGCAGGGCGTAGCCAGGATATTTTGCTTGGGGGCCGAATTATATATTCCTATGTTAAATTTATAAATATATGGTATACAAAATGATTAAATTTAAAATATAATAATATTATTTCTAAACTTAAATGCATCTAAAACTAAAATTAAAATATAAAATTAGCTAGGGAAAATATGAGATGATGACGAAAAGATCAAATTTGTGAGGAAAAAAACTCATAAGTTTGTGTTGCCAATGCACACAATATACAAAGGAAACATTGTACTTCTTTTTGGGTAACAATACAGTGTACTTTTGGATGCAAGAAACATTATGTACTACACTTTTGTAAGCTTATAAAAAAGAAAGGACACATGGCGTCTACACATTTGTTAGGCTTTGATAAAAATTTATACTTTAATTGGGTGGGGTCTACTTGATAATCTAACCTTAAGACAAACTAATTAAATGGGTCATCATTTGATTTTAAAAGAAAGAATAGACAAAGTCACATAGACCGAGATCTATGAAATTTATCATTACAATTTTAAAAACCTAACCTATTTTAATATATTTTTATAAAGGGATTTCAAAGTTTTGGGGCCGCCATGCCCCCAACGTTAAATGTGCCAAGTTGGACAGATCATATATTCATATTAAATGCATAAAGAATTGGATTGTTTTGGTCAGACCAACCTAAGCCCTTAAGCCAATAGTCCTTGTCTTCTCTAAACTTAATTTAATGAAAACAAGAAGAAGAGCAAATTACAAATCACAAAGTCCCGCCTTCTCCAAATCGTCACCGCAAACGTCATTAATACTCTTATGCAATCTCTTCTATTTTGAGTAATTTTAGTATTATACAAAATATCACAAATTTTGCTACAATTATCTTATATAGAAAATAGTGATTGACTATTTATCACTTTCAAATAAATCTATTACTCACAATTTTCTATGTAGACAATTGTGGCAAAAGTTCTTATTTCAGTTGTGCTCCTAAAATTTTTTGCTCCATTTTTTAAGCCTTGCCCATCCTCACATGCCCTGGTCCTTCTATATATATATATATATATATATATATATATCTCATTGATCCCAATGCAAAACATCTATTCTGTTTTTACTTTAGAATATTCACAACCCGTATCAAAGTATTAAATAATTATGGCAAGCAGTAGCAAAGCCACTTTGTCATCGTCACATATCCCATGCAGGGCCATATAAACCCTGCCGTCCAATTTGCCGAACGCCTCATTCACTTGGGAGTCCATGTCACCTTCTTCACCACCGTTGGTGCCCACCGTCGACGCATGATCAAAAGCCCTCCTCCTGACGGCTTGTCGTTCTCCACCTTCTCTGATGGAGTTGTACCTATGGACGACGCTGATAAACGATGGGATCAAATCAAGTGCAATGGCTCTAAAGCTCTCACTGACCTCATTGTCTCCACCGCTAATAAACAATGCAAGTCCACACAATGATTCTACCTTGGGTTGCTGACGTGGTCTGTGAGCTTCATCTTCCTTTTGCCCTTCTTTGGATTTAGCCTGCAATGGTTTTGGACATATACTACTACTATTACAATGGTTTTGCCGATGTTATTGGGAATGACAGCGATGACCGGCCTTCCTATTCCATACAGTTACCGAGTCTGCCATTATTACTTGCTACTCGTGACCTTCCCTCCTTCTTGCTTGCTTCAAACCCATATGCTCTTGTACACCCTAAATTCCAAGCCCAACTTGAAGCGCTTGAAAATGAGAACAATCCTAGAGTTCTAGTGAGTACCTTTGATGCATTAGAGCCCGAGGCTTTAAAAGCGCTTGAAAAACTTAACTAGGTTTCAGTTGGACCGCTAGTTCCATATGCTATTTTGGATGGAAGAGATTCGTCTAATGGGTCCAAAAATTACATCAAATGGCTCAGCTTGAAGTCCGAATTGATGTAGCACGATTTCACCTCGTTAATGTGTTCCTTATTAGTTCGATGGATGACCTGAGATCCTATATAGAAAAAAGCACCAAAAAGATAATGGCATTGGTTTATGTCCTGCCAAGGACCCTCCAATGCTGTAGTTAGTTTCAACTTATCTGAGAATCTCAATTATGTTTTGTGTGTTTCAATAGTGTCCTTTTACCTATCTATCCTAGCTTTATATAGCCTTAAACTGAGTTAATGCTCTATCTAACATTACTCTATAGTTGGCGGATTTAATGCTCAATGATGGTTATTTAATCCCCATATTTGCTGTCCATAACCGACCTTTAAGTGCACATTATTGGATGGGGATAACAGTCTAATGCCTATTTATCATTCGATCATTGAATGCCATCTGGAATTAATGCGCTTACGCTTGTCTGTACTTTTACTCATCGCTGTTATAGACAGTTTGCAAGTTACGGAAGACCATTCATATTCTACTTGTCAGTTGCCCCCTTTATTCCTTTGTCGTCCTTTGCTTGGATGAGCAAGGGAATATGGAAAGTTTTTCTCAGGTGTGTTATTTTATTCGTGCCCCGAGATTCTCATCCTATCATATTTATTATGGGGCGACTTATTGGTCAAATGAGCGCCATGTTTCTCTTTCATGTTGGCCGCACGTGTGTCTTTTCCTTGTGTTTCCCGCGCATTGATTTCGTTTCCTTTCTTAGCAAAGAAACTCCTCCTATTCTCCTTCTTCTTCATTATGCGCTGAACTTGGAGGCTGAAAACAAAAGAAAGCTTCTGCACTCTTTGTACAGTAAGACTCTCTTTACTTCTAGATTCCATTAAATGGTTGATTTTACTTTCATTAGGTGAGAGACACCTTCTATATGGTTCTTTTTTGCTAGACTAGGAGTCTCTCTTGAATTTTTTGGTGTGCATTGTCTTCAGGTTGGCTTGTTTTTGCCTTGAGATTGTGGAGCTTTCAGACCTATTTTGACAAGTCCTTTTCCCTTGATTTGCCGTTCTCTGATTGCCTATCATCTTGAGATGACTGCCATAGAGTATAGGGATACTGATGTTAGGTCTAGCGAATTGGAAATCGGTTTGTCGTCGAGCGGCGAGTCTTCTAACAAGGATTTTGAGGTCATGATGTCGAAGACTTCATCGTCTTCAAAACCCCATTCTTCTTCGCCTTCAATTCCGTTTCATGCTTTTTTTGAGTCCTGCTCCCTAGAACAAAGGCACCTGAAATCTATACGAAAAAGGTTCCAGTTCCCTGTAGGGGTTGTCACAAGACTACCTTGCCCCAATGAAAAAGTTTGTTCCTTTGCCCATGGTGAGGTGAGTTTTTATGAAGCTACCTTTTCGTGGAGGCCTTCGTTTTCTTGTTCATCCTTTTATCATGCAACTCCTCTTTGTTCTCAATGTTGCACTTGGTCAACTTGTCCTTAACGCTTGGAGGACAATTACTAGATGTATGTCAATCTTGGTATCTGTCCATGATGGGGACATAATTACCTTAAACAAATTTCTTCACTTATACTGCTTAAAATCCTCTACCCATTATGGGTATTTTGAACTTTTGCCTTGGAATAGGGAATCTAGGATTGTCTGTAACTTTCCTACTTCCTTTTGTGACTAGAAATCATGATACTTCTTTGTCTCTAGATTCGGAAGGAAAACCATGATCGACGACCTGTGGGGTGAGGTATCATGGTTGCAAAGGAAATGGGAAATTCCCTCACTTGGTACATCTCTACACCTTTTCATTAAATTAATTATTTTAACTCATCATTCTCTGACCATTCCTTGTTGACATGTCTTGTAGTTTCTGATGGTCTTGTGTTAAAGGAGCATTACCAAGGGTGTATTGAAGCTGCTCTCAAGTTTTCCCTCACCATTGGCGACTTCGACGATCTCGTGGATCCTCGTCATTTGTACGATTTTGTCTTGGACCTGAACCTTCGGCATTTGTCTTAAAAAATATTGCTTGTGAAGAGAAAAGTAGGTTTGACTTAGCTTGCCTCTTTATTTCTCTCTTCTTTATAAGGGTTGAGTCTTCTAAACTTCCACTTTGTAGAAATGGCCACCAAGTATAGTAAGGATAAGTATGCTCGCGTGAAGAGTCTGAAGAACGAGCCTTTATCGTTGCTCATTCCTAGATCAAAGAAGCGTAAGTTGGAAGCAAGAAAGGATGAAACCCTTGCCCCCTTATCTCTCTTTGGCACTCCTTCTTCTCCCACGCCTTCTCTTGAAATGATGACCTTCTACAAAGAGAGATTACTTACTTTGAACAATAATACTGTTGATAATACTAGAAACGACGACGTTTAAGTTGGTTTCAGCCAAATAGGCAATCGACATCAAAGGTGAGTAATTTTGAGATTTGTGTATATATTATTGTTTGATTTCCAAGAAAGTGTACGAAAAAGAAGAGGAATTTGACTTTTGAATAAAAGAAAAAATTGTTAATTTGTGAATTAGTCTCAGTATAGTTGTGGTGCTTTTTAGCTTAAAATTTGGATTAAAGTTGATGTTAACTGAATAGATAATTGAAAGTGATTTTCAAAATAAATATTTGTTTCTCTGTTTGGTTGCTGAGGAAAGTGTAAGAAAAAGAAAAGAAATTTACGTTTTGGAATAGGAAAAAAAATGGAATGAAAGAAAATGAAAAACTAGTCTTTTTAGTTTGTGAAATAGGCTCAGTAAGAGTTGAGTAATGGCAGCGTTCTTTTTTATTTTATTTAGCTTGAAATTCAGATTGAAATTGGTTTAAAAAGAGTAGAGCCTTGAAGTTGAGTTTTTATTATATTTGTTTTTGTGTTTGGCCGCTGAGAAAGTGTGAGTTAAAGGAGAGAAATAGAGTGTTTTGTTTGTTTTTGTTTGTTTTGTTTTGTATTGAATTGAGTTCATTGTTGTTTGTTTGTATATATGATTTTGTTAGAATTGGGATTTTGAACTCAAATATTACCTTTGCCCAACTTTATATAGGAGTATTCGTAGAATAAGGAACGAATTAAATAGCCTTAGCTGGCAACCAAGGTCATTGCAGTGGTGGAGATCTTTTGGACGGCCAGGATTTGTGCCTCTTGATGTTATTGCTGAAAGAAAACTCCAATGGCGTGCCAGGTACCTTATCTAAAATACAAATTGTGAATATTATTTTGGCATTTGGGCTATGACATGCACATAGACTTAAATATTAAGCAACAGTCTTGAAATTTTGTTGTTATCTGGTCATTTTTCTAACAGTTCCCATGGTTCTTGCTAATTTTGGCATTTGGCTTATGAACATACACACACACAAAGCAACAGGCTTAAATTTTTCTTGTGTTTTTCCTTGTTCCTAAAGGCATTTATCTGATAGCTCTGATTGTTTTTTGTGCTAATTTTGGCATTTGGGCTATGATTTTGTGCAGCATTTATAGCCGACGTTTGCGAGCTGTTTCTTCACCTTCCCAAAATTGTCGTGAGCAGGTCTGATTACTTACTTCTTGCCTTTGAAGCATGGAGGAACATTGTTTTTGCATTATCGGGATACAATTGTTATCACCAATTGAATAAACAGACTGCTTTGTTATCCAATCACGTTACTCTTTCTAGCATCCATAGCTCTACGAACTTTTTTTTTCCCTCTTCAATGGGTTGATTTATAATGCATTTATTAGTGTTTGATCTTGATGTGATGCCTGTTTGTAATGAAAGTCATTGTCAAAGGATCTGATTATCGATTAATACAAAACTATTTTATTGAATTATAATTACAATCTGAAAGAAGGGTTGAGTTTAACCTGATCTAATTCGTTTTTCATCTTTGAACTTTCAGAATGTATCAGGAAATATTGGTGCAGAGGAAAGAATAGTGCAAAGAATAGGACCATGGATTCGGAGGGAGCTACAGGCTATCCTTGGGGACCCAGATCCATCTGTTATTGTTCATGTAGCCTCCTCACTTTTCATTGCGAGCCTTGAAAACAATATTAGCGTCCATTTGGAACAGCTTAATGTTGAAGATGAATCCATTGCTCCTTTGCATCGTTTCTTGGATGACAGAACCAGTAGGGTTTGGCATGAATTAAGGTACAGAATCTGCATACAATTGATAGCCTCAAAAGCTTCACTAATTTAGATAACCCAGAACACATTATGTTTGGGAATTAATCTGTCAAAATAATTTGGCTACACATATCAAACTGTTGCATTTTTAGTTGGGAAAGAATTTTTGGCTGTCTGAACAAGAAATTTAGTTGATCACTATGTTGGCAAGCCTGGCATCCTTGCAATTTTGTGCAGCGTTGGTAAAAAGATTTAGCAGCGGTCTACATTAGCACACTACTAACAATCTAGCACTCCACTACACTAATTGAGGTTAATTAGATTCCTACGTTTCATTCTTTTAAATATTTTTATAAAAATATTTTCCTAAAATATTTTCCTTTACGCTGTATATGGATGGAGTGAAAGGGCTTTGTCTTATTATATTGTCGTCTGTTGTGGCCTTTTTTAACTATAAAAACTTTCCTTTCAGATGTTTTGCTGAGAGTTCATTAAACATGGAGACATATGATGCGGCAGTTGAATATGAGCAGTTGGGTTGAGCACAGAAAAAGGCTTATTAGTTTGTCTTAATTCTCAACAACCTTTTTCTTTATTTCACCTGGTGATGCCATGTTTGAAACTTGAGGTACCCCTTCTTTCTAAACTTGCCTTCTGGTTTAAAGAAGTCGGTCTTCTCAGCAGGGTTCCAGGAGCTGTTTTCATGTATATTATGTGAGGTAGCTGAGCTTGGCTACTGGAAGCAAAAAAAAAAAAAAAAAGGAGTTGACATGGATTTAAGCCCACATCATGCTTGTGATGAAGCTTGGATAAAAGATTGCAGCCACAAGGGCTGATCTGATAATGAGACTGACATTCTTCTGTAAGAAGATGTTGGTTTGGGAGAGGTGCTAGTTTGCCATGGGGCAGCCAAAGATTATCGAGGCAATGGTTTTGAGCATTGAAGTGGCTTAGATATCTCAATTTCACAATTTTCCAAAGCCCCAAAGATTAGGACTGTCTAACCCAACCCAGAACCCGACCAACCCGACCAACCCGCCCGAACCTGAACCGAAAACCGCCCGAACTGACCACTCCGATGATCGGTGGCAGGTTGCCGACCACAGAACCTG
Organism: Quercus gilva; assembly: GCA_023621385.1. Taxonomy (NCBI): domain Eukaryota; kingdom Viridiplantae; phylum Streptophyta; class Magnoliopsida; order Fagales; family Fagaceae; genus Quercus; species Quercus gilva. Next base: position 46,041,832 of record CM042478.1, on the reverse strand, counting down.
ACGTCTTTGAGTCGGTTCGCGGGTTTCCTCTCCCAAAACTCGAGGAACCCGACCCGAGCATAGAACCAAAAACTTCTAGTGATATTCGGAGTTCTCCAGCGAAAATGATATTTGGAGTTCTCTGGCGAAAATTTACTTGAAACTCATCAGATCATACGAGAAACGGCGAGATCTCGTCGAGATCTAGTCCAAATTTGATGAGATCTAGTGAGATCTCGTTGAGATCCAGCGAGATCTGGCGAGATCTCATCGTGATCTGGCTAGATCTTGACGGATTCGGCCAAAATGGTGGCACCGGCAGTGAAACCCGAAACCAACCAGTACAACCTGAAGCCTGACGCAACTCGAATCGGCCAATCTGACTAGCATTCCGGGTTGGTTACGGGTTCCATTTTCACCCACCTTACATATTCGGGTCGAGTCCGGGTCGAGCACAAACCCAACCCGGCTCGACCCGTGGACACCCCTACCAAAGATTATCAAGGCAATAGATTTGAGCCTTGAAGTGGCTTAGATATCTGAATTTCATAATTTTTCAAAGCATCATCAAAATCGAGGGTTTTATGTTGTGTCGTAAATTAGTCATTTTTCAGAATTCAACAAAATCAAGGACGGAATTCCCAGATTTGGATGGTCAAGCATGAAATCTTTGCCTTCACATTGACCCTAATACATTACTAAAATATGCAATTACCATGGTATTGTTGATTTAATTAATTTTTAACCCATGGTAGTTGTTTTTATTTTGCTGATAATTTATGTTGGTTTAAGATTTTAATGTGTACAAAAGGACTCCTAGCATTTGGCCTATCAACCAATATAAAAGCATTATTCTGCACATATACGCCAGGTTGTGCTTACATCTAAAACAGGGTTTACTTTAATTCTTTTCATGCCCACATCACCTGATCTTTAATTTTGGAAGCAGGGAAATATAAATCAAATAAAATTGTTTATTTTATTTTATTTATAATAAAATTGTTTCTCATTTGTAATCAGTAAACAAGAGATTTAAAATATCTTTCGTTTTGAGTTTCAGATTTGGCCTGCTGCTAATCTTTAACAATGTACAGTGGAGGATTTGAAGCCAATAGACACCCTATGTATATCAATAAAACCAAATCTACTTAACAAGGCAGAATTCTCCAATCTGGTTTGGGGCGATTTTCCTTTAACTCACCATAACTATATGGTGATTGAAAGGACTATTTGTGTACTATTAGTCACACGACTTCTTAAATAAGTCATATGACTTGTTTAAATAATACATATGAATAATCTTATAATTAATCACGTAGTGGATTGGGGGATTTTTTTCAAATTGGTTTAGAGAAAAACTTTTTCCAAAACTGTATTTTTTATGGCTGCTTATAGTGTCACACTATGCATAAGATTCAAGAAGTAGTTGTCAAACCATTTTTCTTCTCTACTTTATTATTTAATTTTTCCAAAATTTACAATTTTGCAGGCATGACAATTGTCATATCATATGTTCTTAATCCTGGCTAATGATCTGAGATATTAACATTATCACTATCACCTTATTCCACGTTGTGCAAATATCACAAATTTTACAGCTTTTTTGGTTCAGATGGCGGGAGACTTAATTGTATGATTTAATCATTTAATTTTAGGCGAAAATACTATTTTCGTCCTTACATTTTCACGCGATTCCCACTTTGGTCCCTATCTTTTATTTTCACCGCTTTTAGTCCCTATTTAGAAAAATGAGTTTCGTTTTAGTCCTTTCCGTCAGTGCCCTAACGGCAACACCCTACGTGGCAAACGGAACTATTAAAATAATAATAATAATTTTTATTTTGGCATTAAAAAATGCCACGTCAACATCAGAATTAAAAAAAATTAATAAATTAATTTTAACTAATTAAAGAAATTAAAAACAGAAATAAAAACAAAAAATTATATTAATTGAGAGCTAAATATGTCTTGAGTAAGAGCATAAACCCAGATATAATAACGTAACCCAGAAATTAAATAAAAAAAAAAAAAAAAAAAAAAACAACAACAACAACAACAACAAACAAACAAAATCATCAAACCCATAAACCCATAACCCAGTAAACAAAGCAATTTCCAACAAACCCATAAACTTATATTTTCTTAGGAAACAAACACAAAAAAAAACCCCAAAAATTTTAGCTCAAATACAAATTCCTTTCCTTATTCTTCTTCCCTAGAACCCAAACACACACATAACAACAACAAAAAAGAAAAAACTCAGTAAAGCTTTAACTTTAAAAAGCAAACCCAGATATAGATTCAAAAAAAAGTTAAGTACCCAAAGCTTCCAATTGGTGCTTCTTGCTACTAGAACCAACTAGGCGGTTTGCCCCTAGCTTTCTTGAACGAAGTGGGTGGCGCTGATCCTCCAGAAGGAAGCGATGGTGGAGCCGAAGGAGGAGGAGCTGGAGGAGGAGATGAAAACCCACCTCCACCACTTGACTGAGTCTGAGCTACAGGTACAGACTGAGCCGTAGGAGTGAGACCCAAAGCCATAGACCCATTTGGGCCAAACCCATCGGTGACGTTGCTGCTCTTGCTGTCGTTGTAGCTGTGGTGTTTGTTGCGGTGGAGATGGGCTTGTAAACGGCATTGCCTTCGGAACTAAAACCCAAGCGCATATTTTGAACCAGTGGCTGTGCCGGCGGCGACGACGACTGTTGCTGTTGTTGATGTTGTTGTTGAAGTGCTCCAACGTTAAATGGCTCTCTACTTGTCATCATTCCTGTCTCTGATCCTGACATTTTTTTTTTTTTTTTACTGATTTCCTGTTCAAGACATACTTTGTCTCCATCGATCGGGTTTTTTGGGTTTTCTGAAGATGGATTGCAGGTTTTCTAAAGAGGGATTGCTGGGTTTGTGTTTGTATTCTTACTGATGTTTGGGATTGTGTTTGTTGTTTTGGTATTTGGTTGACAAGAAAAATTAGTTGTTGGGTTTGTATTTGTGTTGTTGTGTTTGGTTGACAAGGAAGATTTGTTGCTGGGATTATGTTTGTGTTTCTGGGTTTGTAATTTTTGAATTTTAATTTTGTGATCTTAAATTTGGGTTTGTGTTCTTGTTGTTCTTGCTCAAGACACGTTTAGATCTCCATTAATGTAATTTTTTGTTTTTATTTCTGTTTTTAATTTTTTTACTTAGTTAAAATTAATTTATTAATTTTTTTAATTCTGATGCTGACGTGGCATTTTTTAATACCAAAATAAAAATTTTTATTATTATTTTAATAGTTTCGTTTGCCACGTAGGATGTTGCTGTTAGGGCACTGATGGAAAGGACTAAAACGAAACGCGTTTTTCTAAACAGGGACTAAAAGCGATGAAAATAAAAGATAGGGACCAAAGTGAGAATCGCGTGAAAATGTAGGGACGAAAATAGTATTTTCACCTTAATTTTATCATTCGAATCATCTCTAAAAATGCTAAAAGAATTGCTCAATCTCAATCACCAGCCTTATGAAATTGAACTATTTAGGCATTTTTGGGCAATAAGACCATGGTATCTCAACCTTTGTGGTTAGTGTGGCCCTCAAATTTTGGTAGTTTGTTTTCCTTGAAACTCAGAAATTAATGATTGTTTGCCAAGTGATTCTACGTTGTGTACTTTGGCATTGTGCTATGGACAATGAGTGAAGTCTGCTTGGAACAGAAAATTTTCCATGGGATCAAACTATCTATAATCTAAAAAGTTTAATTAACCAAAATGGAGTCCATTCGAGTTGTAAGAAGTCAAAAAAAAAAAAAAAAAAAAAAAAAGCACTGCAATTAATTCGAATATTGGTCCAGTGCTTTTCACTTTTCATGCCTTATGTGATTAATGAGGTTTTGGATTCAAGATTCCTCTACAAAATTAGAACAGAATCGAATTAGCATATGTGTGTGGGACTATATCACTACAAGAATTTTGGTCTTTTGCGACCAATGTTTTAGCGAAGACTAAAAAGTCGTCAATATTAGGCATACATTAGCGACGATAATATATGGTCATCGCTAATAAGAGTATTGTAGCGACGAAACTAAGGTAGTTGCTAATAAGTCGTCGCTAATGTCATGGAGGGAATTTTATTTACTTTTGGAAAATGGAGGGAAACTTTTAGCTACAACAATAAATTTTGTTGCGACGACATTTATGTTGCTAAAATAAAGTTTATTTTAACGATGACATCTATCGTCGCTAATAATCATCTTTAGTGACGACCTTGTGTTTCGTCGTAGATATGTGGCCAAATATATATAGCAAATATATTATATATATGCTTTATTTATCAGCAACGACACATTGGTTGTCGCTATTAGAAGGGTATTAGCAATGATATAATTTGTTGTCTCTAATAGTCACCTTTTAGCAACGATACAACTTGTTTTCGCAAATATATCTACCAAAATATAGTGGAGGGAAAAAATTTCACTCTCAAAAAGTGGTTGAAATTATTGGAGGGAAGCAAATTATATATTAGCAACGAATTAGGTCGTTACTATAAGGGATCTTTTAATGAAGACAGAAATTGTAGTCACTAATACGTGGCCAAAATAATTTTGATATAATATGATTTTTTTTTAATCAAATCCTACAAATGCCTCTTAAAATATTTAAAATGACATAAATTCCTTTAAAATATATGAAATGATTAAAATTCCATTAACCACATTAAAATGACCAAAATACCCCCAAACTTATATAATGACCAAAATAACCTCTAAACCTCCAAAGTAATTTAAAACTCTCAAATCCGTTAAAAAGAAAAAAGAAAAAAGAAAAAAATGAGACAAGGGAGAGCTTGTTGCTTCAAAATACTCCTATATCATAATTGTGGGTGAGTAAGCCCAACGCCACATGTTGGACCTGTGGCCCAATTTGAATAAAACTTCCTGACCGAAGAGGTTAAAAGGATCAATGCCCTGCCATCCTGACGAAAATGCAACCAAGGAAGGATTAGTATTACGTCCGAAGACAACCTGACATGTCCGAAGAGGTTCCGCTCATCAGACCTCCAAAGAATTTGATCAAGTAGAAGATTCCTCGGGGGGAAGCTAGCTCTGGGCATTCCTAAGCGCGGAGATACCCTGAAATATCTTACAAATAAAGCTGCCATCACCGCATTTAATGCACTGCAGCAACTTTCCTGGCCGCATTTATGAGGAGAAGACACCTGAACAGTGAAACCTCAGCCACTACCACCCACTGCAGACTAAAGCAAACTTCTGATGTGACTAATACTCAAGTGGACGCTTAGATGAAGGACAAGTGTGCGGTGAAGATGAGGGAAAAAAGGTGTATATATATAAAGGAAACAGGCACCAGAGGGGAGAGGAGGAGAAAAAAGAAATACAAAAACCTTTTCGGATCAAAGATACCTTTATTGAATACTAGCCTGAGTGTCTTTGGCCCAGTTTAGCTTGCATGAATCGTTGCTAAATCCATATCCAGCCCAGCTGCTTAACCCATTCTCTACAAATTCATTGTTGGGAATTTGTTGGGCTCATAATACGGGAAGTTATTACTTAGCCCATCAAATTTCGACCCTACAATAATGTTACCCATTCGAAACTCGAAATAGATAAAATAACAAAAATCAAGAAAGTTCTGATTCCACTCAAAATATTGACTAATAACCAAAGTTATCAAAATGTGAATTGTATCGTAAATCAATTTTGGATTTTTCTGTATCATGTGTCGTAAGAGAGGTATTAGTCAATATTTACCAAACTAATAAATTCATTATAAATATATGAAAGGTATATTCATTATAAATTCATAATCTATTCAATTAATAACCAATTCAATCATCAATTTAATATTTACCAAAAGTAACTAAATAAATCAAATGAAAACATATGTACTACATACATATTCAAATTGATTAAAATCAGAAATGATAATACATGATATATGAGCCAAAATAATAAATTTTTTCATCATTTTGTCTAATCAACTTTACCTAAGTCAATGTTAACATGATGTTCATTATCTTTCAAAATTATTTCTTCATTGACATTTTCTAACAACTATTCCAATATCCAATAATCCACTGAAAACCTTCCCACTAAACCTAGTTTCACCAAGTCAAGTGGTCTCGGGACCATCTATTAAGTTTGACGGGTTTGACCAAATTAACTAAACTTTGAACGCGCCTTTCTCTAAGTCCAACTTTCTGATTATGACCATATTTTACCATAATTAACATTTCATTACACTCTTCAAATCCAACAATTAGATTTAAAATCTAAGTATGACATGTGATGGACATGTGTTATGAACCTGTATAGCTATGTTCTCTTAATCTGACTATCTAATTGGTCTCAAATTTCACTAACACTAATACGTCACTATACTCTTCAATACCAATGATCAAGGTTTGAATATGAATTTCACCAAGTCTAGTGGTCTTGGGACTATCTATTAAGTTTGACCAGGTTTGACAAACTTTAACTAAATTTTGACTGCTCCTTTCTCTAAATCCAACCATCTGATTGTAACCATAATTTATCATAATTAACCATTCATTACACTCTTCAAATCCAACGGTTAGATTTCAAATCAAAGTATAACACGTGATTGACATGTGTTATGTACTAGTACGGTTATATTCTCTCAATTTAACCATCCAATTGGTCTCAAATTTCACCAACACCAATATGTCACCGTACTCTTCAATCCCATTGATTAAGATTTGAATATGAATTTCACCAAGTCTAGTGGTCTCGGGATCATCTATTAAGTTTGACTGGGTTTGACCAACTTTAACTAAACTTTGACTGCTCCGTTCTCTAAATCCAACCATCTGATTGTGACTATAATTTACCAAAATTAACTTTTCATTACACTGTTCAAATCCAACGGTTAGCTTTCAAATCTAAGTATGGTGCGTGATGGAGATGTGTTGTGTACTTGTATGACTACATTCTCTCAATCTGATCATCCAATTGGTCTCAAATTTCACAAACACCAATATGCCACCATACTCTTCAATACCAATGATCAAGGTTTGAATATGAATTTCACTAAGTCTAGTGGTCTCGGGACTATCTATTAAGTTTGACCAACTTTAACTAAACTTTGATTGCTCCTTTCTCTAAATCCAACCGTCTGATTGTGACCATAATTAACTATTCATTACACTCTTCAAATCCAACGGTTAGATTTCAAATCTAAGTATAGCAAGTGATGGACATGTGTTATGTACGAGTATGACTATGTTTTCTCAATTTGACCATCCAATTGGTCTTAAATTTCACCAACACCAATATGTCACCGTACTCTTCAATTCCTTTGATCAAGATTTGAATACGAATTTCACCAAGTGCAGTGGTCTTGGGATCATCTATTAAGTTTGACTGAGTTTGACAAAATTTAAGTAAACTTTGACCGCGTCCTTCTTTAAATCCAACCATTTGATTGTGACCATAATTTACCAAAATTAACCTTTCATTACACTATTCAAATCCAATGGTTAGATTTCAAATCTAAGTATGGCTATGTTCTCTCAATTTAATCATTCAATTGGTCTCAAATTTCACCAACACCGATACGTCAACATAGCCTTCAATACCAATTATCAAGGTTTGAATATGAATTTCACCAAGTCTAGTGGTCTTGGGACCATCTACTAAGTTTGAGCCAGTTTGACCAACTTTAACTAAACTTTGATTGCGTATTTCTCTAAATCTAACCGTCTGATTGTGACCATAATTTACTAGAATTAACCATTCATTACACTCTTCAAATCCAATGGTTAGATTTCAAATCTAAGTATAGCGCATGATGGACATGTGTTGTGTATTTGTATGGCTATGTTTTCTTAATCTGACCATCTAATTGGTCTCAAATTTGACCAACACCAATACGTTTCCATACTCTTCAATCCAATGACCAAGATTTGAATATGAATTGGCACATGATGGTCACATGCAGGGACAAAACTAACTTAGTGGGGGGCAAAGTTCTTTATTCTAGAATTTTAGAAAGTTGGAATATTAATACTAGAGGTTGACAATGATGCATTAATAGCATTATTATTTATTTATTTTTTTTAAATCAATCATAGATATTTATAATCAATATTTCTGTAAGTCAATTAGTATGTCTTGATGTTTTCAAGGTCTAACTGGGGTTAGACCAATTTTTTATTCTATCCACATTATAATTTTTTTTTTTAAATCTATTTATTCTTTTCACATAATTTTATACAAAATAACTTCATAATGCTATATATAAAAGATTCTATAAAAAAAAAAATGCAAAAACTATAGTTAAAAGTTCAAATCCATGTCTAGTATTACATTAATAAAACAAATAAAATAATGGTTAACCAAAATCATGCACTAATATTTAGCGAAAAAAGGGTGAGACAATTATTAGTGTCTTGGTTAAGGAATTTTTTATTATTTATAATTACTTAGTTAAGGTTGAGGTACAAAAAGATGTGAGACCTTTTTCCTTTTAAAAATTTCCATTTTAAAAAAGTAGTAAAAAAAGAAAAGAAAAGGAGACCTGTTAAATAATCACATGATAATGAACGGTAATTTTGAGTCTTCAACTATGTAAATAATAAAGCTTTTCCTATCACTACATTAATTTAGCTAAGTTACAAAGTTTAGTACCAATAGACTAATCACACACATGTACTGGTGGCAGTTTAGGTAAAGCACAAAACAGTATATTGTTGTTTCACACGTGTATTACATTTATGTGTGCATGCCAATTGTGTTCCAAAGTTAATAAAACATTAAAAATTAATAAAATTCTATCATTCAAAAAAAAAAAAAAAAAATCCATAGGTTGTGTTAAAGAGTAGCAGCTTTTTAAAAAAATAAATTTTTTTCATGGGTTGAGTTAAAGAGACACCAACTAATCCAAGTTGCTGGTGACACTAATTATTGTGTGGATGGAGTGATTAGCAGCATAGAAATTGTATCTGTGACTATAGGATGGAGTCATTTGAGGGACAAAAAGCTCTCAAATTAGAGGTAAAAATTAGGTAAAGATTATTGAGTTGCATTTTTTTTAACCCAACCATAATGGGTCGGATTGAAAAGAATTCTCAACTTGAACCACATACCTATCTTTAAGTGATAAAAGAAAATTAACATTTTTTTTATATAGATTTTTATATAAAAATTGGTCATTAAAAGAAAAAAGAAAAAAAAGAGTTCCCTTTTCATTTTTTTGAAAAAGACTCTTTTTTGGTATTGGAGGGAGAGTTTCCCGCTGCAGTATTGCAATTGTGGTGGTCTCCAGATTGAACTGAAATCCCATGATCCCTTTTTTTTCTCAGTCTAGTACCTATCACTAACACATACTCTCTCTCTTGTTGAATGGTTGAACCTATACATTATAGAGTTACAGACGCATTGCCAGCCCACTGCAAGATCATCTCTCCTCTACCGTTGGCCAGGTATTTTTTTTCTCTCAATTGCTCTCTCATTCATATTTTGTTTGTTCTTTCATAAAGTTAAAATGAGAAAATAAAAACAAAAATCATCTTAAAAAAACTAGAGCCATACTTGAGACCTTTGGTCCCACAATTTTTCACTTGAGAAGCACATTTTTTGTTTCCTTTTTAATACATCCCAAATCAGCAAATCAATCCTTCAAATATATCAACATAGATTTTTCTTTTCTTTTTTAAAGACCCAAAACTCTTTGGAAAAAAAAAAAAAAAAAAAAAAAAACCCAAAACAAATCTAACCCATCACGCTGCCAGTTGCCTTGCCATGAGTCCATGGCCATCCGTTGACTCTAGCTCCTTCAAAGTACCACAGGCATCTCTCCCTCTCTCTATTTCTATCTCTTTGTTTAACTTGTGAAGGCTATGAACACCAAGTAATGTAAAGCAAAGACACTAATTGTGATTTACTGCTTTTGTTATACCGTGCGCTGTACAATTGTATTGCTGTACCTTGGCAATTAAATTTAAAGGATTAAACTTTTCTGAGTTCCTTTTGTGGTGGGCCCGCCAATTTCATATATAACTTGTGGTTGTGATATTTTTACCTTTTTGTATATAACTTTTATATAATATATTAATAATAATATTACTATGCTGGCGTGTTGTTGACTTTGCTCGTGGGTGAAAGTATGTGTTATTGGAATTCCCTTTTTTTTTTTTTTTTTTTTTTTTTGAGAGGATGTGTTATTGAAACTTGATACAGGAAAAGTGAATGTTATGTAAGAATCCTATATAATATTAATAGTGTTGGGTAGTTTATTAGTAGTGTAGACTTGATTGTTCATACATTTTTTTTTCTTTTTAAATTAATTGAATAACTAATTCATAAAATTTAATATTAATGTTTCAAAATATGAGTCATTTATGGGGAAAATGTTCACAATTTATGTATATTTTAAGGAAAGAAAATGTATGGCATAATGAAGAATGTAGGACACAATTTTGCTGAGGTAAAATTTATTTATGAAATAATTTTTTTTACCTTAACAATTTCATTATATTTATTATTTAGTTGCCCTTCTAAACAAATTTCCTAGCTCCGCCACTTCTATATGGATGCTTTTTTTATTTTATTTTAATTTTTATTTTTATTTACTAAGAATGTGGTCACATACATTTTTTATTGTTAGATTGGTTTTTTTGGATGCTGGGACTTTTAATATTACTATTTTCTTTTTGTTACTAGTAAAATGAAAGTTTCTCCTAGATAGGTTATTGTCTTTCTGTTTTAGGGGGAGTAGAAGAAAAAATTAGTTTTTTTTTTTTTTTTTTTTTTTTATAATTGAGAAGAAATAACTAAGTTATAAAATAAAAACTATTTTATGTTCCTACAAATATGTATGTTTTATTTTTAGATGAACAACACAAAGATTTTTCTTATAATATCAATACCTTGGCTAGCTAGGCTACATTCTAGAATTTAGATCATCATAGATACATATTTTCTTCTTATGTGTTGTTAATACTTATTTGAGTATTGAGTAATAAATGTCACATATGGAGAAAAATATTAAAACATAAGAGAAAATTAATAACGGAGATGAATTAATTTACATTCTCTCTTCAACTTTTTTTCTTTTCTTTTTATTTATTTATTTTTAACTTCATGATTCTTTTCCCTCTTTGTATGAATTCTTAAAATTTTACAATTGTCATTCATGCTAGTCTTACCATGTAGTAAACATGATACTTCTTGCACTTTAGAAAATAAGTATCCACATTATGTCTCATCCAAACTCAAGAAGTTGAAACAAGGCTCATGGAGCTGAGCTAAAAATGGATGATATTATAATACTGTTTTGAATGATTGACTTATCAAATTATTTTTTGAATATCTGATTTACAGTGATGGTTAGTCCTAAATTTTGGTGTTGGATTGTATTTTTTGGTCCTCAACTATATATTTTCTTGCAAAGTTGTTTTGTCAGGGTAACCATGGAAACACAAACACCTCATTTTCTTGTCTTCTATCTTCTAAGGAATTTTGTACTCTACAACTTATTTCTACCTTTGTCTTAAAAAGAATAACACTTAGTTAAGTTCTCATTGTGAATGAATTCAACATAGATTGTTAGGTTTTTAGACCCCTTAAAAACAAATAATTGGATTAACCCAGTTAATTAGCCAAGTGATTTACTTAGTCCAATTTCATGCAAATCTAAGTTAACACAATTAAATAATCATATCAAGATATATAAAGCAGCGGAATAATAAAAAACACAAGATATGATCATCCAGGAAAACCAAATCGGTAAAAAACCTCAGGAGGATTTTACCCACCGACCCTCAAGGCAAAACGAAATTCACTATGAAAGAATTGAAGTTCATACAAAAGGACTTACAAGCTCCCTGCTCGACTTTCTAATGCTACCTACCAGTAGAACTTACTGACACGACCACGTGCAAGCTCCGAATTCACGGACTCCTTCTTTCTTGAATTCTTCAATTAGCTACAAGCACCCACGCTTGATATTCTTTAAGCTTCGATGGTAGCAACCAAGTTGATCATCAAGATGTTGAAGTAATCTCAATCTTGAAAACCCTAAGCTTTGTGTAAAGGAAAGCTCCTTTAGATCTCACAAGAGATTTACACAAAACAGCAATGTATGAGTAACAATACAACTGGAGTAACTCTAAAAATGTGGCTAGGGTTTTGCTTTATATACCTAGGGCAAAAACATAAAACCTTAAACGTTTAATGAGTTAGGGTTGAGTTGGAAAACTGCAGAAAAACGCAATCTGATCGATTTTCGATCGATCGAATCTATTCTTCGATCGATCGAGCCATACCGAAATGCTCCAATGCATCTACAGTCTCTTGATTCCAACTTTACAATAATTAAACAACTTTGAGCACACTTTAACAAGACTAAACATATTGTTTTGATCATGGTTTGCCAATATTACAAATTAGAGTTCTAAATACATAAATTCCTAAACCTTTAGAACCTAATAAACTCCCCCTTTGGCAATCCGTGACAAAACCCTAATTAAAAGCTCAAAGTTTTACAAGTAAAAAGCCCTTTACAAAAATAATGCTCATAAACTCAAATTCAACCATAACTACTATCCATCGGTTGCAAGTGTAGACAGTAGCTTTGTTGAATCAACCTGTATATTCCTAAAATACTCAACAAACGCATAAACGCATGTGTGACAGAAAAGAGTAAAACAACAGGTATAACATTCTTGTAAGATTCACACAACACAAAATAAAGACATATATGAATGAACAACTCATAAATATAAATCAATAAGCAGTGAATCACAAAGCAACAAGAATCAATGAATATAACATGTATATCAATCAATGTTACTCCCCCTAACATGAATATCCGCAAAAATGATATACAAAGTGAAGCACCTAGATACAATCTAAAAACTCCACAAGCTCCTCAAAAACAAAAAGAAACAAAAAGTCTCCCCCTAACTACAAAAACTCCTCTACAAGTCAAAAACTCCACTCCCCCTTTTTGTGACGGAATGCCAAAGGGCAATCACAAGTTGCCATCAAAAAGAGGTGGTGAAGGTGAATGAAGACGCACAAAGTCGGCTCGCAGAGCACGAATCTCATCTAGCAAGTCCACCAAAATCTGACCATGAGCCACCTGAATGGTCATGATAGTCCCCAGGGTACGACGAATATCAAAGTCGGTTGAAGGAGGTGGAGGAAAATCAGCAGCAGCAGCAGCATCATCACCAACTGGATCAAGAACATCCTGACCAGCAAGACCAGTAGAAGAAGAAGGAGGAGGTGCGCTATCAGACAGCTCAGACCTAGGGTTTTTAGAACTAGCTCAAAGATGAGCGGCCCTCTGTCTAAGAAAAGACACACCTATGGGAGCTATCACATTAACGGGCTCAGAGGAAGGGAAGCCACTAAGATCAAGATAAAGCAAAATCCTATGAATAAAAATAGGATGCACAAGAGCATGAGAAGTAGATGAACTCCTATAAACATCGTTCAAAGAACGAAGAAAGAGATGAGGAAAACTAATAGGAGCATCAGTAACCAAGGCATACAAAAATACACACCTCTCAAGAGAAATGGTGTGAACATGAGAGATGGGCCAGATAGAATGACAGGCTATCCTAAAGAATAGATAGTGCAACCCGGAGAGCTCAGTAGAAGTGATCCTAGGATTAGAACCCCACTGGACAGTAGTCCCAGTGATGTAAGACAAGACATCACTCAATTTAGGAGACTCATTATAAGGATAGACAGGATTCTTGACCAAAGGTACCCTTAGAGCATCAGCCACTACCTGAGGAGTAATGGTGTACACAACGCCTCGTATCCAACTCTTTACTAAAGTGTTGGAATCATAGATGCGAATAGAGATGTTCGAAAAGAACTTTCTAATCAAGGCAGAAGGTGAAGGAGGATTAGAAACATCCACCAAGAGTAACCAGCCCCGACGCTCAAAGTTTGCCTTAATGGCAGGATCAAGTTCATCTAATAGAACAGAACGCTCAGCCCAAATCTTTCTCCTAAGGTTAAGCTTCTCAAAAATCTCTTGGTTTTTCTCACTCGGAAACTTCTCACGGTCAAAGGAAGGAGGGGATGGAGAAGAGGAAGGAATAGTCCTACGGGCCCTAGTCTTCCTAGGCATGATGCTAAGGAAAAGACAGAGACACAAAGAGAAAACAAAACCAAGAGCAAACTGCAAGTTAGCACAATAAAAACATATAATAAAAAAACTATATGATGCATGAACAATAACAATGTTGTGATGCATGAACTAATGCAATAAACACAGTTCGAATTAGGTTCAATTTCACAAAATTGGCTCGAATATAGAGTTTCTAACAAAAACCCTAAAAAATTTGAAAAACCACTTGATAATTTTGAAACAAGTTGATGAATTGATCATCACACATTGTTAAAAACAGATTAGAATAACCAATTTCCTCAAAACAACAAGCCAATTTCATCAATTAAACCCAATTGAACAAAAATCCCCAATTCGGATCAATTACAAACCCTAGAATTTTCAATTTCACACAAAACTCAAAATTGATCAAATTAAACTATCAAGAACATGTTTATAGTATGTCCCCACAAAAACCCATTGATCAATTACACAAAATTGGGCTTAAATCAACAACAAACCCAAAAAGAAAAGGGTCCGAAATTTTGAGCATAAATGCATGAAATTTGTAAATAAACTCAAAAAGGAAGGGTAAGATAGACATACCGGCTTGAGGAAAGAGAATTCTTGCAAAAAATCCGAAGAAAAACGACAAAAATTTGAACAGTTGAGCTTGCCAAGTCGGAGAGAGAGAAAAGACTTTGAAAAACTTTTGAAAAAGTGTTTGAAAAAGTCAAGAACAGTGTTTTTTTAAAAACTTGATTCGCGACTTTCGATTGATCGAAAAATACATTCGATCGATCGAATGAGACAGTCATTTTCAAACAAATTAAAGCACTTTTTGATCGATCGAAAATTAGAATGGATTGATCGAAATGGGCATAGGCTTACAAAAATCTTGAGAAAAAAAAAAAAACAGTTTTGAAAAACATAAACCTAATTTTGAAAACAACTCCTCAAAGCATTAAACAAAAAAAAAAAAATGCATGAGTATGAGATGGAATGATTTTTCAAAAACCCAAATTTAATCCCAGTTTCTCCAAAGAAAATTTCAGCCATTCTCTTTTTAAATTCGCAAGCAAAAAAAATGTTTTGCATAATTCTCAAAGTATCTTCAAACTTGGTTGGTCAGACCAAAAACACACACAATAACATGTACAAAGTTTAGCAAAGAGTAACTTGTGTAGTGTGTGCAACTAGCAAACACTTTGAGAAACATGTGAGGTGATATATGAATAGCAATCAATCACAAAGTCTATACAATCCATCACATAAAATTTAAAAGAGACTATCATTTAAAGAGTTGCATCATATAACTCCCACATCTCCTAGAACAAAAGCTTGCAATCATGTAAGTTTCTTGTATTTTGCCCCATTATAATGTGAAATATATTATGTGAAATGACATCAAGCCTAATGGTACAAACCAATTGTAATTACGTGAGATGGCATCAAGCCTAATAGTACACACCAATTTTAAGCATTAAGCAATTAAGCCGAGGCATCACCTTATGTTCTTTTTGTGCATGTGTAACAAGTACACAAAATCTTAAGATATGCACTAAGATGTTCATGATTGACTAGTGAACAGTGGTGAGATGGTTATTTATGCCTTTCTCAAAAGGACCAAGTCCGTCATTTAAATAACATGTGACATCAAGATTAAGACAAAGTGATAAACACCATAAACATCTTTCCCACATAACATGCACTACAAACCTTCAACTAGTCAAGTGCAATAAATAAGCTCATCAAAGCTAAACAAGGTACATAGGACATGATATGTGTAAATAAATTGACCAACCTTGTTTTCAAAAACCAAGAAAACAATGTCAAACACATTTTTGCTTTCTCCTTTTCTCTTTTTTTTTTTTAATTTTTTTTTATATTTTTTTTATTTAAGAGAAAACAAATAAATCCTAGAATGAAATGCATGAATGTAATGCAATGCAAACCCTAGAAACAAAACAAAAGAAACACAAAAAAAAAACCAAAGAACAATGGTCACAGAGGAATGAGCAATGAAGCACAAGGACCATGTCAGAAAGACTCAATTAGGTCGAGTCTTTTGCATCCAAAGCCTTTTAGATGCACTCTGAGCATTGGAGTTCCTATTCACATTTGAGTGATTTCCAACTCCAGGATCGGAATAAAGGTTCAAAGCCTTTACCAATTCACCAATAAGTGCCATAGAATCTTGTGTTTGAGGCACATGCATCTTTGGTTTAGTTGCTCTCTTAGCAGCTTGAAGCTTGTAACAGTTAGGACGAATGTGTCCAAACTTTCCACAATAATGACAAACCCAAACAGGTTTACCATGCATCTTGTCCTTAGAAAGGGTAGGTTTAGTTTCTCTCAGATCAACCCTAATCTTCTTAGGAGGTGAAACTTCTACAGGTTTGACTACCTCACTCACAGGTGGTTTGACAGTTTCATTCACAACCTCACTCACAGGTGGTTTGACAGTTTCATTCACAACCTCACTCACAGAAGGTTCAGAAGAAGATGAAGGAACAAAGTTCGTGGAATGTGGAGTAGAGACAGAGATGCTTTCAACATATCCTATCCCAGATTTATCAGAAAGATACTTTTAAACATTCAACATGTGATCAAGTTTAGAACTAGCAGTTCTAGCAACAGATAAATCATGTTCTAAAGTTTTAACTTTATCAAGTAAAAGCATGTTCTCAGATTTCACATGGTTCAAAAGATCATTAGCATCAAATAATTTAACAAGCAAATTTTTCTTTTCAAGCTCAAGAGAATCAATTTTCTTCAGGTCAAGTTCAACATTCATAGCATCCTTTGCAGCAACTTTGCAAAGTTTATTATAGGTCTCTTAAAGATCTGCATCCTCAGAAAGTTCCCCATCAGAAGGGTTCTCCTCAACAGATATGCTTTCATTGACTACTGCAATAGCAGTGAAAGCAATGAAGTTTCCATCCTTGTCACATTCAGACTCATCATCAGAAACCTCATTATCACTAAGGGTTACAGCCATAGCTTTACCATTATTTCTCAAGAATGTAGGACATTTAAATTTAACATGACCATACCCTTGACAACCAAAACATTGAGCACCCAAAGAATTGTTTGAAGATTGACCTACTTTTTCTCTAGGTTTTTCAAAGTTATTAACCTTAGTGGGATCATTCTTCCTAAAGATTCTAGGTTCAACAGTGTTTGTACCTCTTGCCCTTCTATTTGTATTTCTCAGAAAGTTTCTAAAATTCTTGGCAAGGTAAGCTATCTCTGTAGCAGAGAGCTTATCATCAAATCCACCAGCCTCAACATCATCAACAGACTTAAGAGCCATTGATTTAGATTTGTTTGTTTTGGGTAAGTCAGACTCATAGGACTGAAGAGATCCTACAAGCTCATCAATAAGGATGGAGTCCACATCCTTGCTTTTAGTAATGGCAGTCATTTTGGGTCTAAAGTCTTCAGTTAACGATCTAAATATCTTCCTAACAATTTTAGGTTGATCATAGATTTCACCCAAATTAGAAGCAGAATTAACAATATCATTCAGTTTGGCATAAAATTCATCAAAGGATTCATCATCAGACATCCTAATGCTCTCAAACCTAGAAGTTAATTGCTGCAGTTTGTTTATCTTAACTGCCTTTGTGCTATTGAAGCCTGCTGCTTCTTTTTTAGAAGTTTGCCACTCACTCACAGGAGTAGTGGGCTTCTGCCATCCGTACTCAACGGAATTCCAAACTCTCTCATCAATAGATTTCAGGAATGCTTTCATCCTTACTTTCCAATAAGCATAGTTATTCCCATCAAAGTGAGGAGGAACAACAAGAGAGTGTCCATGCTCCATGACAACAAGGGTTAAGGATCAGCTCAGAGATCAAAAAATCTCAAACAAAAGAGCTACCTGCTCTGATACCACTTGTTAGGTTTTTAGACCCCTTAAAAACAAACAATTGGATTAACCCAGTTAATTAGCCAAGTGATTTACTTAGTCCAATTTCATGCAAATCTAAGTTAACACAATTAAATAAACATATCAAAATATATAAAGTAGCGAAATAATAAATAACACAAGATATGATCACCCAGGAAAACCAAACCGATAAAAAACCTGGGGAGGATTTCACCCAACGACCCTCAAGGCAAAACGAAATTTACTATGAAAGAATTAAAGTTTATACAAAAAGACTTACAAGCTCCCCGCTCGACTTCCTAATGCTACCTACCAGTAAAACTTACTGACACGACCACGTGCAAGCTCCGAATCCACGGACTCCTTCTTTCTTGAATTCTTCAATCAGCTACAAGCACCCACGCTTGATATTCTTTAAGCTTCAATGGTAGCAACCAAGTTGATCATCAAGATGTTGAAGTAATCTCAATCTTGAAAACCCTAAGCTTTGTGTAAAGGAAAGCTCCTCTAGATCTCACAAGAGATTTACACAAAACAGCAATGTATGAGCAACAATACAACTGGAGCAACTCTAAAAACGTGGCTAGGGTTTTGCCTTATATACCTAGGGTAAAAACATAAAACCCTAAACATTTAATGAGTTAGGGCTGAGTTGGAAAACTGCAGAAAAACGCAATCTGATCGATTTTCGATCGATCAAATCTATTCTTCGATCGATTGAGCCAAACCGAAATGCTCCAATGCATCTACAGTCTCTCAATTCCAACTTTACAATAATTAAACAACTTTGAGCACACTTTAACAAGACTAAACATATTGTTTTGATCATGGTTTGCCAATATTACAAATTAGAGTTCTAAATACATAAATTCCTAAACCTTTAGAACCTAACATAGATAATTGAAATTGAAAGAAAACATGTCATGCTGATTATATAATTCATTGAATTCACTAAGCATGTTTACAATGTAGGTTTGGAAAAGACAATTTTACAATTTTTTTCGTAGAGAAATTTGTTTATGTTTCATCTAGATTTTCAATTCTCTTTTTGAGTTCATCAATTCGTCTTGATTCAGCTATCCATGAATTTATAACTCCCAAAATATTTGTGTGAGCCTTCCAACTTAATTAGTGAAGTGCAAATGATGAAAATGTTAATGGTTGTATAATTATGCTTGAGTTATATGTGTGGAGATAATAAAATAAGTAAAGGTTTAGATTTTGTGCTAGTCTTGTTATAAATGAGTGATGATAGAAGTTTTGTTATTTTGTCCCACTATTTTCATTAACTAAAGATTTAGATTTTGTGCTAGTATTGTTTTAAATGAGTGATGATAGAAGTTTTGTTATTTTGTCCCACTGTTTTCATTTCATGCTACACTAGCTACTTTTTTATAATAATTAATACATAAGACACTACCTACTAACTTATAAGCATCTATAACGCAAGAAGTTTACTAACTTATAACCACATCTATGGTATTTTTGAAAAATATAAATGTTAAAATTTTACTTGAATGTTAAAACTATTTAGTAAGTATTTTGATCATCTATTTTAGTTTACCTTTACATTGGTTTATACTTTTTGTTTCAGGTTAAAATGTCGCACGCCTTGGGTTACTGTCTTATAGATGATGTTGAGGGGAGATATATTTCATTGCAACGAGTATTAGCTTGGCAACATATCTTCATGAGGAATATGTTATTATTTGAGAGAATAGATTGGAACTTAAATTATGTTATATGATATTGAACTTCGGTATTGTTTTTCCTTATTAGTAGTTATTGATTGAGCAATTGTTATGCTTATATGTGTATTTGTGATTGAAAATTTGTGATGTAGTAGTTATTGATTAAGCAGTTGTTATGCTTATATGTGTATTTGTGATGTGTGGGATTGTGGTTTATTATTTTCCATCAGGTACTCATGTAAAGTTCAAAATGTAAATTTTATAGAAAAATCCAAAAAAATGTAAAATGTTATTAGCGAGGACATTGTCATCACTAATATTTTATCATATCATCAGTGACAACAAACAATATCATTGCTAATATGCAAATTTTAGTGATGACATGTTTATGGTCACTAATATATTATTATCTATGACAACAACAAATGTCGTCACTAATAATGACACATTAGCGATAACAAAAATGTCGTCGTTAATAATAATCTATTAGCGACGACAAAAAACTTTGTCACTACTAATGAGCTAGTAGTGACGACATTTTGTCTTAGGTTCTCGAGTTATTAATGACGACAATTGTCACTATTAGCGACGAATTTGTTATCGTTAATAATATTGTATTTGCGACGACATTAATATCATCACTAAAAAACTTTTTTGTTACCATTTTCGTTTAACGAAAGTTAGTGACTACATTTTTCGTCGCCAATGTAATTAGCAACAATATTTAAAGCATTAGCGACGACTATATGTCATCGCTAAAGACCAAATTTCTTGTAGTATATATATCAAACAATACTATTGAGACTTTTGCAAAAGAAAGTGGCAGAGAAAAAAGATATAAAAATATTGCTTGAAGACTTAGAGAGAGAGAGAGAGAGAGAGAGAGAGAGAGAGAGAGAGAGAGAGAGAGAGAGAGAGAGAGAGCAGAGAACGTGTAAATTGCTAACGAATTAATTGCACTTGTATCAGTATAGCTGTATAGGGCTGCTTTTAATACCCTAATCCACGCTGAACTATAATTCCAGAAAATGAGAAATCTGCTGCTTTTGTATGATTTTCATGTAATGCAGAGAATTAATTAGATGATTTATTTATTTTTGTTATTTATATCATTGAATTATATATATGATGATCATTATTAAAAAAAAAAAAAAAATTATATGACGATTTGCCGTACAAAAAATTCAGGACTAAAACTTGATTGTTGTTAGTAAAGAATCTCTTAAAAGATTGACTAAAGAACAAAGAGATCAATCAAACAAAGTCAAATGAAAATGAAGTATTTTGGCAAGCTTTCCCTGGCCGCAACAAGACAATGTTTTGGAGGTGTAAAACCAAAAACAAGGAAGAAACAGTAGAACTGCAATCATACATTAGGAAAGGTTTAGACTACTCAGTGCCAAAAATTTAAAACAAGGGAAATGAGTATTGAATTACTTTATTATAAACTCATTACACCACCATACTCATATAAGGGCAGGATTTGAGTAGATACCATTTAAGCTAGAGCTCATCAAAATTTATTATACAAGAGAAAATTTATTATAGTAATCACCATCAACTTGGTGATGTACCAAGAACAACAACGCTCCACTGCTAGCCTTTGGTGCAAAAATCCCTGCGCACAAATATTTGCCAGTATAGACGACCACTTACCATCTTTAGTACGTGATCTAAGAATGAAACGTTGTACACTATTTTTTTTTTCTCCTCTACTTTTTAAACATGCAGGAAATGGGTTGCTTAGGTCGATTTATATAGGCTTTAGCAAAATGAGAATATTTATAACTCACCAACTTTCAAATATTAACATTAATATTATCAGAATTACGTATTCAAGGGTTTGCTATTATGCTATAATATTTATTGTTTCCATATTAAGCAAACGTATGGAGTATACAAAATTTAATATTCACATTGTCTCTCAATATAGGAAGCACAACATTGTCCAGATAAAATACTAAAAACAGCCGTATAGCATGATCTTCACATTTTTTTTTATTAAATTGCTTTCCATTAAATAACAAATCTAGCCAATTTAAAATTTATATGCTCAGCTGGTTTTGTTTAGGTTCCTTTGTATTCTCCATATTGTCAATTTGTCATAGAATTTTCATTTCAAACTCTTGTCATTTCAAGCAAACCCCCTGAACAAGTAACAAAAACTTTTAACCTTTTAGGATAGAGATGCAAAGTTCTATAGTAGAAAATGGATAGTAAATCTTTGGAAAAAAAATTACCACTAAAGAAAATTAATCACAATTTGCCAATTACTGTAAATTAATTCCATAATAAATCACTAAATTGAAATATCATTAGACTATCAAATTGGAAGACATAAGTATTTGGCCGCTCAAAATTTAGAGAAACTAGAAAATCCTGAAGTCCGTTATATACTTAAAATTATAATACTCCAATATATTGTCAATTTAGATTACTGATTAATTAGTTTTTAACATTGAACTTAGCGAGCGAGTTCTATAATTCACCAAAGTTATTAGCGTTAACTTAGTATATACTAAAAAAAAGTGATATACTCATGCACAATAATCTACTGAAACATTACTAAGATACCATTGCTATGTTGAAGACCATACTTGGAGTTGGATTTGTTACAGAAAAACCATAGTGGTTTTATTATGCATTTTGTTTCTGTTTGGCTGATAATGTACCCTGCTTGAGATTTTAATACGTAGAAACAGACTTGTAATCAATATCCATTACTATATATAATAGTAGAAAGCTTAATTAGATATTAATCCTAAAATCAATAATCAATCAAATATTAATCCTAAAATCAATCATGTTCTGCCACGTAAAAATATGTAGAAAGAGATCAGAAGAAGCTAAGATATTAATCCTAAAATCAATCATGTATTGCCACGTAAAAAAATTGCTATATAATAGTAGAAGCTAAGATATTAATCCTATAAAATCAATCTAGATATAGAGTACATAAGAGTATAACAACTAGCCTTACTTTTTTCTTACTAAATCTAAAAGCAAAGAGCTCGTTAATTTTTAACGTTAATATAGCTAACTAAGTAAGGTTTTGCGGAGACCTTCTCCCTTCACCTTTCCCTTGAGCATGTATCTAGTCTAATATCTACTCCAAAACATATTAGCTCATTAATTATAACAATTAAAAAGAATAAAATAGTTTCTTTTATTTTCAATGTGAGATTAAACATTTTACTAACTTCTTATCTTCCATATTAACTCTTATATCATTATATTTATGTTGTCATATTAATCAATTTTAATTATCTAATATTCAAATGCTCCAACAAAAGTTCTATAATAATTATATTATAATATATGTACAACATTCTCTAAAACCATCTTATATATAAAATATTATCCATGTATTGTGCATCACACGGGCAAATTACTAGCGTTTGTAAAGAGAGTGTTAATTTGAACACTGATAGTATCAAATCTTCAATCCTAACCAATTCAAGCTATAAGTCTTGGCAATTCCAAAGCTGGAAAATATTATAGATTAGTGTCATTATTAAAGAAAGTTAAGTTAAAATTGAATATGAAACAACCGCATAGTAAAATTAAGATGTAAAGAAATATTAAAGATGAAACAAGTCAACCTCTAATGATGAAGAAAATAATCACACGGGGGCAAACATCAAGTAAATTTGTACTTAGACTCAACTTATTGATGTATCTATTCTTGTGCATTACTTATTTATATTAAAAGAATTTATATGATTATTTTTGCAAACTCTATATAGGAAAAAATATTTATTTGAAATAATAATAATAATAATAATAGATTTAGAGTATGACTTTTTTCCTCATGTTTAGTTTATTTGACAACAATTGACACAAAAGCCATAACAAATTAAATATTTGTGAATTTACTAAAATTAGTTTTAAACATTTAAATTTCTAAACTCTTTTTCAGTGATATATATATATATATATATGAATGGAATCAACATTGTAATATTCATTCAATGTACTTAGAAAAATTAATATTAAGATAAATACATTTATTTTGTTATATTAATTATTTTAAGTGGTGCGTTAATTATTTAAATACAATGAAATTTTGATGTCATTTTTCCAAGATTTATATGAGAAACAATTGATTTTGAAATATGTTATTGTTCCTCAAATTTAGTTGCTTTTGCAAAAATTGAAACAAAGTCTAACAAAAGAAATAAATAAATTTAATAACACAATTAAAAATGTAGAAAATATATTTGCATTTTTATTTATCAAAATGATGTTTGCATTCTTGAATAGGCATTAATCATACCTGTAGGGATAAAAGGCCCAAAAATTAGATAATGGGCCTTGGGCTTAATCCGCAGGTTAGAGACATAAGTTGGTCCGAGAAGGGGAAAGCAATTAGGGAAGACTCCAGTCATAGAATCCCGTAGGTAGGGGATGAGCAAAGAGTGGTCTAAGGAGGAACTAACACTCGGATACGTTGGACGTAGTTCAAATCTATACTCCGATGACCAATGTGATCTTCTAGAAGGCTTCAATGATAAGGACGAGCATCATATATATATATATATATATACAAGAATAATGGAAATTGATATATATTTAAGAAAAAGTTGCTACCAGTGCATTTAATGTATTGTAGCTACTTTTCTCACCGCATTTATGTGGAGAAGACCCCTGAACAGTGCTGCCTTGGCCACCACCACTCACAGAAAGTCAGAAGGGGTGTTTGATGGGATAGACACTCAAGTGATAGCTCAGGTGATTGACAAGTGTAAGGTGAGGATGATCCAAAAGAACTATATAATGTGAGAACCCCTCCACGAAGAGGGGGATGGGAAAAGAGAAAGAAGGAACACTGTAGCAATAAAAACAGTATCTGTAATCATCTTTTCTAGATTTATAACACATTTTGCCTCCTCGGACATCACATTTATGCAATATTATTGACTTTGTTATTGTTTGATCATACTTAAAATCCATACTAGCCGTTGTTGATTCCATTAAGGCTCAGTTCTCTAACCCACTCTCTACAAATTCTATTGTATTAGGCTCACTGGGCCAAGGTCTCATATACTTTGGACTTGGACTACCAAAAGGGTCTCTACAATTAGTACCGTCTGTGGGAAGAACTTGAATGATAGTGAAAGCAACGGTAAACTATGGCAGAATCAGGTCCACACCCAGCAGAATCTAGGGGATCCCAGCTTGGTGACCCTTTTGTCAATCTTGAGCATAGAGGTGATCGTGAAGGAAGTGTGCATACCACACATACTGATCACAGGAGTCAATCTCGAGGGGGAAGCCATATCTCCTATGCGAAGAGCAACAGGGGCATGCGACTAGAGATTGACCACTTGAAGAGGGAGTTACAGCATGTAAGGAGGAAACGAGCTTCTCCTAATTATGGTACTTCCTCTGATGATGGAAGGGACGTCAATTATAGACAGAAGTCTCGGACCCTGCCCAGTGAATCCTTCTCCTACGAAGAGGAGCATCATTGTGAGAAAAGGTTTAAAAGTTTGCCACGTAGGGGAGTGAGTAATGACGCTATGAGCAGAGCTTTAAATCAAATCTCCAAATCGCCTTTTACGTGTAAGATTGACGAGGCAAGGCTCCCTTGGCGCTTTCATTAGCCTACATTCACCATTTATAATAGTCGAATAGATCATGTGGAGCACGTAAGCCATTACAACTAGAGAATGGCTGTACATGCCAAGGACGAGGCCTTGATGTGTAAAGTTTTCCTATCCAGTCTAGGACCCGTTGCGATGAGATAGTTCGACGGCTTGAGGGCAGAATCTATAAGCTCCTTTAGGGAACTCGCCCAGGCATTTGGTTCCCGATTTGTTACTTGTAGGGGAGTTCCTTGGCTATTGGCTTCTCTCCTCTCTTTGAGCATGCGAGAGGGAGAGAATCTGAAAATACATTCAGATAGATATTGGGAGATGTTTAATGAAATTGAGGGTGATTTTAATGATGGAGCCATCAGCACTTTTAAGCTTGGCCTCCCAGCCGAGCATGATTTAAGGAAGTCTTTGACCGACAAACTCGTTACTAGCATGCGCCAGCTAATGGATCGGATTGATAAATATAAGAGGGTAGAGGAAGATCAGCAGCAAGGTAAAGGAAAGGAGAAGGTTATCCCTCAGGGGAGAAGGGATTTCAGGTCAGACTGATACAATAACCGGCCACAGAGAGAATTTTCGGGACAGTCAGGCCCTGCTAATGTTTAGGTAGTCAATGCTGTATTCCGAGAACCGGTATAACAAGTGTTGGAGAAGATTAAGCATGAACCATTCTTCAAATGACTGAATAAAATGACAGGAAACCCTGAAAGGCGCAATCAAAATCTTTACTCCTAGTACCACAAAGACTAAGGACACATAACAGAGGATTGTAGAAATCTGTGGGACCATCTGGATCAGCTCATCCGTGAAGGAAAGTTGAAACATCTCTTGCATCACTCCAACAACCAAGGGGGCCAGACCAACCCGGAGCCCAAGAGAGGAGACTCCTCGAGACCTCCCTTGGGGATGATCAATGTAATCTTTGCTGCCTCGGGAAGAACCGGCTCCTGTCCCTCCAGAGTGATGACTGTGTCTCAGCTACCTGTCGAGGACTCTAATTCAGAACCCAAAAGGGCAAGAATAAAAATTCAGCCGGTTCTTGGTTTGTCAGATCAAGATAAGATTGGAACTATACAACCTCATGATGATGCTCTAGTGGTTTCGCTCAGAATTGAAGGCTATGATGTGAAGAGAGTAATGGTGGATCAAGGTAGTGGCGCAGAGATCATGTATCCCGATTTGTATAGGGGGCTAAACTTGAAATCTGAGGATCTAATGGCCTACACCTCTCCTTTGGTAAGATTTGATGGGAATGTTGTCATTCTAAAAGGTCAAATCAGGCTACCCATACAGACTGGTTCTGAAATAGTGGAGGTAGAATTCATAGTGGTGGACGCTTACTCCCCCTATACGGCCATAATGGGCAGGCCCTAGCTTCATGCCCTAGGGGCTGCCTCTTCTACTCTGCACCAGAAAGTGAAGTTCCCATCATGGGATCAAATCGAAGAGATCATTGGGAGCTAGTCTATGGCGCGAAAATGCCTAGTAGCTACCATCATGCATCAACCTGAGAATGAATCCTTGTTTCATGCTGGAGGAAGCTCATAGCAATTAAAGGTTCTGTTATCGCCTCCTGCTGAATCAGCCAAGGAGGCGAAATGTGAAAATTTAGTAAAAGTTGTTATCGGTAACGACCCTGAGAAGTTCTTTCAGATTGGGTCTCAATTACCTATCGAGGAGAAGGAAGAGTTATTGAAGTTTCTAAGATGAAACATCAAGGAACATGCTGATGCCATTAAAGATGAGGTGAATAAACTCAAGCAAGCTGGGGCTATCAAAGAGATTTTCTATCCTAAATGGCTGGCCAATACTGTGGTTGTAAAGAAGAAGAACGGCAAGTGGTGAGTGTGTGTGGATTTCACGGACTTAAATAAAGCTTGCCCAAAGGATCCCTTCCTAGTGCCTCGGATTGATCAATTGGTAGATGCAATTGTTAGACATCCTCGGATGAGTTTCTTAGATGCCTTTCAAGGATATCATCAGATACCACTAGCCTTATACGACCAAGAGAGAACAGCATTTGTCACTCCCATTGGAAACTACCATTATAAGGTGATGTCTTTTGGTCTAAAAAATGCAGGATCTACTTATTAGAGAATGATGACCAGAATGTTTGAGCCCCAGCTAGGCAAAACTATTGAAATCTATATAGATGATATAGTGGTGAAGAGCAAGTTAGTGTCCGAACATGTGAAAGACAAGAATGTATTTTTGAAATTTTGAGAAAATATAAATTGCGCCTTAACGCTTCCAAGTGTTCATTTGGTGTAAGATCAGGTAAATTCCTAGGTTACATGGTAACTCACCAGGGAATTGAGGTTAACCTTGACCAGATCAAAGCCATTAATAGCCTACAACCACCTCAAAACCCTAAAGAGGTCCAAAAGCTCACCAGTATGACCACTGCCCTGAACCGGTTTATCTCTTGGTCAGCTGATAGATGTAGACCTTTCTTCCTCTTAATGAATAAGTGGAAGGGATTTGAATGGACCAAGGAGTGTGCTTTGGCCTTCCAACAGCTGAAAGTGTATCTATCTCGGCCACCTATTATGTCCAGTTTGGAGGTGGACGAGGTCCTATTTGCTTACATCGCTGTAGCCCCTCATGCAGTGAGTTTGGTGCTAATACGAGTTGATAATGGCATACAACAACCATTTTACTATGTGAGTAAATCACTACAAGAAGCCAAGGTCTGGTATTTACCACTGGAGAAAGTCATCTTAGCAGTGGTACATGCTACACGAAAGTTCTCCCATTACTTTCAAGCACACACGGTTATTGTTCTTACTCAACTTCCACTCAAGTCCATATTATGGAGTGCTGATTACACAGGAAGGATTGCGAAATGGGGTACTATCCTGAGAGCTTTTGACGTCAAGTACATGCCTCGTACTTCTGTCAAAGGCTAAGTTCTCGCAGATCTGGTGGCCGAATTTGTTGAGCCTTCTTTAGAAGAAATAACAAAAATGCAGCACATGGATGAAAAATCAGTTGGCACCATCACTCTACAACCACCTTTGTGCTGGAAAGTGTACGTTGATGGGGCAGCGAACCAAAGGGGATCAGGAGTAGGGCTAGTTCTGATCTCACCCAAGAAGATCACCATTGAGAAATCATTAAGACTAGATTTCTCGGCCACTAATAATGAGGTTGAGTACGAAGCCTTACTCGAGGGAATGTCCATGGTGCAGAAAATGGGAGGAAAGGCAATAACGATGTTCTCTGACTCAAGATTGTTCGTTGGCCAGGTGAATGGTGAACTAGAAGCAAGAGATGAGAGAATGCAAGGGTATCTAAGTTAAGCTAGGCATCTACAATCAAGATTTTAATCTTTCAGCTTACTTCACGTCTCTAGAAGCGGAAACACACATGCTGATTCCTTAGCCACTCTTGCAACCTCCTCGGCTCAGGGTCTACCTCGGGTTATCCTTATAAAAGACTTATGCAGACCCAAGGAAGAAGTGATCCAAGTTCATCAAGTCAGAGTAAGTCCTTGTTGGATGGATCCTTTAGCACTATTCTTGAAAAAGGATATCCTACTAGAAGATAAGTCCAAAGCACTATTCTTGAAAAAGGATATCCTACTAGAAGATAAGTCCAAAGCTGACAAGATACGGAGAAAAGCGCCTTGGTTCTGGTTATCTGAGGACCAAAAATTGTACAAGCGCTCCTTTTCAGGGCCTTATCTACTATGTGTCCACCCTGAAGCATCAGAGCTACTCCTTGAGGAGTTACATGAAGGAATATGTGGAAGCCATATGGGAGGCCGATCCTTATCCCATAGAGCCATCACTTAAGGCTATTGGTGGCCAAGTATGCAAAAAGAAGCATATGAATATGTGAAGAAGTGCGATCAATGATAGAGATTCACGCCAAACATACACCAACCGAGAGGAACTCTTAATCCCTTATCCAGCCCCTGGCCGTTTGCTCAACAGGGCTTGGACATTGTTGGTCCTTTCCCCAAAGCAATAAGGAACAAAAGATATTTGTTGGTCGGCACAGATTATTTCACCAAATGGGTTGAAGTCGAGCCCTTGGCGAATATCAGGGATATGGACGCCAAGAAGTTTATTTGGAAAAACATTGTCACTCGGTTCGGAGTCCCTCGTACTCTCATCTCCGACAATGGCCTTCAGTTTGACAACAAATCTTTTAGGAGATATTGTTGTGATCTTGGAATCACAAACTGGTATTCCACCCCAGCTTATCCTCAAGAAAATGGACAAGCTGAGGCTGTAAACAAGACCATAGCAAACGGGCTCAGGAAAAGGTTGGATGATGCCAAAGGGAAATGGGTGGAGGAACTATCACATGTCCTTTGAACATACTGAACTACACCTTGGAGGTCCACTGGAGAGACTCCCTTTTCAATGACATATGGAGCAGAGGTTGTCATTCCTTTAGAAACTAGCTTCCTAACGCTAAGGACAAGCTCATTCAATCTGAGCAATAACAATGAGTTGCTAGAAAAGAGCCTAGACTTGATCGAGGAAAGAAGAGAAAGTGCAATGGTTCAATTAGCATACTATCAACATAAGCTCAAACAAAGTTACGATGCTAGTGTGAAGCCAAGGCCATTAGGCCCTGGTGATTTAGTATTGAGGAAGGTTCTAGGTACTATAAAAAACTCAGCATGGGGAAAGTTAGGACCTAATTGGGAAGGACCATACCGCATCACCTCGGTGGCCGGTATAGGAGCATATTTTCTGGAAGATTTAGATGAACATGTAATACCGCGCCATTGGAATGTAAATAACCTGAAAATGTATTATTACTAATGAAAATTTCTTTGCCAATATGTTCTTTTGTTATTCGAAGGCATTATACTTATCAATATTTAGTTTCTATAAGTGTTAAATAGAACCTTAGTCATGCCTATAGTCCTCGGACCAGATGATTTGGGGAAATTAACATTCATTGTCATTTTTTATAAGTCATGCCTATAGTCCTCGGACCAGATACTTTAGAGAAATTAACATTCATTGTCATTTTCTATAAGTGTTAAACAGAACTTTAGTCATGCCTGTAGTCCTCGGACCAGATGCTTTAGTCATGCCTGTAGTCCAGGGCTTCCTTGGCTAGCTGGGTTGCCTCCCTAGCCTTTTTTAGCTCGAGCTTCAAGTCTAGAACATGCTACTTCTCTGTGGCCAGCTCAATTTCCGTTATATGAAGCTTTTTGCACTGATCCTCAGCTTGGGTCTCAGTGCTCTTTAGACCAGCCACAGCACTATTTCGCTCCCTCTCTGAGACAGTGAGCTTGTTGGTCAATTCAACATGCTACTCCTTGAGTGCCCCTAAAATTTTTTTAGCCTTGGCACGGGATTGGACCTCTGCTTAGGCTTGATTACTCTTACTCTTAACCCACTCCTCGGCCACAAAGACCTGTTGGGTAATCTGCACAAAAACAGCCAAAAGAATCCACATTGAAATATATATATATATATAATAATGTAAAGTAAAATAAATAACGTGTGTGATGAAGTACTTACCATAGCCAGATCCCTCTTCAGGGATAGGAAAAACTCAGGCTACTTGAAGCGCCTATAAACCTCCATATCTCTTGGCAAGAGAAGTGTTTGCTCAAGGGCTTCAGCAATGTAGCCCGTATACCTCTCTTGGATGCTTCGAACCGAGGCATCCAGAAGGATAGGTGCACCGTCCACTTCCAGTTTGGGGGACCATGTGAGTGGTGGTCGGTGCATATCGACACCTTGAGAGTCCTCCCTACTTTCCACGAAGGAAGCCCGTTTGTCCTTTGCACGTTTGGACTGCTTTGCTCTCTTCTGAGGGATCATTTCACCCTTTTCTACCTCATGCACCTCTGGCTCCTTCCTTTTCTTTTTCAAATCAGGATTTAGAAGTAATCCGATTGAGGTCATAGGGAGAAATGGGGGAGGTGGAAGATTAGCTAGGACTTGAGCCTTGCTTGCATCTTTTGAGGTTGAATCTTTGTTCCTCGTAGCCATGAGGTCCCGTAGGCTTCTGCCTCCTTTGTTTAGAGTCGTTTCATCCTCTTCTTCCTCAGAAGAGTCGTCTGGATGGGCGATTACCAGGGCGGGGGCATGAATGCTAGAGTGTCTATTTGGCTCATCTTCGGTGTTTGAGACTAGGATAACTTGTACTTCTTGTGTCTCCTCTTCTTTAAATTAAAACTTATCAATTTCTTCCTCAAGCGAGGAATTCGAGGAGGCAATCCCTTCTCTGATTACTCCTGGTTCTAGATGGACTTGTTGAACTGGTTGGACAACCAGAGGTTTGTTCTGTTGGAACAAATGTGCTACTGGTGGAAGGTCGTATGAGGCTAAAAAGTTAGGCTAAGATATGTCTATCTGAGCTACACGTGGGTCACCAGCTCTTATGGCGTGACCGACCTCTTGAAATGTCTCCGAGATGGGCTAAAAATCCAAGATTAAATGAACGGCCCGCAGCTGCCTATCTGCACTTATGAAGATCTCGGATCTTAGCAGGTAATTGAGGGCTTCAACGTTTGTTAAGCTAAGCCTGGGAGCCACCTGCCTCTTATTTGTAAGCATAAACAAAGAACGAAGCACAATTAGAAAGTTTAAATCTATCAGTAAGAAAGAGTAAGGTAAAAAAGAAGCAAGACAAGTTTAGGGTTAAAGAATCTAAATCTATTGTTAGAAAACCTAATTCTAAGGCATCCCACCTGGCTCTCCCTTTCAGACTGGGCAATGAAGTCCATCATGCCATGCCCTCGAAGCAATCAGGTAGTCATCTTTCATCCCCTTGTTAGACCTAGGGAGACACGAGATAAGCCTGACAACATCAGATCAGGATTTAAGGTAAAATCCCGCCCCTTTTTGTTTATGGAACTCATACATATGAACCACGTTATGCCAGGTGAGTCTTAAGCCCAAATACTCGTTTAGAGCATAAACACTTCCTAGAACCCTAAAGAGGTTAAGTGTGCACTGGTGAGGGCATATCCTATGGTTGATGAGGTAGTCCCTTGTTATTCTACCCATAGGAAGGGTCATTCCCCGCCTCTATGAAAGCTATTATAGGGATTATGACCTCTCCCTCTTCTCGGTCTGTTACTATTTGCTTTAGTGAACAGTATCTCAGTGCAACTTCCTATGGTATATGGTATTTCTTCTTAAAGGCGTCTATCTTGGCAGGAGAGTCAACTAAATGCTTAAACCTACCCATTTTAATAGACTAAAGGAAAACTACTGAAATTGACAATGGGGGAAATAATAACTGGATGGCCGAGGAGACTAGCCAAGGAGAAAAAGAAAGGTTTAAAGAAACTAGAACTTACGAGAACTAAGACGTATGGTGATTCCTGAAAACTTTAGAAAAAATTCCTAAAGATTTCTTGGAAAATCAGTGTGGAAAGCTTAGCAATTTAGGAAGCTTGGTGGGTTTGAATGTGTGGAATCTCTAGAGAACTTGAAAGTTTACGAAATGTAAAGGAGCGGTTTTCCTCAAGGATTTTTATATAGAAGACAAAACTGGAGGGAGTTACCCCGTTCAAAACCCAAGGAAAAATGTCAGTCGTTGGATGGACGCTTCACCATCAGATGCGAGGGACATAGCATCGCCTGGAGCAGTTAATGACACCTCGCGGTATCCAAAGCATCAGAAGTAATTATGAGGTGCATAAAACCGCACTCTCACATGTGTAAACTTAAGGATTTAATGTTCCTGACTCCTAGCAAATCAAAACCCCACTTTTTCTCCTCGGATGCGAGGGAAAAACCAAAGTTTTGAGGGGCTATATTGTAGGGATAAAAGGCCCAAAAATTATATAATGGGCCTTGGGCTTAATCCACAAGTTAAAGGCATAAGTTGGTCCGAGAAGGGGAAAGCAATTAGGGAAGACTCCAGTCATAAAATCCTATAGGTAGGGGATGAGCAAAGAGTGGTCTGAGGAGGAACTAACCCTCGGATATGTTAGACGTAGTTCAAATCTATACTCCGACGATCAACGTGATCTTCCAGAAGGCTCCAGTGATAAGGACGGGCATCATATATATATATATATATACAAGAATAATGGAAACTGATAAATATCTAAGGAAAAGATGCTACCACCGCATTTAATGCACTGCAGCTACTTTTCTGGCCGCATTTATGTGGAGAAGACTCTTGCACAGTACTGCCTTGGCCACCACCACTCACAGAAAGCCAGAAGGGGTGTTTGATGGGATAGGCACTCAAGTGACGGCTCAGGTGATTGACAAGTGTAAGGTGAGGATGATCCAAAAGAACTATATAATGTGAGAACCCTTCCATGAAGAGGGGGATGGGAAAAGAGAGAGAAGGAACACTGTAGCAATAAAAACAGTATCTGTAATAATCTTTTCTAGATTTATAACACATTTTGCCTCCTCGGACATCACCTTCATGCAATATTATTGACTTTGTTATCATTTGATCATACTTAAAATCCATACTAGCCGTTGTTGATTCCACTAAGGCCCAGTTCTCCAACCCACTCTTTACAAATTCTATTGTATTGGGCTCATTGGGCCAAGGTCTCATACACTTTGGACCTAGGCTACCAAAAGGGTCCCTACAATACCTATCTATATCAGTCACTATATCATGCATTTTGTAAATTTGTATACACATATAGTATGATCAAATCGCTACAACACTTTTAATGTCTTTCTATCTTGTCTATGAAATAGAACGCTAAAGATTATAATTTTGTACAAGGAAAATTATTGAAATACTTTGTTTGATAAATAGATTGTTGGGGCTAGGTGGAGGATTTAAACTCTAGATGTTTTCATTGGAAAAACTAGGAAATGCGAACTAGTTGAGCAATAAAACTCTAGCGAAAATCTATGAAATTTTGGAGGAAATTAATAATAATGTACACTGCACATCATGGAGGAACGCAACTAGTTAGAGAAAAGATTGGGTTACGGTATGAGAAATAAATTAAGAATTCTAAGAAATTGTCCAATAACTTTCATGAAATGGTGTTTTGTTGTCTTAGTCTAGATCCTAAGAAGAGGTCCAATAGTTCACCCATATAAATATATACTATAAAATCAAAGTCTTTGACAATTTTTTAACATTTTTTTGACTTTCTCATAGCTGGGCACGTAGGATTTGAAGATTTTACAATTTTTCACATCAGCAATATTTAAAATAATTAAAAAATATTTTAAAAAAAACTCTCTCCCAAAAAAAAACAAAACGTGATAAAATTCTAAAAACGTAAACTCAGACCCCAAAACTTCCAAACGCAAACCTGAGTCAATTTCCCATCTCCTTCTTTTCATTCAACACAACTCCCTTCCTTTTCTCTTCTTCTTCTTCAACTCTACCAGCCTCTCCATCATCTCTTTCTCCCAAAAAACAAAACCACATTATCCTATCTCACATAGTATAATCACTATCGTCAATTAAATTTTTATTCAAACTCCAAATTTGAATAGGAATTTAGATTTGCTTAAAATTAGAAACCCTATAATATAAATAGTGTTTTTTGGGTTATTTGTTGCATTATTATAACTCAAACGTGGAATGAATTACCAAAATTTGTATTGTTGTCGAATTATTATAAGTCAAGTTTGGCGTGAATTACCATAATTTGTATTGCAAATCACGATTGTTGGTTTTTTTTTTTTTTTTTGTATTATTTTTTTTGTTGGTTTTTTTTTTTAAAGGACCTATAGCAGCGTTTTACAAACACCATTATAGGTCCTTGTAGAACCAGGACCTATAGTGGCGTTTGTAATACGCTGCTATAAACCCAGTGATTTAAAATGCCACTATAATGCCCCCAAAACATTGCTATAGATATGCCTATAGCAGCGTTTTTGAAAAACGCCACTAAAAGAACGTTGCTATAGGCAGCTTTTTTTGCAATGCGATCAAAATTTGTATTGCAACTCACAGCGGGTGGATTGATGTTAAGTTTAGTACTTCATGTATTTTCTTATTTATTTTGGTGGTGTTGAAGTTGAGATTATGCTGTGTTAAGTTCTTTAGCATGGTGAATCCAACAAAAATTGGTAGTCACATATCAGAAGTTGTTGTGGCCTTCTTGGACCTCTTTTTAAATCACTATTTTCTTTTTCTTTTTATTTTAGATTCTTTTTATTTTAGGTTTTATATCTTATATAGAATCCACCAGAAAAACAATAGACAAAAGTTTGAATTTTTATTAATATCAATAATATTGAAAATATATACAAACTTGGAGGCCTATTTAAGGGCTCCATAAAACTTGATGGACAAGAAAATATATTCTAAAATAAGCCCTAATTAATACCTAACCATAATTGGAACCAAATTTGACCTAAAAAAACATTAAAAGAACCTAAAAACAAGGAAATAAATTACCTAAACCTAAAATAACATTTTTTGCATAAAAATACCAAAATAACAATATCCTACATCAACTTATCACAAAAATACCAAATAGTTTCTTTTTATTTTAGATTTTTTTATTCTAGGTTTTATATCTTCTTATATTTATTAGTGTTGCAATAGTTTAGTTTAAGTAAAAATCTATTAGATATATTTTGTTGGCTTTTCACATCATTATTATTATCTATATATAATATAAAATTAAAAAATTGAAAATTAATTATAATTTTTTAAGATACCTCACGTTAGAATTAAAAAAAAATAACTCACTTTAGGTTTGAATTAAAAAAAAGAAAAAAAAAAGGACTCACCAAAAAAAAAAAAAAAATTTAGGATTAAGAAAAAAAGAGAGAGACCCCTGGTAGGACTCGCTCTTCTCTCCTTAAAACCCTAGCAATTACCATCTCAAAACCCTAAACTCAACTTCACTTTAAGATTAAAAAAATAAGAAGGAGAGAGACTCACGTAAAAAAAAAAAAAAAAAAACGTAGGTTTTGTCTTTTTTATTTGCTTTCATATGTGCCTGAAATTTTCATTCTATCTTATTATTTTATTATGTTTAGAATTGATTTTCTTCTAAGTATTTGGGTTAATCTCTATATTTTGATAGTGTTTTTATGGGTTTGGTTTTTGGGTTGAAATTCTAATAATTATTTTATATTGTATATGGCAGATAAAGCATCTCTATTTTTTGGAGAAAAATCAAAGCTGCAACCTATGTCTTCCAGCCCAAGGTGTGATAAATTTTTATATGTTCTTACTTTATTGAGAATTTTTATTTGGGTTCATGTGATTTTTTGTTTTTTTATTAAATTTTTTATTTTTGGTCGATTAATTATTTGTTTGGATTAATTTCAATTAATTATTTGTTTAGATTCAATGTAAAAGATAATAGAATTAGGTGTTATAAATTTGATAATGTTCCATATTTTGAATTGTTTATATTATTTAGACTCCTGGTAGGACTCTCTCTTCTCTCCTTAAAACCCTAGCAATTACCATCTTAAAACCCTAAATTTAACTTCACTTTAAAATTAAAAAAATAAGAAGGAGAGAGACTCAACTAAAAAAAAAAAAAAAAAAAAACGTAAGTTTTGTCTTTTTTATTTGCTTTCATATGTGCCTGAAATTTTCATTCTATCTTATTATTTTGTTATGTTTAGAATTTATTTTCTTCTAAGTGTTTGGGTTAATCTCTATATTTTGATAGTGTTTTTGTGGGTTTGGTTTTTGCGTTGAAATTTCTAATAATTATTTTATATTGTATACGGCAGATGAAGCATCTCTATTTTTTGGAGAAAAATCAAAACTGCAACCTACGTCTTCCAACCCAAGGTGTGGTAAATTTTTATTTAGTATATTATATATGAATTTTTTGAATTTGAAGGGTTTTGTTTGGTTTTGAAGTATAATTTGAGGATTCTATAAAATTTTGAAGGTTTAAGTTTTGAGATTTTTGGTATTTGCGTCTTAGTAGGCTGATCTTAATTCTTTACCTTATATGTTTTTCTTTATTGAGAATTTTTATTTTGGGTTCATGTGATTTTTTTTTTCTTAATTAAAGTTTTGATTTTTGGTTGATTAATTATTTGTTTGGATTAATTTCAATTAATTATTTGTTTGGATTCAACGTAAAAGATAATTGAATTATGTGTTATAAATTTGATAATGTTCCATGTTTTGAATTGTTTATATTGTTATTAATACGACTAAATAAGATTTGTTTTTATCTTTGTAGTTTATATCAGTTTTGAGTGTGTGTATATATATAACTTTTGGGAATTTTGTTTTATTAATTTAAGAATTATAAATTACTTTGTAGGTTTCAATAACTATGCACCTGCAGTGAGACATTGACAATATAAGCATACATATATGGTATTAACATTTTATAAAAATCTTTCTTACAACCCTATAACATTCTACGTTAGACAACACTTCTAAACTATAGAAAAGCATAGAAGTTAAATATTTATTCCCATTGTATTTTATTTAATTATGACAGATCCATTTTTTTTTTAAACGCTACCTAGCAAAATGTCTATAATATGCATATTAACCCAATTTTCTATTTCTAAATTTCTTAGATTTTATTATATCAATCTTTTTTTCTTTTAAATTCTTGGTGGGCAAATCAGTCTCTCACTAATTCTTTTACCTTAACGTGATGTTGATTAATTGTCCTTTTATTTAACTATCCCGTGCATCGCACGGGTTAGCGACTAGTTTTTATAAACTCAATATATGTTCCAACATGAATATATGGTCAAATGGAAATTAAATTGTACTAATTTTTAATAGAAATTGAATTTGAAAAACTGTTGGTATTGTCAAAGATTAATAATAACTAGGTTGATGATATTCTCATGAACTAGCTGGTTGTATCTAGAATACCCTCTAGTCAAGTATGAATATCATCTACTATTATAATTTATAAGTGTCTATGTAAAACATAAAATTATGTCCTTTGTAGCAAAACAAAAGTATTGGGTTTTGTGCAGAGTATCAACTATGCAACAAAGAAATAGAAAACAAAATTTTAGCACCTCATGATCATGTTCTTATTTATTTTGGTGGTATTGAATTTGTTTAATTTGGTTTAGAATGCAATATTATGTATTGGGTCAGCTTGAGTTTGTGATCATTTAGAGTGGTTAGATGCTAAATACTAAGTAACTAAGAAAAGAAGAGA
The DNA here is from genome assembly GCA_023621385.1 of Quercus gilva. Classification (NCBI taxonomy): domain Eukaryota; kingdom Viridiplantae; phylum Streptophyta; class Magnoliopsida; order Fagales; family Fagaceae; genus Quercus; species Quercus gilva. The sequence continues at coordinate 46,003,537 of CM042478.1, read as the reverse complement.
TAAATAAGAAGAGAGCAAAGCTTCGCAAGCATGGACAAGGTCCTGTCAATATATAGATAAATAGATTCGCCTCCCTGTATTGGAAACTACAGATTGATATCAAGCTTAAGTAGAAAAGTTTTGTTCTATGTGACATTAGTAATTTTCATAGTGGAAACATGTGCATATACATGCTTACATATTCAAACAGGGCCAGCCTAAGGTATTTTGAGGTCTTAAGCGAAACTTTTAAATGGGTCTTTTTTTACTGTTTAAATATCTACTTTATATTATTAACTTTATATAGAATATTTTTATTTAAATTTTATTTTTCTTGCTTGTTAAGATGCAAAATTATTAATTAAGTTTTTGTATTCAACTTCTTTTAAAATATTCTTTTTAATTGATAATAAGTGAAATTATTTCATTATTATCTTCGAACTCTATTTTATAAATTTATTGTTCATTTGTAAGATTTTTAACTGAATTTTTAGTTATATTTTTTTCATTGCTGGTGACAAATTAATCTAGAGATCTGTTTTGAGATTTGGTTTAAAAAAATTTTTGACAGGGCAAAAATGTATTGACTCCTTGCAAATTAATTAATTACCCAAGTTAATTAGTTAGGTTCAATTACATACAATGACGTAGTAGCACAAACAAATCACCAACCAAACTAAATGCAGCAAAAATTGAATTTGACATGGTGATTTGTTTACGAATGGGTAAAACCACCAAGGCAAAACTCCACCGGGTGATTTTAAGGTCATCACTTTCAAGAATCCACTAATCAATAATCAAACGATTACAAGTAAAAGGAATCTTACCAACTACCCTTGGCCTATCCCAAATTACCAACCTACAGTTGAATCTTCACTCCAATACCCAATTGGACTTGATCTTATAGTGGCACTCTTTCCATTTAATGCACAAATCCCAGTACGTGACTAACTCTAGCAACTTGAAGAAGGTTGTTGGCTACAAAGTTCTTCACTTCATGCATAATGAAGATCAGGAAGCTCCTTGGTTACAAAACCCTTTGGCGTAAAAACACAGTATCTTCTTTCAGAGAGAATAAGGTACTAGGTCACTCAATACATATGTGATGGCTTTTAAAATAAGCCTTATATATGTCTAGGGTTGTGAGAAAAAAAACCCAACACATACACATCAGCTTGGGCTGAAAATCAGGTCTAAAAATTCTGATTCTATAGGTATCGACAGAAACAGCTACTGTTGAGCTTTTGTCGAGCTTCAAAATTAAATTTCAATAGAAAGGATTCTATCGAGACTTTTTTTGAGCTTTAGTGAACAACTCTTTCTTAACTTGTTTCTTGGTCAGATTTTCATGGTTTTAACACTTGACTTGAACTCTTGTTTTTTGAAGTACTATACCCACCCTAGTTCTACCCAATTATAAGTAAAGTGCATTTTGTCAAAGGATAAGCCAATTACATAAAATATGTCCTTAACAATCTCCCCCTTTGGCAATCCATGACAAAACCACAACAAAACAAATAATCATGAGAGAAGTCTTAAATCACTCAACTCATAACCACTTGTTGTAATACAAAATAAATCTATCCTTACTACAAACTCTTGAAAAACTTTGCAAGAAGAGAGTTCATGGCAAGATAGACTTTCACAACTTGTCTTTCTGAAACACAGACAAAACTCATCAAGGCATCATGTGTGAAACAGAAATAAAGATTGCATACATAAAGAAACATGCGTATAAAGATAGAGAAGAAACAACACATGTAAAGGTAGGTGAAGAGAAAACATACATCATCATCATCATATATGAAAATATAAGTACAATGTATGTAAATATAATGGTCACAAAACCAAGGTATAGGAAGCTAATGTAATAAAATACATAAAGTCCTCACTACATCCCTAAAAAATATATACACACTCCCCCTAACAAAAAAGTCTTATACTAACTCTCCCCCTAAGTACAAGACTACTTTCAAAACTAAAACTACTTCCCCTTTTTGTTATGAATGACAAAGGGCAAGTCACTGAGAGGTCGTCATCTCGTCATCACCAGAAGAGCTAGCACTATCCGCATCATCATCATCGTCCTCAGAAAGAGAAGTTACGGGACGCTTTAGAGAAGGAAAGGGAGCAAAGCCAGCCATGCGAGCCTATCGGAGAGCAATGTGACCCACTCGGGTGTTCATCTGACACATCTCATTAGTAAGATAGTCTAGACGACCACCAAAGTCAGCCTGCATCCTCTGAAGCTACTCCATGATGGTCTCGAGGGTCACACCACCAGTCGCAAAGGTAGAAGGCATTGAACAAGACGGAGCCAAAGATGGTGGAGCTACAGGAGCCGCAGGATCGATCATCTCAACACGTGGCCGCTTCGACTGAAGCTGAGCCTCACTTCGCTGGACAGAACCTATAATACCCCCACATACTTTTATTTGAGGTTATTATTAAATTTTCTTTTAAATATAATTGATGGGCCATAGGTATTCTTTTTATTAGTAACTGCAGCCCACTACCTTACTAAGCCCACATCTCTAATATGAACTACAGGATAGAGGAAAAGATAATCAGGATTTTCATAGGAAGGGTTTTATCAAAGAGGCTAAAAGGTATTTTTCCTTGGAGTTTAGAGCACATACAATTGAAAAGGCAATCAGATTATTCGAGGTATGATTTCTCATCGTTGGAAACAAAGAATTAAGGAGTTAGAGTTTTATCATGGAAAACTTTAGTGATGTGTAGATTGTTGAATTGGTAATTTCTTAGATTATGATTTTACACTATTTCAATTATTCTTGAATCCTAGGTTGCCACTATTCAGAGTCTAGAACAAAAGCCAAAATTATTTAAACCATGAATAAGGTTGTATCGTGTTCGTAGGACTATAAGGGCTTTAAGGCTAGTGATCTACCATAATGTCAATTCTGGACTGTTGGAAAACTTGCACCCGACCCCACCCATGTGTCATTAGTTAGCTCTCATTTTTGTCAAGGTCCTATTCTTCTTATTGTAGCTTTAATAGTCTATTGCCTAGGTGTTGACTAATTCCAAACAAAATGATCCCTTAATGTCCAACACGTCTACTATTCTTTAAAAGGTTAATGACAGACTTGTTTCTTTTATCCAAATTCTAATTTCATGGACAAGTCCATGAACAAGTCATATTAGTTTTGGCCCATGGTTTTCATTGGGACATATATATTAAATCCCCGGTTTGCCCATAGTGGGTATTTTAAAACAAAGTTATGGTTATAGAGCCTAATTCATGTTTAAGGTTTTACTTTTGTTTAGGACATATATTAAATCCTAAAGTATTAGCTGCTGGCTCTGAGTTTTGATAAATTCAAGGAAATATATTCTTGGGTAGAGATGCTTTGCATTAGTGTTATTATTTAGGTCAGCAAGTATAATAAATTTAGTGAGTCAATTTGTATAAGTCAATAAGATTTATATTTTGTGGAGGATATTAAGTAATTTTCATGATTGATTATAGGTTCTATTTAAGAGTATTTTGAGACTATTTGGAGGGTGTTTCAGCTGGACTTTTAAAGTGATTCAAGTGTTGTAAGTAATTATGGATAATATGCACAAGTTTTTTCCTTTAGGTTCTTAAAAGTTAAAGGTTTTCGAAAGTTTTATTTTTTAAGCGTACGTTTTAAAAGTTTATCAAAAAACATTTTTACACTATTGAAAGAGAAATTTCGACCTTTAAATAATGTTTTAAAGAGAAACTTTGGATTTTAAATAAAGTTTTGAACATCTAAATCTCAATTAAAAGATGATTTCTAAACTAAACTACTTTAAGAAAATAATTGAGTTTCAAAGTAAGTCTTCTAAAAAGGTTCTTGTTCTTTAAGTTTGTTTAAAACCAAGTGATTTCAAAATCATATTCTTGTTTTTCAAATGGTATTTAAGACATTTCTTTTAGCAAATTGGATTTTCGAACTTACTCAAGAATTGTAAAAATATTTATATAAACTCTTTGGTTTCTATTCGTTCCCTAAGAGAGTTAAGCATCCTTTGAATTATGTTCTATTCGAAATTGTGATCTTTGATATGCCTCCGTATTTGGAATAATTGTTAATATCAAGTAAATTATTATATCTTGTATAAACTTTGCTTTTGTGATATGTGACTAAAAAATAAGTGTTTTTTTTTTTCTAAAGAATTGATCAGATATATCAGATATATGTGTAAATCTGCTCACAGGATTGTATGTGAGAATATGTGTTGATCCCTCACCAGCAGGGGTTAGATGTTGGTATCCGCTCACAGGATTATATGTGAGAATATGTGATGTGTATATGTGACACTGTGCTCTGATCAATTATATGTATGTGATTTCAAATGACTTTAAGATGTGATTACATATGTATTAAGTGATTCATTATATGTTTTGTGGAATAATTATTTTTGATATTATTGAATGAGTTTGTGAAAAAGCAAAATACCCGTGCTTTGCTTGACTCTATTCCGCTGTGTATTCTGTATAATTACTTACTTAATGTGTGGCTCACCCCATCAATTGCTATTTTCAGATTAAAGTGTAGCTGGGAATATAGAACCTTTGGATTGCTTTGTAAGGTGCAAGGTAGAGCGTGGAAGTTGTAGGTAACTTTAGTATTACTTGAAGATTAATTTCAGTTACCTTATTTTGTAATTCATATTTTATATAGTAGGGATTAATTTCAATTTGTGGAGTTTAGATTTTTGTAAGAGTTTTTTAAGAGTACTTGTTTCTTTGGAGTTTTAATTTATTTTAGATCAACTATGTTTATCTAAATTCATGTTTCATGGATTTGGGTCATGACAAAACCAGTGTTGATGGCACCTATGACAGTGAAGATAGGAGAGAGAGGAATGGGAATGGAGAAGTGCTGGAGGGTCCGTGTGATAGTTGAAGGAAAGATGAGCTTATCATGAGTAGCGGTATCCTGATAGACACCAATAATAGATGTGATGAAATGAGAGGGAAAATCAATGGTAAGACCCTCCATCAAAGAAAGAAGAAAACGAGCATGCGGCTCAGTGATGGAGTTATAGTGAGACAATGGTGTGTGAGTGAATGTCATCACCATGTTAAGGAATCTCAGGCCTTTTGCAAAACCCGAGCATGGAGTGTTTAGCTTACCACCCCATATGGAAGGAGTCCCATAAAAATGGGAGATGAGTTTGTCTTTAGACACAGTCTGGAGATGTTCACAGGGTAGTCAGGATGCATTACCCTAAGGACTCGTAGTACCTCGGCAACAAGATCCGGGGTAACTACTATATGTGTACCTCGGAATCGCGTAGTGAACTGAGGCACAGAGGTATCGATGCTGTGTATGTTGGAGTAGAACTCCTGTATAAACACGACAGGACAACACATGGGTTTCTCACATAGAGATTCCCATCCCCAAGTCTGAATGACATCAAGTAGCATAGTGTCGGAGAAATTCGACAGAATAACCTACCATTTCGAATGAACACCACGATCCTAGAAGTTCTCAAAGAAGTCCGTCTTGGCCTTCTCATCACGGAACTAGATGTGAGATGGAAGAGAAGGAAGAGATGAAGAGAATGACCCAGAACCTTGAAGAGGGTTCCAAGTCGGAACGGATTTTCTCTGTTTAGGTGCCATAAAGAGGTTCTATTCGAGAGAGAGAGAGAGAGAGAGAGAGAGAGAGAGAGAGAGAGAGAGAGAGAGAGAGAGAGAGAGAGAGAAGACAGAACAAAAACACAATCTCAAACTATAAAAAGAGAAAATGAGAAGTACGTCTACATGAAAAGTGCATGAACATGTGACATGAAAATTTAAGAGCATCATGGGTAAAACCCAATCCAAACTTAACAGCACTCACATCAATAATTAAGCACATATCTAACAAATGCATGAAACATTGTTATAATACTAATGGAATGCAATAAATGATCATATAGCAACAACATCATAACACCTAACCCTAAAATTTCAAGAGAAACTCAAAAACCCCAAAAATTTTGAAAAAACCCCAAAACCTAGGTCTAAATGCATGAAATGCATGAAAAGAAAGAGGATTAGAACACTTACCAAGTGTTTGGAGTAAGATCTAGGCCAAAAATCACTTAGGTGTGAAGATTTGAGTGAGAGTGAAGAGTTTGGGGGAGAGAAAGAGAGATTTCTATCGAGAAAGAGAGTGAAAAAAGAAATCTGAATCATGCCACGTCTGAAAATAAAAATTGCAGCTCAATGGATTGAAGTTTCTATCGAGGATTTGTTGAGCTTTAAATCTCGACAGAAGTGAATCTGTCAAGGTGCTATTGAAGATCTATCAATGGCAAAAAAAAGGTCTCAATGGATCGAGAATCTATTGAGCAGACAGAGAGTTAAGAAATTTGGCTCGATGGATCGAGGAAGCTGTTGAGCTTTTGTCGAGATGAAACCCATAATTCTCGTTAGATCGAGAAACTGTTGAACATCTATCGAGAAATGACCCAGAAATCTCAATTCTATCAAGAAGGCAGAGAGCACAGGAAAATTCCTCGATGGATTGAAGATTTGAGACATGAGAAAACCAAATACACTCACTCACAATCATAACTGGTTGAAGAAGACTATCACCTTCGAGGTACGTCCTATAACTCCCACATCTACTAGAAACATGGTTGTAACCATTTTAGGAGTATTTTGTTTCTTTTTGTTTTTATTTTTTCTTTACATATTTTTCTTTTAAGCATAGCATGCATGGGCAAATAAAGGAGAGAAGAAATACCCATTTATGTAAGCTAAAACATCCCAATTTTGCTGTGCTTAAGCACACAAATGTTATTCATGATTGGCGAGTTTTAGTGGTGAGATGGTTATTTATACCTTTCTCTTAAGATTTTATAGTCCTTCCCATTAAAAAGAGTTATATGAGCATGAGATATAAGAAATAAGCTTAATCGTACTCATTATAAACACGAGCCACAAAGCTCACTTGCTTAGTTGTGTATTGAGATGCTCATCCAAGTTATAAGAGATACAAAATTAAGAAATTTTGTTTTAAAGGCTATCCAAGGTACACAAGTACCAATATACACATCACACACTGTTTTTGTATTTTTCTAATTTTTCATTTAAAAACAAATAAAGCAAAACTAAAAACAACCAAAACAAAAACATGAAAGAAAACACACAAAGCATAAAATTAGATGCATATGCCTGAGGAGGAGAGTGCAAGAAAGAGATCGCTCCAAGGAGATTACACCAATGTTTTATCGTAGGAATTCAAACCGTTTGCTATCCAAGGGCTTAGTGAATAAGTCCGCCTTTTGATCATCAATATGAATGAATTCAAGGGTGAGAGTGCCATCGTCAACAAGTTCACGAATGACATAATGTCTAATCTCTATGTGTTTAGTTTGAGAATGTTGAACAAGATTTTTAGAGATTTTGATGGCACTAGTATTGTCACAATAAATGGTGAGATGTTCTTGACAAATACCATAATCAGAGAGAAGTTTTTGCATCCATAGAAGTTGGGTGCAGCAGCTATCAGCAACAATATATTTAGCCTCAACAGTAGATAAAGAGATAGAATTCTGCTTCTTACTCATTTAAGAGACAAGATTATTACCTACATAGAAACAACCCCTGATGTGCTCTTTCTATCATCTGCATTCCTAGCCCATTTGGTATCAGAATATCTAGTTAGGACATCACTTGTGTCCTTGCTGTACCACACCCCAAAATTAGCGATGGACTTGACATATTTTATGATTCTTTTTAAAACAATCATATGAGACTCTTTGAGATTAGCCTGATATCTAGCACACACTCCTACACTGTAACTTATGTCACGTCTATTAGCAGTAAGGTACAAAAGACTACCTATCATGCTTCTATAGAGAGTTTAACATTTGGACTCATAGGAGTTCTAACAGAACTAGCAGATTCCAAACCAAACTTTTTCACAAAATTTTTGGCATATTTAGAATGAGAGATGAATATACCTGATTCTTGTTGTCAAATCTACAGCTCAGGAAGTGAGTCAATTCTCCAATCATGCTTATCTCGAATTTAGCTTGCAACAGCTTTGAGAAGGTGTGAACAAGATCATCCTTTGTGGAACCGAAGATGATATCATCAACATAGACTTGTGCTATTATCAATTCTCCATCCTCCCTTTTGATGAAGAGTGTTTGATTGGCTTGTCCCCTTGTGAATCCATGTGAGATCAAGTATTGTGTAAGACGATCATACCAAGCTTTGGGTGCTTACTTCAGTCCATATAAAGCCTTCTTAAGGTACAACACATGATCTGGATAGTGTGGATCAATAAAACCTTTAGGCTAAGCAACATAGACATCTTTTTTTAGGAATCTGCTCAGAAAAGAAGTCTTCACATCCATTTGGTATAGCTTGAATTTCAGGTGACAAGCTAGGGCTAAAAGAACTTGAATGGATTCCATTCGAGCTACGGGAGCAAAAGACTCATCAAAATCCACTCCTTGTACTTGGGAATATCCTTGTGCCACCAATCGTGCTTTGTAGTAGATCACATTTCCTTCCTCATCTATCTTGTTGCGAAATATCCACTTTATGCCTATGATGTGCTCTCCTTCTAGTCTAGGTACTAAGGTCCAGACATTGTTTGTTTGAAACTGGAGCAATTCATCATGCATGGCTTTTGCCTAGCTCTCATCCTAGAGGGCCTCCTCTACCTTCGTGGACTCAACCTGCGACAAGTAGCAAGAATAAGATACAAAGTTAGCAACATACTTATCAACTGTAAGCTTTTTTAGTGTCAGTTCATTCATATTTCCAACAATGACTTCTGGAGGATGGTCTAATTTGATTTTGGAAGATGGTCCTTTTCCTTCAGCAGATTCTAGCTCTGGAGGTAAGGTGTTCTCCACAGGGGCTTCCACGGTTGTTGGGGAGTTTGAAGTATCTGAGACTTCTGCAACACTTAGAGTACTCGGTGTACTAGGGGATGAAGGTTCCTCAGCCAGCTCTTCATGATTGACTTGTGGATTTGAGGTAAAAGTCATCTTGATATCTCCTCAACACTTCTAGATAGATCCGATAATGATGCTTCATTAATAACAACATTGACTGTTTCCATAACCTTTATAGTTCTTTTGTTGAAAACCCTATAGGCTTTACTTGTAGAGGAGTATCTCAAAAATATCCCTTTATCACTTCGGGAGTCAAACTTTCCCACATTCTCTCTATCTTTGAGAATGAAGCATGTAGTTCCAAATATCCTGAAATACTTCACATTTGGCTTTCTTCCTTTCCACATCTCATAAAGAGTCTTCTTTGTGCCAAGTCTGAAGTATACCTTATTAACTGTATGACATGTTGTGTTGACTGCTCCACCCTATAGATTTCTGGCAACATCCTTGTTGTGCAACATGGCTCTAGCCATCTCTTGAATAAATCTGTTTTTCCTTTCTACCACATCGTTTTGTTAAGGAGTAATGGGAGCAAAAAATTCTTGAGATATACCGACCTTAGTGCAAAATGTCTCCATGTAAGAGTTTTTGAATTCTTTACTGGGGTCACTGCAAATTTGATCAATCTTCATACTTTTCTCATTTTACATTCTCATACACAGTACTTCAATGTGCTCAGGAGCATCAGACTTGGATCTGAGAAGAACTACCCAAGTGAATCTAGTGAAGTCATCTACAATAACCATGACGTATCTCTTTCCTCCAAGAGATTCCGTCCTAGTCAGACCCATGAGATCAATGTGTAGAAGTTCTAGAGGTCTAGATGTGGCTGAAGTCTGAGTACTAGGATGTTTGGCTTTGGTCTTTTTCCCGAGTTGACTTAGACCATACACAACATTGCTTACTTTGCTGAGCTTCGGCATTCCTAAAACTGTTTCATGCTTGGACACAATTGACAAATGCTTGTAACTAGCATGTCCCATCCTTTGGTGCCACAATTCTTCATTAGGTAGTCGAATATTGTTGCACACAATATCTGCATTAGGTATCAAACTATAGCAGTTGTCCAAAGTGCGAACCCCACTTATGAGATGCTTTCTGGATTCATTTAGTACTATGCACTTCCCTTTGGAGAATAGTACCATGAAGTCTTGATCACAAATTTGACTTATGCTCAGCAAATTTACTCTCAGACCTTCTACATATAATACATTTGTAATGTTAGGCAGTCCATGTAAGGAAATAGTTCCTTTTCCTTTTATTTGTGATTTGCTGCCATCACCAAAAGTAACATTACCACCCTTCTTAGACTTAAAAACCTTAAAGAGAGATTGATCTCCAATCATACGCCTTGAGCATCCACTGTCAAGATACCATAAACAAGTGTCCATTACTTTGAATGCCGATTTCAACATAAAGCATACTTCATGCTTATTTAAGAGATCACTTGGAATGGTTTTCTCCTTCAACTGCCATCTTCTTGTAAGACGTTTGATTTTCACCTTTCTTAGATGAACACCTCTACACATGTGCAATTTGAGACAGTCTAGTCTTTTTTGGGTTACATTAAGATCCTCTTCAATATTTAATAAAAGAGCTTTCAAATAACTTTTAGACTTGCATTTTCTGAAACACTTAAGCAGACAAAGGTTAGAAAAGCAAGATGTCTTTGAAACGTAAGATCTTTTCTTACTGATTAATGCCATGACAACAGGGGTCAATAAATCTCATAGCAATGATTAAAACCTAATCAAAGTGTGTCTGCTCTGATACCACTTAACAGGGCAAAAATGTATTGACCCCTTACAAATTAATTAATTACCCAAGTTAATTAATTAGGTTCAATTACATGCAATGGCGTGGTAGCACAAATAAATCACCGACTAAACTAAATGCAGCAAAAATTAAATTTGACATGGTGATTTGTTTACGAATAGGAAAACCTACCAAAGCTAAAACTCCACCGGGTGATTTTAAGGTCACCACTCCCAAGAATTTACAAATCAATAATCAAGCGACTACAAATAAAAGGATTCTTACCAACTACCCTTGGCCTATCCCAAATTACCAACCTATAGTTGAATCTTCACTCCAATACCCAATTGGAATTGATCTGTAATGGCACTTTTTCCATTTAATGCACAAATTCCAGTACGTGACTAACCAATGATGCACAGATCCCAGTACATGACTAACTCCAGCAACTTAAAGAAGGTTGTTGGCTGCAAAGTTCTTCCCTTCATGCACAATGAAGACCAGAAAGCTCTTTAGTTATAAAACCCTTTGGCGTAAAAATGCAGTAACTTCTTTCAGAGAGAATAAGGCATTAGGTCACTCAATATATGTGTGACATCCTTTAAAATAAGCCTTATATATGTTTAGGGTTGTGAGAAAAGAAACCCAACACATACACATCAGCTTGGGCCGAAAATCAGATCTGGAAATTCTGATTCCGTAAGTTTCGATAGAAATTGCTTGTGTCAAGCTTCAACATTAAATTTCGATAGATATGATTCTGTCAAGACTTTTGTCAAGCTTTAGTGAATAGATCTTTCTTCACTTGTTTCTTGGTCAAATCTTCATGGCTTTAACACTTGACTTGAACTCTTGTTTCTTGAAGTACTAAACTCATCCTAGATTTACCCAATTACAAGTAAAGTGCATTTTGTCAAAAGATTAGCCAATTACATAAAATATGTCCTTAACAATTTTAAATTTTTTTTATACCAAATTCACAAATTTATTTAATAAAATCAAATATAATAAATACTGTTCAAAAAATAAAGATTAAATAATGCCTAATTGGACCAAGAAACAACGAATTCTGTAGCTAGTGTTAAACTTTTATTTATATTTTTAAATAAGAATTTATGAATTAAAAAAAAAAGAATAAAACAATAAATCTAGAAGAGTGTAGTCATTGTCTTTACTCTTTACCAAACATTTGCCTCAAAAGCCCAGAGGACCTCTACCATGTTCTTTAAAAAGAAAAAAAACATTGTCTTCTTTTTCCCATTCTTTTCTAAATAACCTAGAGAAAGTAAAATAAGAAAGCTATGTCACAAAAAGGTAGAAAAATTTTTGGAAAAAGAGAGGCTTTGTTTTACCTCTTCAAGGGATTGTTGATTGCCGAGGGAGTTGCTTGTAACTGACTACCATTTTAGGTAGAGATAGAAGATCTAACGGCAATTTTTTATTATCTGGGAGAATATTTCAACCTCTTCAGGTAATCAATTTTATTTTAGGAGTTTTGGAGAGATAGAGAGAGTTTGGTATATGTTTTTACTTTTAGTGGGTCTAGAAGACTCAAATTAGTCTAAAATCCTGAAGAATTCTAACTGTTTGAAAGAGAGAGTCAAACAAAATACATGCATATTGAGATTGAAATTTTCATGTATTGGCTAAATTTTGGGGCTTAATTAATAATACTCTCCAAGATAATTAATAATAGAAAATTTTCTTCTACCGGTCTTTGTTTTTTAAATATATTATTGGATAAGTATTGACTAATATTTGAGATTATATTTTTAAATTTTGTTGACTTGGGCTTGATTTTGGAGGCCTTCTATCACTTGGGAGTCTTAGGCAATGGCATCATATGCTTTACTATTAAGCCGCCTTTATATTCAAATGGATGAAAATGCCAAGAACATATAATGTACCAATTTTTTTTCTCTATAATTTGTCTTTCTACAATTTTATCACTTATGTACCTAGTGTACTATGGAGCATTGGAGATCATATTCATGGTGAAACAAAGATTAAGGAAGTCAAATAAATGCTGAATCTGATCACAAGCATGATCAAAGAGTTACTTATAAAAACATGTCCCCTACATTGACTCCTAAGTGAGATTATAATATTGCAGTCGTAAAAAGGCATGATTTTCCCACTATATATTTGTAGTTTTCTCATAAAAGTTGTTGAGATATAGATTGATCCCGATTAATTAATTCAATTACTTAAGTTTATTAATTAGATCAAATTACATGCAAATTGTGGAGGCACCAACAAATCGCCAAATAAATTAAGTGCAGCGGAAATTAAATGGACATGGTGATTTGTTAACAAATGGGAAAAACCTATCACAAGGCAAAAACCCCACTGGGTGAATTTCATGTCCCCGTTTCCTGGACTATCCCAAAATACCAACTTACAGTTAAACCTTTCCACCAATCCCCAATTGGAATTGTTCTTGTAGAAGACTTCTTTGCATATACAGATCCTAGTATGTGACTAACTCTAAGCAACTAAAAAATTGTTACTGGTTGCAAAATTCTTAATTTCAAAGCACGTTGAAGATCTGGAAGCACTTGGTTACAAAATCCTAAGGCACACAATACGCAGTAGCTTCTCACAGAGTGTATGAGTTCTCTAATTGAGTTTCTGTGTTTTTGATGACTTTAAAATAATCCTTTTTATATAGTCTAGGGTTGTAGAGAGAGAAACCCTAGCAATCCAAGTTATCATGGACCAAATTTCAGATCTATGAATTCTAAAATCGTAGATTTCGATAGATCGAGCTTGTGTCTAGCTTCTCTTCATTAAACCTTAATAGATGCTAGTGTCAAGATTTATTGAAACTACTTTTCTTCACTTGTTTCTTAGATCAATCTTCATATCTTTAATGATATCACTTAGAATGTAGACTTCACATATTTCTTGATACATTAAATCCAACTTAGATCTACCCAATTACAAATAAAGTGTGTTTTGTCAAAAGATTAGCCAATACATAGAAAATATGACTCTAACAAAAGTATTTCTTGTGGTTAGGTTGCAACAATATTCCACCTGCTCACTAGTAATTTGAAATATAGAAAACCTTCTAATCTAGAAAAGGAACTTAATATCACCACTAATTTTCAAAGCAAAGGTTCCATTATGTATGACCTATTATCTATCCCTTTAAAAGAAAGGACTGTGAAAGGGTTTGGGAGTGGTAGAGATTAATGTAAGCATATTTTTATTTTGCAAATTTTTTTTTGAAGTTAGATCAAGAGATGCACTTATCAAGGTCAAAAAAGGGATCAGGAGTTGCAAATTGTGAAACGGATTCAATCCTAATGTATAATCAAAGAAGAAGAAACAAAAAAATCATTTAGATCTTCCTACACAATAGCTTTCCCCTACATCGCAGTTTAGTGACTAGTTTTTCAAGTATCACAAGAATTGCAAGAAATATCTCGAAACTAATAAATGAGATATGTTAGGACATATGTGAATCATATTAGGAACATATGTCAATATAGAATTGGCTAATCCTTTAACAAAACGCACTTTACTTGTAATTGGGTAGATCTAAGATGGGATTAATACTTCAAGGAATAAGATTTTAAGTTCAAGTGTTAAAGTTATGCAAGTCTGTCCAAGAAACAAGTGAAGAAATGCTAGATTTTAAATATCGATAGCTAGTATCTATCGAGGTTTAAAAATCTGTTTCAGCCCGATGCTTGACAGCTGCTCGACAGATAGGGTATCTATCAAGGTTTATGAAAATCAGTTTTTCAGATCTGATTTCATTTCAATCCATGAATAGATTTTTGGGCTTTCTTTTCTCACAACCTTAAACATATATAAGGATTGTTTTAAAGGCCATCATAATTGATGCAATTCAATGCAAAAAGTTTTTCACAAGCATATTGTGAACCAGAGACGTATGTCCTAGTTCATCTTTCTATTCAAGAAACTACTGTGTTTGTACATCGTAGGGTTTTGTAACCAAGGAGTTTCATAACCAAGGAGTTTCATGATCTTCATCGTGTGATAAACTGAAGAACTTTGCAACCAACATCTTTTTCAAGTTGGTCATTAAGCCGCATACTGGGATCCGCGCATTGAATTGGTTAGTCACATACTGGGTGCCGTGCATTGAAAAGAAGAGATTGTCACTACAGAACAAATCCAATTGGGTATTGGGGTAAGGGTTCAACTGTAGGTTGGTATAAGGTACTAAGATTCCTTTACTTGTAACCACTTGTTGTAATAATAGTGGATTCTCGGGAGTAGTATCCTTAAAATCACCCGGTGGGGTTTTTGTCATGCAAGTTTTTCCTATTCGTAAACAAATCACTGTGTCAATCTATTTTCCACTGCATTTTAACTTAGTTGGTGATTTGTTTGTATTACCACGTGTATTGCATGCTAATTAAATTAATTAATTAACTTGGCTAATTAATTAGTTAATTTATCATAATGGGTCAATACATTCATGACCTATCAAGATTCAAGGCAAAGTTAGTAAACCCAAGATTAGTGGGTGGGAGTTTGATGTAAGATCAAGTTTATTAAGACCAATCAGCCAAGATAGTGGGGTTGATTTCGTTGAAAATGGACTATAAATCTATGGGAAATAACCACTACTAAAGAAAATTGATCAGAGTTTTACCAATTGCTGAAAATTAATTTCATAAACCACTAAATAGAAAATATCATTAGACGAGAAAGATTGGAAGCCAAACATAATTGGCCTCTCAAATTTAGAGAAACAATAAAATCCCGAAACCCCTTATATACCTAGAGAAATAGTTCTATATATTGTCAATTTATAATTTAATCAATTAGTTTTTAACATTGAATAGAGCGAATTCTACCATTAAACTAATTAATGTTAACGTAGTGATGTACTCAAGCACAATAATCTACGGAAGCGTTACAAGAATACAATTGTTGTGTTGAAGACCAGACAAGGACAATTGGAATTGCTGCAACAAAACCTTGCTAGTTTCACTGTGTTTTCTTCCATGGTGGTTGTTTCTATTTGGCTGATAATGTATGTTAGTTGAAATTTTTATATGCACAAAAAGACTTGTAATATTTACTATTTGTTAATCAACCAAAACACTAGAAAATCTTATAAACAGAGATTGCAATTTGAGCAGAGGGAAAACAATTCAACTTCATGCCAAAACTTTGCTTGTTTATCCTTTGTAGTCTCCCTTTAGGTTAACTTAGCCTTGCTTGTTGTGCGGTTCTATTTCGTTAATGCCAGTAATTTTAATTCTGTTAATTGCTTTAATTCCTTGTTCAATTTAGTTTTAAGTATTGTTACCTTTTGTTCAAGTTAGTTCAGTTTAGCATTCAGTTACAGTTAATTTAATCATTCTTGGTCACGTGGAAATAGGAATACATTATCACACTTTGGTTAAAGTCTTCTTTGTAGAGGTAATATCAAAGACGGGACTTCCACATTTGGATTTTGAAGCATGAAATTGCTGCCTTCACATTGCCCCTAACTAGCCTAATTGATACGTTGCTAAGTTATGCAGTTGCTGCTGAGAATTCCATATACAACCGAAATTTACAAGAGATTAATAGCGCTCATTTTTAAAAGTTTAGAAATCAATAATGCTTCGGTGAAACTTTAGAAATCAAAATGACAAAAATGGTTAATTAATAAGCTTCAAAGATAATAAAAAAACAAAATGTTCAGTAGATTAACTTCATGAATTAATAGTATATTTCAACAAAAAAATAATGAAAAATTAGGAGTGCCTTTGTAATAATCATAGGGCATACGATCCATACCAACTAATCGATGCTCAGCCATAGCAAGATGCCTTGACACAATTAGCTAGAGTTAGAGACTCATAAGAAGCAAAAAGTGACTATGCTTCTCTTTCTCACAACATATTATATATCTAGGAAATATATTTTTTCATACTAGTTTGCAGCTACTATTTCACATATATTTCTACAACTGATAATGCGGAAATGTTTAATTTTTTAAAAAAGTCCACATTTTAACCTATAAAAGTGAATAAAAAAAAAAAAAATAGATGTATGAGAATGAAATTTTTTTTATATATCTATATGACCTAAGGATAAAAAGCTATTACACACATTTACACACCACCTAAGGATAAAAAGCTATTACACACATTTACACACCACATGTAAAAGTAATTGATGTAAATTACTCATAACCAAGTGTATGTGATAACTAATAATCACTACTCATAACCTGGTTGTACACCTAGTGCTTCCATTCAGGGGCTGCTCCATATTGAAGCCAAGTTTGTGACCATCCTAAATTTTTTTAGGCTCAAAATTAAAGTTTGGCAACAAACTTGATTATAAACTAAGGCTAAAACTCCACTTAATATTTTTTATTGGATGTGAATTTTGACAAATCCACTATTAGATTATATATATATTTTTTTTATATCCTCCATGCTTACAAAATTTCTAGAAGATCAATGGTCAATAACTATGTCATCAATTAAGTGTTTAAATTTCAAGTTTTTATAGTCTAAAATTATACATAAAAAATAAGTTTATTGATTAAATAGTAAATAATATCCAATTAACATGAAATTTGACTTGTGTTTTAAGAACATTAAGAACAATCAATTCAATGGTTAGATTTTCAAAATGTGTAGTCATGTTAATTTGTTTTGTGAGAATTATAGTCTTATGTTACAACTAAGTTTGTAGCCAAATTTCGTGCTTAAACTTTGGTTCCCTTAACAATATATTAGATTCTTGCCAAAAAAAAAAAAAGAGCCCAAGAAAATTTTTATCTAACTAAAATTTTGAAAGTGATATAACTTTTATCATTAATAATGAGATTATCATACAATAATTTCAAAATAAGAAATCTTGTAAAATGAAATTGTAAGACTTCATGTATTTACATGTTTTTTTTGTCAATACATGAAATTATCTCTTTATTAGATTTTATATAATTTAAGTTTCTTAGAGCATTAATTAGCATTGGGGATTGTAAACCCCCCCCCCCCCCCCAACAAAAATTGTAAATTTATAGCATCCAAACCTTAAAAATGTGGATTATCCGAAACTTTAATTGGAAATAAATTTACAATTATGCTACAGTACCATCTTATAAATAAGAAGGTACTGTAGCAAGATGGCATTTTTTTAAAATAATGTTTTATTGGGTTTTATTTGGATATTGGGTTATATTATTTTATTGTGTAGATATATTATTTTAATGTGTTATATAGTAAAATAAAAATTGGGATGTTAAGTGAATTGTAAAATAATATAGCATAATAGATAAAGTAGTTTTTAAAATGATAAAATAAGACATTTTCTAAGAAATGGGTTTAAGTTATAAAGAGTTACACTTTTTCTAAACCATTAGATTTAAGTAGATCAAACGGTAAAAAAATATACTCATTAATGCTGATATTTTGATAAAGATCTCATTTATTATCCTTATTTATAACATTCCATACCTATTTCTAATCTCAAAAATAGGTATATTTTTCTCTCTACTCTCTCTTTCTCATCTACTACACGTTTCTCTCTCTTCCATTGCTATTCCACCTCTATTTTTATAAAGTTCTACCTCCACAGCCACATAGGTGCTTGTTAGGCATTATAACTGCGAAATTAACGAATGTGCTTATGGTTGGCAAGATTGGGAGTCAATCAAACCTTTGATTTTGTATCGGAGCACTTGTTAGGTTATCTTTCAAATCTGAATGATGTGTTATGTAATAAACTTGTCCCAAAACTCTTTAGTTTTTAATGCATTTCCTTTCTACCAAAAAAAAAAAAAATTGGTCATATCAGGGTCATTCTATGCTACCCACCGATTTTTTAAGTTAATACGTAAGAAAATGACAAATAGTTTTGTCAAATAATTGAAATTGCGTAAGTGCTTTCATTGCAATAAGACTTATCCAAGTAAAAATCAATAAGACAACTCTAGACCTACGGTTCTACCCCCAATGGCAACTAGCTTGAATCTTAAATGTTGCAAAGTGAAATTTGACTTCTTTGCCTATATCCCTAATTTCCTAAGGCCCTAACAAGTCCATAGCATCAACTGCTCCACTGACTAGTCCAGTAGTCCCCTAACGGGATATGATTCTCATATATATATATATATATATATGAATCATCTATCTGATAAAGTACTACTGATTCATCATACATCATAGTAATCATTTTACTTCCAATCTCATGCACTGAAAGTTTCACTGTGCAAGAAATCATCAATGCCATTAGGTTCACACAGCTGGTATGGCTCTCACACTCAGAGATGTCAATCACAATCTAATTTTTGCCAATTTGTGCAATAATGCATTTGCTGCCTTCAATATGTGGCTGTGGAGGTTAGTTTCAATTTTTAAGTTATTTACTTCAATCTTATGTTTAATTAGTTCAAGTTTTTGATTCATCATATTCTATGTGGCTGTAGAGGTGGAAGGGCAATACAGGAGAGAGGAACGTGCAGTAGATGAGAAAGATAGAGCAAAGAGAAAAATATACCTATTTTTGGATTAGAGATAGGTATGGAATATTATAACTAAGGATAATAAATGAAATTCTTATCAGAATATCAGCATTAATGAGTGCATTTTTTTAACCGTTGGATCTATTTAAATCCAATGATTTAGAAAATGTGTAATTTTAAAAAGTTACACAAAGTATAACTTGAATCCATCTTATTTTCTAAATAGCGGATGCTTATGCTCAAATCATTGTCTTAAAAAATATTTTTAAGGTTAAATTCTATTTACAACCCAAAGGTTTGGACCAATACTAACCAAGTTTAAGACTTTTTAAAACTAACCAGTTTGATCCTTAAAGTCAATTTAATCCTTAACACAGTTGAGAAAAAATATCTACCTATTTAAAGACTAAGTTAACTTTAAGACCAAACTAATTATTAACTTTAAGACCAAAGACCAAACTAACTATTAACTTCAAGACCCAACAAACTAATTTTGATAAGTTTTAGACCTAATTGGAATGAGTTAAAACCTATATACAAGTCTTGCCCAATACAATGCCAGGTCAAACACGGCGCCATCGGGGGACTAAAACTAGTGCTTTAGATATTGGGGGCCCACGCATTGAAATCTGCATGCATTGGATTGTTTTTGTCTGACCAACCACGCCTTGTCGTTTATAATGAAAACAAGAAGAAGAGGAAAATTTTTTTTTTTTTTGATTGGAACAAGAAGAAATTGAATCACAAAGCCCCACCTTCTCCGAATCCACACCGCAAACGTCATTAATACTCTTTCGCAGTCCACTTTAGTACTAATTTTTAATACCACAAAAAACTAGTCCTTGTCGTTTATAATGAAAACAACGACTAGAAGACATTGAATCACAAAGCCCCACCTTCTCCGAATCGTCACCGCAGACGTCGTTAATACTCATACCCAGTCCACTTGAGTACTAATTTTAATTTTAAGTATCACAAAAAATTTCACAATTTTTATTATAATTATTTTACTTAATGATTGATTGCTTATCACTTTTTTATAAATTCATCAATTTTTTTTTTTAATCACTTATAGTTTATATATATACTATTGTGGCAAAAATTGTGACTTAAAAACTAAAAATTTTTGCTCCACTTTTAAGCCTTGCCCATCCTCATATGCATTGGTCCTTCTATATAAGTCTCACAGATCTAAAGTACAAAACAACTATATATTCTGTTTTTGTTTAGACTATTCACAACCCATATCAAATATCAAATAATCATGTTGAAGCAGCAGCAGAGCCAATTTGTCATAGTCACATATCCAGCGCAAGGCCATATAAACCCTGCCTTCCAATTCGCAGAACGCCTCATTCGCTTGGGAGTGCATGTCACTTTCTTCACCGCTGTTGGCGCCCATCGTCGAGGCATGATCAAAAGCCCACCTCCTGACGGCATGTCGTTTGCCACCTTCTCTGACGGCTATGATGACGGAGTTGTACCTATGGACGATGCTAAAAAACAATGGGATCAGCTCAAGTGCAATGGCTCCAAAGCTCTCACTGACCTCATTGTCTCCACCGCCAATAAACAGTGCATAGTCTACACAATGCTTCTACCTTGGGTTGTTGATGTGGCTCGTGAGCTTCATCTTCCTTGCGCCCTTCTTTGGATTCAGCCTGCAATGGTTTTCGACATATACTACTACTATTACAATGGTTTTGCTGATGTTATTGGGAACGATAGCGATGACCGGCCCTCCTATTCGATACAGTTACCAGGTTTGCCATCACTCGCTACTCGTGACCTTCCCTCCTTCTTGCTTGCTTCAAATCCATATGCTCTTATACTCCCTCAATTCCAAGCCCAACTTGAAGCTCTTGAAAAGGAGAGCAATACTAGAGTTCTAGTGAATACCTTTGATGCACTAGAGCCCGAGGCTTTAAAAGCGCTCGAAAAACTTAACTTGGTTTCAGTTGGACCGCTAGTTCCATATTCTATTTTGGATGGAAGAGATCCATCTAATGGCTCCAAAAATTACATCAAATGGCTCAACTCGAAGTCTGAATCATCGGTCATTTACGTTTCATTTGGAAGCTTATTGGTGTTAAAAAAGCAACAAATGGAGGAAATTGCACGCGGATTGTTGGATTGTGGGAGGCCTTTCTTGTGGGTCATTAGAGCTAAGGATAGTGGAGAAGAAGAGAAGTTGAGTTGTAGAGAGGAATTGGAACAAATGGGAATGATAGTGCCATGGTGTTCCCAAGTGGAGGTTTTGTCACATCCTTCACTAGGATGCTTTGTGACACATTGTGGGTGGAATTCAACTTTGGAGAGTTTGGTTTTAGGGGTGCCAATGGTAGCATTTCCACAATGGTCTGATCAAGGGACGAATGCAAAGCTAATTGAAGATGTGTGGAAGATAGGAGTGAGGGTGACAATGAATAAGTATGGGATTGTTGAAGGTGATGAGATTAAGAGATGCTTGGAATTGGTTGTGGGAGATGGAGAAAGAAGGGAAGCAATTAGAAGGAATGCCAAGAAATGGAAGGAGTTGGCTATGGAGGCTGCCAAAGAAGTTGGTTCTTCTTCCTATAGCAATCTCAAAGCTTTTGTGGATGAGATTAGTGAAGGTAACCTCGTTGTAAAGAGCATGTAGGTTTGCTGATGAAAGAGATTGGTGAAGGTAATCTCAAAGCTTTTGTGGATGAGATTCATTCATATTTGTATGGCAGAAGAAAGAGAAAATAATTACTTGCATATTATTGTTTTATATGTCGTATGTACAAAGGTCATTAGTTCATATTTGTATAGAATAAGAAAGAGGAAGATATTACTTGCATAGGTTTATTGGTGGTTTTTTTCCTCTCTCTCTCTCTGCAGATTTTTGGAGTATGAACTATGAAGAGTTTATGTGTGTGAAACTTCATCTCTCTCGCCAGATTTTTTTTCCTTTTATTGTTAATCAACTTCATTTTTACAAATTCAGAAAAAAAATAAATAACAATAAAACTCCATTTTAACAAAAACAACCAGAGTCCACAGACCATCAGAAATTTAAGACATATCGCACTAGAGAAATTTAAGCTTGCTAAGTTCCACTATTTTCTTTAGTATAGAACTCACCAAGAATATTATCCTTTGCGGATAAATAATGCCAGTCACAAAAAATGCCAACAACAAAAATCCACGGGCATCTCATAAATTAACCTTTTCTTCCCTTTCTGCTGAGCATGGAGGCATTCACAGCTCATTTGTCAAATGTTTTGTTGTGAAATAGATGTCATATTTAGTAATGCTATAGTCTTTTGTTTCACAATTTACAAATTAATGAGTTGTATTTGAATCCAGCCAAAAAAAAACTGTGATTGATGAATAATAAATCTTCGCTCACAACTCTTATTAAGTACCAATGACCTCATATTATCTCAATAATTATATAAAAAAAAAACTATAAAAAATTTCGAGTCATAGTTATATTTGTAGAAAAAATAATTAATAGCAACTAATCAATGACCATATATATATATATATATATATGTGGAATGCCTTGACACCACCACTTAACTTAGAATTAGAGTCAGAGACTCGTGGAAAGATTCATTCGCTGAACGAATAGATTTAAGTTAGCTTATTCACAATGCCAAGTAAAACACGACAGGTGAAGAAACCCATTTTGTTTTGATATTGCGGCCCACGCAGAAACTAGTGCTTTAGATGCATCCACAAGAAAGAAACAAGTTGGACTATTCATATTGCATGCATAAAGAATTGGATTGTTTTTGTCAGACCAACCTATAAGTCGTTAAGCCATAGTAGTCCTTGTCGTCTCTAAACTTAATTTAATAAAAACAACAAGAAGAAGAAATTACAAATCACAAAGTCCTACCTTCTTCAAATTGTCACCGCAAACGTCATTAATACTCATGCAATTCCTTCTAATTTGAGTAATTTTAGTACAATATAAAATATCACAAATTTTGTCATAATTATTTTATATAAAAAACTATAACTAACTGTCTATTATTTTCAAATAAATTCACTACACACAATTTGTTACGTAGATAATTGTGGCAAAAGTTTTCATTTAAGTTGTGCTCCTAAAATTTGTTGCTCCATTTTTTAAGCCTTGTCCATCCTCACATGCACTGGTCCTTCTGATTTAAGTTGTGATCCTTCTACGTTTCATTTGGAAGCATATTGGTTTTTAAAAAACAACAAATGGAGGAAATTTCACGCGGATTGTTGGATTGTGGGAGGCCCTTCTTGTGGGTCATAAGATCTAAGGAAAATTGAGAAGAAGAGAAGTTGAGCTGTAGAGGAATTGGAATAAATGGGAATGATAGTGCCATGGTGTTACCAAGTGGATGTTTTGTCACATCCTTCACTAGGATGCTTTGTGACACATTGTGGGTGGAATTCAACTTTGGAGAGTTTGGTTAATTTTAGGGGTGCCAATGGTAGCATTTCCACAGTAGTCTGATCAAGGGACGAATGCAAAGCTAATTGAAGATGTGTGGAAGATAGGAGCGAGGGTGACGGTAAATAAGGATGGGATTGTTGAAGGTGATGAGATTAAGAGATGCCTGGAATTGGTTGTGGGAGATGGAGAGAGAGGGGAAGCAATTAGAAGGAATGCCAAGAAATGGACGAAGTTGGCTATGGAGGCTACCAACGAAGTTGGTTCTTCTTCCTATATCAATCTCAAAGCTTTTGTGGATGAGATTGGTGAAGGTAACCTCGTTGTTAAAAGCGTGTAGGTTTGCTGATGAAATAAAAGAAGTGTCTTTTTATTTCATCACTCTCATTAGCAATGTTAAAGGCACTCGGTCTTGCTCTTGCAACTTGTTATGATGCTTCACTTCTATTATAGAGAGTGATTCTAAGACATGTATAGATTCCCTCTTAGGGACAGTATTCCTTGGAGACTAAATCATTTTGTAGAGGACGTCCATGTGGCATGTTCCTCTCTGGTTTCAGTTTCCTTTAATTGAGTTTATTATGAGACAAATATGGCAACTCATAAATTAGCTAAATGGTCTAGGAATCAAAGTTGGTTAGGTTCTTTTGGTCTAGGTTGTTGCCCTCCCAGTGTGTATAGTCATGTAGAAAGGGAGGTTGTCTCTTTTGTTTCCTTGTAATTTGCTTTCCGTTGAATAATATTTTCAGTTCTTCAAAAAAAAAAAAAAAAATTTGTTTTTACATCCATACTTTCATATATTAAAATGTGTATATTTTTACATTAATTGTGAAGATTGACATAAAATAGTAGAGATAAATGAGTGTAACGAGTTATTTTTCATGGGTGGTTGGTTTATGTTTTTTGCCTTTGTCTTATCTTGTCATTCTTTATTTGTTACTAGGAAGCTGCAAATCAACTAAGCAGTTTGGAAAATATATAATTAGGGTTTGGTTTGTCCAGTAGCTATATGCATATTAGGTCTTCATTCCAACGAAGGTGAACTTGTGTCATCAGCATGTTACTGATGATGATATATGTGAAGCACGTGGGTCGAGTAAAGAAACTAGCTAGTAGGCATCTTTTTTGGGAGTGTGAGGTTGCTCGTGAAGTTTGGGTCCAATCCGACATTAGTTTCGAAGCTCATGGAGTCAAGTATAATGAATTTGTGGATCTGGTGTGGTATCTTATACTTTTCCAACACGTGGAGAATGATGTTTTGGAGATGCTCTTCATGATTGCATGTGATAGGCCAAAAACGTATTAACCCCTTGTGATTAAATCAATTGATTAATTAACCAAATTATTAATTAATCAAATTAACATGCAAACGCATGGCAGTACAAACAAATCACCAATAAACTAATTATGTAGTGGAAACTAAATAATATGGTGATTTGTTTACGAATAAGGAAAACTTAATGGTAAAAACCCCACCCGGTGATTTTCAGGCCACCACTCCCAAAACTTCACTATTATCATAACAAGCGGTTACAAGTAAAGGAATGCCAGTACCTTATATCAACCTACAGTTGAACCCTTACCTCAATAGCCAATTGGACTTGTTCTGTAGTGACAGTTTCCCCTTTTGATGCACGGCTCCCAAATACATGACTAACCAATTGAGCGAATCTCAGTACGCGACTTCAATCGCCAACTAGAGAAGATGGTTGGCTGCAAAGTTCTTCAGTTTATCCACACAATGAAGATCAAGAAGATACTTGGTCACAAAACCCAAAGGTGCACATACACAGCAACTTCTTCAGAAGAGATGAACTAGGGCGAAACTTTGTCTCCGGTAACAATTTGCTTGAATAGAGTTTGCTTAATGCTTGTGCAACTTGTGAATTCTTTGACGGCTTTTAAAACAATCCTTTTATATGTCTAGAGTTAGGAGAAAAGAAAGCCCAATGACACATTCACGGATTTCAAGAAAATTATATCAGAATTTTGAATTTCATAAACCTTAATAGATAGGAGGTGTCAAGCAGCTGTTGAGCAAGTGTCGAGCACACGGGCTTGAGCAACTTCTTAAACCTTGACACGTGCTAGCTGTCGAGCTTTAATGAATTTGCACTTTTTCAGCTTGTTTCTTGGACAGACTTGATGACTTCAACACTTAATCTTGAAACCTTGTTTCTTGAAGTATTAAAAACACCTAGAACTACCCAATTACAAATAAAGTGTGTTTTGTCAAAGGATTATCCAATTACATAAAATAGTGACATATGTTCCTAACAAGTGAATTACATATATCCTAACATCATGGAGTATGTGGCGTAATAGAAAAGCAGTTAGACATGGGAGCCCAAGGCAATCTGCAACTCTGGTAGTGCAGAAAGCTAAGGTGTTGCTAGATGAATTTCAAACTGCAAATCACTCTATCTCTTAGTCGAAGGACGACATGCAGGAATCCTAGGTAGCTCTGACTGCTCCTAGCTTTAAGGTGAATGTGGATGGAGCATTTTTAGTCAATCTAGCCAAGTTGGGGTGGGTGTGGTAATTTGAGACTATGAAGGTAAGGTGGTGGTAGCTTTAAGCAAACAAGTTCAACAGCCACTAGGACCTTTGGAAATTGAGGCCAAAGCTATAGAGGTTGGGGTTTCAATTGCTTGGGATGTTGGTATAAGGGAAGTGATCCTTGAATGTGACTCCAAGATCGTGTCTGATGCTCTTTTGGGTTTATGCATATCACCAATGATTATCTCAAATATCTCAAGTTTCCTATAATATATATATATATATATATTTGTGGACCTCACATTTTATAATATAAAATTGGTTGGTAGCAATTGGCCAATTACATCTTAATGAAATTTCTTGTACTTTACTATCAAAGACTAAGCAAAACCTATTTCTATCCCAAAAATAGAAAAATAAAATAAAAAATTAAGCAAATCCTACTTGCCATATTTATATGCATTCGTAAAAGAACACGAGTTGATTTATGTTTTTTGCCTTGGTCTTATCTTTTTATTCTTTATTTGTTACTAGGTTGCAGCAAATCAACTAAGTAGTTTGGAAAATATATAATTATGGTTTGGTTTGTCTAGTAGCTATATGCATATTAGGTATTCTAAACATATTAGTGGACCTCATATTCTGTAATATAAAATTGGTCGGTAGCAATTAGCCCATTACATCTTAATGAAATTTCTTGTACTTTACTATCTAAGACTAAGCAAAACTTGTTTCTATCCAAAAATTAAAATATAAAATAAAAGATTAAGCAAATCCTACTTGTCATATTTATATGCATTGGTAAAGGGTCACGTGTCATCACCTTGTGCTTTCACCAGTTTTGGGAAAAAGTATTTTGTATCAAATAATACCGCGTCATCTGTATCAAAATCCAATAGCCAAGAGATATGTATACAAAAATAACTACTCATTAATACATGTATTTCATTTGTTAGTAGAGTAGTTATTTTTTACAGATATGTCTCACACTTATTGGATTTTGAAACTGCTAATATAGTATCATTTGATACTAAATACTTTCTCCAATTTTGGTGGGTAAGGATATCATTACTTCTGTTTTATCTTTCTTAAATTCAGCCACACTACCCGAACACATAAATCACACCTTCATCACTTTGATTCCCAAGGTTAAAAACCAGGAATTGGTTTCTCAATTTCGTCCCATTAGCTTATGTAATGTATTGTACAAGATTTTTTCAAAGGTGTTAGCAAACAGATTAAAGAAAATCTTTCCTCACATTATCACTGAACACCAAAGTGCATTCACAAAGGATCGCCTTATTTCAGATAATATTTTAATTGCATTTGAATCTCTTCACTGTATGCAAAACCACAAATCCACTAAAGAGGGTTACATGGCCATAAAGCTCAACATGAGTAAAGCTTATGATAGAGTTGAGTGGCCTTTCTTGGAGTGTGTGATGAAAAAATTGGGGTTCAATGAAAGATGGATAACCCTTATGATGCTGTGTATGTCAACTGTCTCTTATTATATCCTTATCAATGGTGCTCCTCATGGATTTATAAGGCCAACTAAAGGGATCAGACAAGGGGACCCCATATCCCCTTTTCTCTTTCTTTTATGTACGGAAGGGTTGCATGGCCTACTTACCAAATCAGCAGCTTGAGGAGACATTCATGACTTTTCCCTATCTAGAAGAAGCCCCCCACTAACCCACCTTTTATTTGCAGATGGTAGCTTGGTTTTTTGCAGGTCTAATCCGGAGAAGTGCCAAAAGATTTTGGAGATTTTGGAGATTTTGCAAGTTTATGAATCAAGTTCCAGGCAGCAAATAAACAAGGCAAAAACCACAATCTTTTTTAGTCGCTCAACTTCGAATGAAAGGAGGATGATGATCAAAAATACTTTGGGGGTGGAGGAAATAAGGAGCTATGAGAAGTATCTAGGTTTACCATCTTTAGTGGGGAAGAACAAGAAAGCAAGTTTCAATTACATAAAGGAGAGGATTTGGAGGAAATTACAAGGGTGGGAAGAACAACTACTTTCTCAAGTAGGTAGGGAAATCCTCATTAAAGCGGTTGTCTAAGCCATCCTTAGATATACCATCCATTGTTTCAAATTGCCTATTGGTTTGTGTAATGAATTAGAGGGGCTCATTAGGAGGTTTTGGTGGGGTCAAAGAGGAAATCAAAGGAAGATACATTGGGTTAGATGGGAAGAGTTGTGCAAGCCAAAGAGTGAAGGGGGTATGGGTTTCAAGGACTTAGCATTATTCAATGATGCACTCCTAGCTCACCAAGCATGGAGGTTGCACCAAAATAAAAATTCTCTACTCTATAGGGTGTTCAAACAGAGATTCTTTCCCAATTGCTCATTCATGGAGGCATCGGATTCTCAAGCTAGTTCTTATGCGTGGCGAAGCATCTTAAAAGGAAGAGAAGTATTAAAAGAGGGTATGAGATGGAGGGTTGGTGATGGGTCCTCAATCAACATTTGGTCTGATCCGTGGCTGGCCTCTTTTTTCTTGCCGTTTATTTCTTCTCCAATGGTGTCGGGTTGGGAAGAGGCAACAGTAGCCTCTCTATTGGATCATTCTAATCAGGGGTGGAAGCAAGACTCACTGAACTTGCTGTTCAACCCAAGAGACAAGGAGTTGATAAACTCCATTCCCTTGTGTGGCAAACCAGTGGAAGATGTTCTAATGTGGCTTGTCACTCCAATCGGGTCTTACACCGTGAAATCTAGTTATAGATTTCTCTACAATTCAAGAGGCTTGGACAATGGAGACTATCAACCGGATGACAACTGGTTATGGAAGAAAGTGTGGGGAATGCAAGTCCAGCCCAAGATCCAAAACTTTCTGTGGAGGGCCATTAGGAACTCCATTCCAACAAAACAGAATCTTAGACAACGGAAAATTGTTACTAATGATGGCTGTGATCACTACCATGGTGAACCCGAGGATGTGCTCCATGCACTTTGGACGTGCCCCTCCATTTCTCAGGTTTGGAATCAAAATAGCATGTGGAATAACACAGGACCTAGCCCACGTTTCTCTTGTTTCAAAGATTTGGTGGAAACTATTATTGAAACAGGGAAGGACTTGAACTTATTCACTACAACTGTCTGGGCAATATGGTACAAGCGAAACACAATGAGAACAAGTGGGAAACACATTCTGGTGCAGTAGGTGTACGCTGAAGTGCAGAAGCAAGATCACAGTTTATTCGAACTAGTCAACCCCATCCTCCTGAGCAAATGCCTCTCTCTATTTCTCGGCCCATATGGAAGCCTCCACCATGGCCAAAGCTCAAAGTTAATTTCAACGGAGCTGTGTTTAGGGAGATACAGTGCACTGGGGTGGGAGTCATTATCCGTGATGCAGAAGGAAAGGTGTGTGCGTCTATGGTAGAGAGTTTTCATCTTCCGTCCTCGGTTGCTACAGTAAAGGTGTTAGCTGCGAAAAAGGCCCTTCAGCTCGCCAATGATCTCGGGTTCAATTCAATCATATTGGAAGGTGACTCAAAGATTGTCATTGATGGTCTGCTGAGCAAAAACTCTTCCTTGAACAAGTATGGTCACCTGCTGTGTGAAGCAAAAGAGGTGGTAGACCAGATGGATGGCGTGGAGTTTCAGTTAGTACCAAGACAAGTGAACAAGTCAGCTCATAACATTGCTAGACATGCAAGACATGTTAGCGAGTTTACGGTGTGGATGGAGGATATTCCTCCACACCTTATTTCTGTAATTCAAGCCGATTCAGCTATTCATCAATAAAATTACAGTGTTCTTTCTCAAAAAAAAAAAATAAATAATAATAATAATAATAATAATAATAATAATAATAATATCCAGCTATGATAATTAGATTACACATATATTAATCAATTAAAGTACTTTTAAACGAAATACTTTTTTTTAGAACAAAATAGTGAAATACTTGAATAACATTTGGAAGGGGAATGGTTAGGAAAAAAAAAAGAAAAGCAAATGACAAATTAAGATTTAATGGTCATAAATAAGAATAAAAATGTTAACTTAAATACCATACTAAAGAAATGCATTTACTTCACTCAAAATTTTAAATTTTATGCCACGTATCTAGTATTATAGCAACATATTGATATATAGAAATAATTTTTTGACACGTGACATTGTTTATCCATATTAAATATAGGAAGTTGCTATTTGTTATTATAGTATGCTTTGAAAATGAATACGTATCATTGTAACATGCATCAATCAATTTTAAGATCCAAATTTTATAATATAAATTATAAATATTAAATAGATATATATATATATATATATTTTCTTTTTTTCTTTTTTTTATGGGTTAGATCAAAGACTATTTTTTGTAGAAGAGGAATTGGAAGAAGAATTCCTACGAATAAGAAGAAGATGAGAAGGTTTATTATCGACAACATATAGAATATGTTCATTTTAACATAGTCCTAATGGTTTTAGTAATAGTCTATCTTTAGGGGCACAAATTTAGTAATTAAAATTTTTTTGAATTAAATTGTGATGTGTCCAAATTACAAGATGGTAAATTAGAATTTACTCATCTCTATTTAAGAGTTTAAATCTCTCTTTATATTTGCAAATCAACAGCCTTATCAATATATAGTTTGTAAAGTAAATACCAAACATGGATGTGTTTGTTTATAGTCATGTAGTCCCTGTCTGACATCTGTGAACCCCGCATACCGTGAGATAATTCTCGGTAAATATTTTTTTTTATGAACATTCTCAGTAAATATTTGGCCCTAACTCACTCTAACGAGTTTCATGATTCAATGTAAGTGTCATTCTATCTAAAATAAAATAGTTCAATAGACATTACATCTTGTATGGGATCTGTTTTGGGTCACCTGTTGGCAGATATGGAATCAGCGCAACACAACCTTGTATGGGGCTGTTTTCCAGCATCCTTCAAGGTCATCTCAGCGAGCATTGGAGTATTTGAGAGAGTTCACAGAGGCACAAGACCAGCTGCGTGTTTCAGTTCCAATTCTGTCTGTGCCGCAACAGGTATGGCAGCCTTCGATGGTTAATTGCTTCAAACTGAATTTTGATGGTGCTTGCTTTGAAGAGGGAGCTGCTTCGGGTTATAGGGCTGTGATTAGAAATGAAAAGGGAGAAGTAATGGCTGCTTTGGCTGCCAAGGGTGATGCGGTTCAGGATAGTGAAGAGGTGGAAGTGCTTGCATGCCGTAAAGCTCTTGAGTTTGCAATAGATGCTGGCTTTATGGAAATTATTTTAGAAGGTGATAGTGCGTTGGTGATGCAGACGGTTTCCCAGGCTCAACCGAATCTTTCCAGGCTTGGATTAATTTATGAGGATATTTGGTGCTTGGCTGCAGGTTTTAGATCTATTTCAATTAATTGTGTTAGACGTACTGCTAATGGGGTAGCTCATGCCTTGGCTAGATTTGCTAGATTTATTGATGATGATATTGTTTGGTTAGAGGAAGATCCACCACCTGCGGTGGATGCTTTGTACTTGGATGCTAATGCTTTAATTTAATGAAAATCATCTGGTTCCGGTTTCAAAAAAAAATTTTAAAAATAAATAAAAATAAAAATAAAAATAAAATAAAGTTGCTTGTAATTCGTTGTCTATGACTAAGTGAAACCTACTTGTGAACATTTTTTTATTTTATTTTATGTTAAAAATGTCACTTTCTAACATAAGAAAACAAAATAAGCACCAATTGCACAAGCAATCGAAAGAATTAACAAGTCACAGGCGTGTTTTAAATGCCATACCTAGCCCTTGGGTTGAACCTAGCCCTTGGAAGACCTTCCCATTCGCAGGTTGGAGTCTTTGGCTCCACAGAAACAAAATAGTTTTTAAGAGTTCGTGCTGTAATCATGAGCTTCTTAAGAGCATTTCTATCTGAAAATTCTATCATATTCTATTTTACCATCTCAAAAAGTTACTTTATCAATTATACCATATCATTTTACAATACACCCAACATCCTAATTTTTATTTTACAATACAACACATTAAAATAATATATCTACACAATAAAATAATATATTTCAAAACATAAATAAAAGCCAAAAATGAGACATGGAGAGAGAGACAAAGATTGAGACGTGAGACAAAGAGTGGGAGGAGAGAGGAAGGAATAAAAAAATATTATTTCCTTTTACAATTGTGCTACAGTACCATCACAAAGTTGTG
The DNA here is from genome assembly GCA_023621385.1 of Quercus gilva. NCBI lineage: Eukaryota > Viridiplantae > Streptophyta > Magnoliopsida > Fagales > Fagaceae > Quercus > Quercus gilva. The sequence goes on along the minus strand of CM042478.1, from coordinate 45,971,368 downwards.
ATGATACTGTAGCACAATTCTAAATTTTTTTAGGATGCCAAACCAATACAAGGCCAAATGCTAGGGCCTTTTAGTACTCTAATGCTAAAATTTGCTTACATATGCCATTTGCAAGGCCAATTGTGAATGCTCTAAGGAAATCCAAGCTGCTGCTATTGAATTCCTATTCTATACTGCTAGATCTGTCATGGGAAAAAGGAAGCACTCTGTTAATGTAAGGTGGAGCAAACCTAACCCCAACTGGTATAAGTTTAATATGGATGGGTCCTCCTTAGGCAACCCGGGTATGGCAGGTGGTGCTGGATTAATCTGGGATGACAAAGGGAATTGGGTGAAAGGCTTTACTCTCTCTATATAGGTAACAACCAGTGTAGAGGCAGAACTATGAGGCTTTTTTTTTTTTTTTTTTTTGGAGCAGAACTATGAGCTTTAAGGGATGAGCTTATGCTTTGTGTTAATTTAAACCTGTTGGCTGTTGAAATTGAAGTCAATACTAGAGTTATTCTTGGGTGGATGATGGAAGAGTTTAATTATAATTTACGTCATGCTTCTCTTTTCATGGATTGCAGGACCCTCATCAACTAGATTTCTCAGGTGAAGATGAAGCACTGCTTTCGTGAAGCCAACAAGTGTGTGGACTTACTAGCTAGGAAGGGATCGAGCACTGACCAAGACTTTTGTCTACTTCATAGTTCTCCTGTGGACTTATCTTTACTTCTCCTTTATGATTGTACTGGGTTGTATTATGAGAGGGTATGCCCTTTGAACTCTATAACTGAATTTCCTCAGTTTTTCTATATAAGCAGCATTTTCTACCCAAAAAAAAAAAAAAAATGCCATACCTACAAAAGTCTTTTGGTTGTATGACATAGGGCATAGTACATAATTAATTGCATAGGTTGCTTATTGCTTAGAAGAGTGTTACATCCACAACTTTTTTACAATACTTTCACAATAAATTATAGGTAGTAAGTTGTTATTGACTCTAATTTAAACCTATTATTGAAATTATTTTTTTACCGACCAATAACAACCCACAACAACTTGCTATTTATGATTTTTTGTGAAAATATTGTAAAAATGTTTTCAACATAAGATTTCTCTTTTGTTTATTCAAATTCTTTTCTTTTCTTTTTTTTTCACATTTTAGGTGTATGAACTATGAAAAGTGAAACAAGAACAAGGAGATTGGAGTGAAAGAGAGAAATGAGGGAAAAACAAAAAATTGGTAGTGACCAGTACTTCTGCCCGTTAGTGAGCATTATTGCTCTGGCACTTGATGGTGACTTGACTTATGTGTGGGACTCACTTGGCTCTAAAGAATTACAACATTGTCACTATAACTCATAATCCATTATCCAGAAATACCAAAAATTTGTTCTCATTTTCATTCATACTAACTCCTTTTTTTGAGTTATGAGTGATGGAAAATGAGAAAGAAAATCAAGCCAAAAATGTAGAAATGATGTGGGGTCCACGTGTTTTGGATTATGAGTGATGAAAACTAAGTTATATAACTCAATTTTCACCCAATTCAAGCAGCCTCTAAACAACTCAAAAGATTGTTTTGAAAGAAGAAATAATGATTTATTATAACCACCAAACCTATGTAGATAACTCGAGAAGTTGGATTTGTTATGAATTAGCTTTTATTATTATTATTATTATTATTATTATTATTATTATTATTATTATTATTTATAATTTCAAAATTTTATACTCATCCTAATTCGAGATTTGTGTAAAATAAGTAAGATTTATATGTTTGTCAATTACAAAAATAGTTAAAAGAGTCTAATGAGACATAGCAATGAAGAATGAACAAATCCATATCCACACCCCATAAAACAAAAAAAAAACAAAAAACAAAAAAAACTAATCAAATAAAAATAAAAAAAATAAAAACTTTACCGAGTGGAGCCTAGACGGTAGCGGCAGCTCTCATATAGAATTCTCTCTCTCGCGGTAGCCTCAAATAGCTCTATGCATTAGTAGTTTATATACTCTCTCGGTGATCTCTCAAATTCTCTTGTTCTTTCACTTTCAAGTTCCATCGTTTTAACGCTTTGGACTTTGACCCCTCGGTATTCACATTTTGAATTTCACAGTGGCAAATATTTTGACCCCTCGGAAACACAATGATTTAATGAGAATGTACATGGCAAGGGTAATTAAAGAGTGGTCCTCACGTCAATTTAAACACAACGAAAAAAAACCCATATCCAAACCGAACACACGAAATAATGAATTTTGTAAGGTTCAAATTTGGTAGGCTAAGCCCAAATTTTTTGAATTGTGAACTCAATGAACCCAGAACAATAAATTTGTAGAGAGTGAGTGAAAAAACTGGGCTGGTTATGGACTTAGCAACGATTCACTTTAACGAATTAGAATAAGTTGAAATAAAAACACTTGAAGAATGAATAATACTCAAATCCGAAGAGGTCTATTATTCGTGGAAAGGAGAATACAGTTCACTCTCCCTCTACTTCCCCAATTTTTTCTGCCCCCTCCATTTAGAGGCTTATTCCATTTATATATTCTTCTTCTTCCTCATCTTCACCGTACACTTGTTCTTCATCTAAACATTCACTTGAGTGCATGTCACATCAGACGTCTGCTTTAATTTGCCGTGAGTGATAGTAGCTGAGGTTACCTGTTTAGGGGTCTTCTTCACATAAATGTGACCAGGAAAGTTGCTGCAGTGCATTAAATGCGGTAGTAGCAGCTTTTCCTTTTAGATATTTCTCTGTTCTCGTCGTCTCTAGGCATGCCCAGAGCTTGTCCTTATCCTGGAGATAGTTGGGAAGGTCACTCAAGCCTTCAGTATAGTTGTTTGATCAAGTTCCCCTGTGATCCAAAGAGAGGGACCTCTTCGGACCAATAGGGTTGTCTTCGTAATTCTCTTCTCATTCATTTCCAGGTGCATTTCCCCCACATGGACTCATTTCTAATCCATTTTTTCTCTTCGGACACATAGTGATATTCAAATTGGGCCCCAGGCCCAATACATAACGTTGGGCTTTTACACCCACAAATCTAATACTAAGAATTTTTATGTTCATATTTTAAGGTTAGGTTTCATCTCACTCCCGAATTCAATATTCAATTTGATTTGAAGTTGGGTAACCATTTAAGTCTACACCAAGTTCACTTCAAAAAAAAAAAAAAAAAAAAAAAAAAGGTCTACACCAAGTTGCTCTGAGGTAGTGCCCAATGGTGGATTTAGGATTTTTTTTTTTTTAGGGTTGTCGTTAAAAAATTTAAATTATATAAAATTTAATAAAACGATAACTTGAATATTTGCTACAATTGTGAGTTGAGTTACTAAGTAGAGTAAAATTGTTGTAACTTCAAAGTCAAAAAGAATATTACTATCATCACCATAAAAAAGAATTGACAACCACAATATTTTTCTTAGTACCACTTTTTAGAAAAAAATAAAATTAGAGATTATTTTTATTGAATAAGTTGAACGAACTAAAAATTTGAATGTTTAGCAATTTTTATCTTTTTATTTTTTAGTAGGCTTTTTGTTGAATAATTAGATCACTTGTTGTTGTTTGGTTTTATCTTGTTTTTCCTTGGTTTATGTTTGTTGTTATTTGAGCTAATATTTATTGTTGTTATTTAAGTTTTTTATTTTTTTATTTAATTTATAGAAGGGATTAAGGGTTATGTTTGGGGTACAAAACTAATTTTGGAGTAATGTTATATTCACAATATTTTTACAATAAATTTTATGCAAAAAGATATTTTTGGTGATTAAAAAAATAATATTAATATTGAGTTTAAATTAGAATTAGTAACAACTTATCACATTGAATTTGTTGTAAAATTATTATGAAAATATTGTGAAAGTAGCATTATTTTTATTTTTGTTAAACTCAATTTTTTTGTAATTTTCAAATCAAAATATTTAACATTTTTATTAGAGTGATTACAATAAATTAGCTTAACATATAATTTTTTTTTTTTTTTTTGAAAAAGATATATATGCCATTTTTTTGGTAAGTCAAAGTGGTCCTAACTTGCATGCAGAGCCGCCTTAGTGGATAACTATCTTAAAGTCTTTTTGGTAAACAGATAACTATCTTTAAGTCAAACTTTATTAATTGAGGACAATGAAATTCTACCTACACCGTCCTCTCTTGTCGGACACCGGAGTTGACCATTACTTCATTATCATTTCGAACATAATAGGGTCCTTCAAATTGTTACCGCAAACGTCAATTTACAAAGTACAACTCAATGACTCACGTCAGGTCCCACGTAATCTCCATTGCCAAGAACACAAAACTATCCCCTTTTAAGCTTATTATATTCACAAGTCACAACCCACAACACCTCAACTCTCGGACCAAAATCCAATAGAATATATCATGGCTCACTTCCTTCTCGTTACATTCCCAGCGCTAGGCCATGTCAACCCTTCCCTCCAATTCGCTGAGCGCCTCATTAACTTGGGAGCGCAGGTCACCTTTGCCATCACCATTAATGCCCACCGTCGCATGATCAAGAGTCCTCCTCCCGACGGCTTGTCGTTTGTCACCTTCTCTGATGGCTACGACGACGGATTTTCCCTGGATGATGCCCAGAACCACTTCGATCAGTTCAAGTGCAATGGCTCCAAAACTCTCACTCACCTTATTGTGTCCAGCGCCAACCAGGGTCGCCCCTTTACTTGCTTAGTCTACACAATGCTTCTACCCTGGGCTGCTGACGTGGCGCGTGAACTTCACCTTCCTTCCACGTTTCTTTGGATTCAACCTGCCATGGTTTTGGACATATATTACTACTACTTCAACGGTTTTGCCGATGTTATCAGAAACGACAACACTGACTACCCCTCATCTTCGATAAAGTTACCGGGACTACCATTACTCACTAGCCGTGACCTTCCCTCCTTTTTTCTTGCTTCCAACACTCACACTTTTGCTCTCCCAATGTTTCAAGCCCACTTTGAAGCGCTTGAAAAAGAGAACAATCCTAGAGTTCTAGTGAATACCTTTGATGCACTAGAGCCTGAGGCCTTGAAGGCGATTGAAAAGTTTAATTTGGTTGCAGTAGGGCCACTACTTCCATCAGATAACTCATTTGGAGGAGACGTTTCCAAAGACCACATCGAATGGCTCAACTCTAAGCCTGAATCATCGGTTATTTATGTTTCATTCGGGAGCTTAACGGTCTTAATGAAGCAACAAATGGAGGAAATTGCACGCGGATTGTTGGGTTTTGGGCGGCCCTTCTTGTGGGTCATAAGAGCTAAGGAAAATGGAGAAGAAGAGAAGTTGAGTTGCAGAGAGGAATTGGAACAAATGGGAATGATAGTGCCGTGGTGTTCCCAAGTAGAGGTTTTGTCACATCCTTCACTAGGATGCTTTGTGACACATTGTGGGTGGAATTCAACTTTGGAGAGTTTGGTTTCAGGGGTGCCAATGGTAGCATTTCCACAGTGGTCTGATCAAGGGACGAATGCGAAGCTAATTGAAGATGTATGGAAGACAGGAGTGAGGATGATAGTGAATAAGGATGGGATTGTTGAAGGTGATGAGATTAAGAGATGCTTGGAATTGGTTGTGGGAGATGGAGAGAGAGGAGAAGCAATTAGAAGGAATGCCAAGAAATGGAAGGAGTTGGCGATGGAGGCTACCAACGAAGGTGGTTCTTCCTATAACAACCTCAAAAGTTTTTGTGGATGAGATTGGTGGTGGTTCTTGCTATAACAATCTCAAAGTTTTTGGTGGATGAGACTGGTGAAGGTAATGTCGTTTTTTTTTTTTTTTTTTTTTGGGCTGAAATGTAATGTCGATGTTGAAAGAGTGTAGGTCTGCTGTTGAAATAAAAGAAGTGTTTGTTTTATTCAGCAAAAAAAAAAGAAGTGTTTGTTTTTATGTCCACTTTCATATATTAATATATGTACATTTTAATATTAATTGTGAATGTAGATATAAAATAGTTGAGATGTTTTTCCCCTTTTGTCTTACCTTTTCTTTCTTTATTTTTACTAGATTGGAAAATCATTTACTGCTTTTGCATGGATTTCATGTAATGCAGACTCAGGGACGAACCCAGAAGAGGGGCAAAGGGAGCCCAGGCCCCCCGAGCCCAAAAAAAAAAAATTTAGCAACTAAAATTTTCTATAAAAAAATAAAAATAAAAAAAAATAAAAAAATAAAAGAACTTGGGCCCCCCCCCTTAATTTTAGCTTGGGCCCCTCTCCCAAAAATATGAACCCCTGCCTGGCTGCCCATCAGATTTCGGCCAACCCATGACCCATGTAAAAAAAAAAAAAAACAAACAAACAAACAAACTCAGCAGTCCAGAACCAACCCAAACGGAGAAAGCAAAAAAACAAAGGAAAAAAAATAACAAAAAAGAAAAAAAAGGAAGTGAGACTTAAGAGCCCATCAAATTCCGGCCAGCCCATGACCCATGTAAAAAAAAACAAACAAATAAACAAACAAAACAAAACAAACTCAGCAGTCCAACACCAACCCAAACGGAGACTAAGAGCTGAGAACAAAAAAGAACAAAAAAAGAAAAGAAAGGAAAGTGAGACTGAGAGATCAGAGGCGAGACAAAGAGATCAGAGATAGAGAGGCGAGACAGAGAGAGAGACCCACCCTGTGACACCGCCGAAGCCCATGCCGTGTCGCTGTGACGCTTGCAAGAGCGAGACCCATCTGTACAGTTGATCTTGCTACGATGCTACCAAAGACCCATGCCGGGGAGACCCACTTGCCGCCGCCCACTTCAAACCCACTTGTTGCCGCCGCTCACAAGTATTTACTCTTATCTTTTCCTTCAAAACTTAATAAATATAAAATGTTTGTGTCTGTGTGATCTGATTTGAGAATCTGAGATTCACAAAAACTATGCTTTTCATGTTGTTTCATGTTTGTGTTTTTACTGATGAACTGAACTGATGTTGGTGATTGACTGAGTTAATGAGTTGAAATGTTGAATCTGTGCTGCGGCTGCTGCCTATGGTGTTTTTTTTTTTTTTTTTTTTTTTTGGCTTTTTGGCTGTCTCTGTGACTCTGTGTTTGTGACTCTCTATATAGATAAGAGAGATAGAGAGAGAGAAAGAGAGAGAGTAGAGTTTGTACTTTGTAGTTGTAGAGATTATTTTTTTTCTTTGTTGACTGGTAGTTGGGCATAATAGGGACAACCGAACAAGGGAGTTGGGGGTTGGGCAACGGACAAAAGGTAAAGTTAAAGTATTTAACTTTACCTTCTTTTTTTTTTTTCTTTTTTTTTTCTGTAAGGTCAATTAGTATTGGTAGTGGCCAATGGGATTCATTGGGTTAGTGGGTCAGCGTTAGAAAGAGGGAGACAATTAGACAACACAAAGAAATAAATAAAAGTAGACAAACACAAAGGCATAAATAAAGGCAGACCACAGACAAAAAGAAAAAAACAAATCATATATTATAGAAAATTGTCACACAAATTTAAGAAAATAATGGTGATTCTTATTTTGTTTGTAGATCATGAAAAAATCAACTACAATGCTTGATTTTTTCAAAACAAAAGGTTCAACTTCAAATTCTTCCGAAGTCAATGTGGAATTGCCAACAACTAATGTTGCTATTCCAATTCCGGAAAATGTGGATGTTCCAATTCTGGAAAATGTCGATGTTCCAATCTCTCAAACACAATTTCAAAGAATTGACCTTGGTTCTTTGGATTATGATCCCGGAACACGCAAACAAATATGGGAATATCATGTTAATCAATGTGATGAAATTCATCGAACTTACATTAAGAAAGGTCCGCACCAACCTCCTCTAGGGACATTCAAAAAAAGTGGAAAACGCAATCGTAGCTTTCAAGCTTCTTGGTTTAAAAATAATTCAAAATGGCTTGAATATTCTTCTACAACATATGCAGCTTATTGTCAACCTTGCTTTGTCTTTCATAATCCAAATAGGGTTGTGGGACAACAAAATGCATTCATTGTTGGTGGATTTAGATCTTGGAAAAAGGTTGGGGGCAAAGATTGTTATTTTCAAGGTCATATAGGAAAATATCCTAACTCAACTCATAGAGTTGCCGAGCAAATGTGTAAGGATTTGATGAACCAATTGCAGCATTTGCAAAGGGTAGCTAATCATTTCACTACTAAACAAATTGCAAATAATCGATTACAACTGAAGGCCTCAATTTTATAGTCCGGTATCTTGCCTTTCAAGCTATAGCTTTTAGAGGTAATGATGAAAGTTTTAGTTCATTAAACCGTGGAAACTTTTTTGAATCATTGGGTATTGTGACTTTTTTTAATGAGAAGATTGCTGAAATAATAGAAAAATCTCCCAAAAATGCAACCTACACATCACCTAGGATTCAAAAGGAAATTTTACATATTTTCTCAGTCAAAGTGAAGAAGGCCATTTGGGAAGAAATTAGTGGTGCAAAGTTTTGCATAATGGTTGATGAAGCTCGTGATGAGTCCATGAAAGAGCAAATGGATGTGGTCTTTAGATATGTTGATGCAGAAGGCTTTATGAAAGAACATTTTTTTTGGCTTATTCATGTTGTTGACACTGCGACTTTAACTCTAAAGAATGGGATATATTCTTTATTATCTCAACATTGCTTTGATATACAAAATATTCGAGGGCAAGGATATGATGGAGTAAGCAACATGCGAGGTATGTGGAGTGGATTACAAGCTTTGATTTTGAATGATTGCCCATATGCTTACTACATCCATTGTTTTGCACATCACTTAAAATTGGCATTAGTAAAAGCATCAAAACAAGTTGTTCCCATCATTTTTTTCTTACATTGCTTTTTCTTATCAGAATTGTTAATGCTTCATGCAAGCGCAACAAGCAATTGAAAGTTGCTAATGCTAATGAAATAGCACGTTTGATTGATCTTGAAGAGCTTAAGACTAGAAGTGGACTTAATCAAATTGGCACTTTACAACGACCTGTAGAAACACGTTGGAGTTCACATTTTAGATCAGTTTCTAACTTATTAAGGATGTTTACTTCAATTGTTGAAGTTTTGCAAAATATAATTGATGATGCAATTGATGGAGAACATCAGGCAGAAGCAGAGTCAGCTTCTGATGGTTTAACTTCATTTGAATTTGTCTTCATCTTGCATCTTGAGAAGGAAACTATGGAGATCACTGATAAACTTTGTCAAGCATTGTAAAGCCAATCTCAAGACATTTTAAATGCTATGCATTTAGTTTCATCTACTAAAGCACTTATCCAAAAATTTAGAGATGATGGATGGGATGGCTTACTCACCATTGTGATATTATTTTGTGAGAAGCATTGCATTGATGTCCTGGATATGAATGCTCGTTATGTTGTGAGGCGAGGTCGAGCTCGTAATCAACAAGATAACGTTACAAATGAGCATCATTATCGAGTAAATATTTTTTATGCTACAATAAATTCTCAACTACAGGAACTAAATTATCGGTTTAATGAAGATGCAATGGAGTTACTTAGGCTTAGCTCAGCTTTAGAACCTTAAGAGGCATTAAAATCTTTTAGAAGTAGTAATCTTTGTTTGTTGGTAAAGAATTTCTATCCACAAGATTTAACAGATTATAACAAACAAGTGTTGGAGAAGGAGCTTTATCATTTTGAGCATAATGTAGTCCAGGATCCAGAGTTCAAAAAATTGAAAAGTTTATTTGAGTTGTCTCAATGGTTAGTGAGAACTAGAAATTCAGAATATTACAAATTTGTTTATAGAATTGTGAGACTTGTGCTTACTCTTCTAGTTTCTACTGCTACTACAGAGCGAGCATTTTCAGTTATGAAAGTTGTCAAAACTAACCTTCGAAACAAAATGGAAAATGATTTTTTGACAGACTCTTTGATGTTATACATTGAAAAGGATATAGTTTCGACATTTAGTTTAGATTCAATCGTAGATGATTTTGATGATTTGAAAGAGCATCGAGTTCCCTTTTCATAGATGATTGTATAAAGAAACAATAGTGTTTCGTGTTTTTTGTTTTTGTTAGTAGATGATTGTATCTTAATATATTAAGAAACAGTGATTTTTGGGTATTTGTCTTGGTTGATAGTTTATTAATACTATATGGATGTGTATTTGAAAAAAAAAAATTTGCTTATCTCCGACCCCCCAACTTAAAATCCTGCGTCCGTCCCTAATGCAAAGAATTAATTATATGATTTATTTATTTTTATCATATATTTATATGATGATCATTAGAGCATCTCTTGAAATATGACTAAAGAACAAAAAGATTAGTCAAACAAAAAAAAAGACGCATTTTGGCAAATCTTCCTTACAATGAGATCATGATCTCAGCCTTGGTGCTATAAGCTCTTGTCGCACAAGATTTTGGCAGTTTGATTCTTGAAACTCATAAATGATTGTTTTTCAATGGATTCTAAATTTGTGCTATGGGATCTGGATCACTCATAAAGTAATTGACATGGCAAAACAAAACAGTGTTTTCGAGGTGTAATAAAACCAAAAACAAAAAGAAACAATAGAGAACTGCAATAAAACATTAGAAAGGGTGTAGACTATTCAGTGCCACAAATTTAAAAGAAGGAAAATGAATATTAAGAATAACTTTATTATAAACTCAACACTCACTTACTCATAAGGAGAGATTAACATTTGAGCAAGAGTTCATTCGAAATTTATTATAATATTTTCAATACAGTATTTATTGTATATACCAAGAACAACAACGCTCCACCGCTAGCCATCAAGACAGAAATCCTTGAGCACAAATATCTGCCAGTATATATAGATGACCATCCACCATTTTGATTACATGATCTAAGAATGAAACATTGTACACTTTTTTTTCCTCCTTTGCTTTTCAACATGCAAGAAATGGTTTGCAAATGTGAGTTCGTATAGGCTGAAGCCAAGATGGGAATATTTATGACTCCCTAACTTTCAAATGTTACACCTCATATCATCACAATTACGTATGCATGGGTTTTGTTATTATGCTATGATTTTGTTTCCATATTAAATAAACATTGGGAGTACACGAAATTTACAGACACAAATTATTTTACAACATTTTTACAACTATTAATGTGGCTTTAGCATTTTCTAAATAGTTATTGCAAGTAAAAATGTGATGTTAGTAATGGGCCCATATTAAAATTAGTAAGAATTTGTTACATCAGTAGTTTGGAAAAATGTTGTAAAATAGTTTATGTCTGTAGCATTACTCAAATTTATTATTCAAATGTCTCCCTATATATTGTAAGCACAACATTATCCAGATAATATACTAAAAACAGTCACAAATATTGAATTAATGTGTTCTTAAATTCAATTAAAGCAATTAGTACCAACAATTACCCTTTTTACATCCATTGATTCTAAATCCTTAAAACCAAATGCAGCCTAAACTTAATTCACATCCATTTTCTTTGTTGCGCCTAGAGGTGCTACATTGGGAAATTTTATTTCTTTCTAAGCTAGAGTACTATTAGAAAGCTGTCCGTCTTCTCAAATGGTAGTGGGACTATGTGAGAGCTGCTGATGAAATGGTTAGCTCGGTTATATAAAGGAGATGATCCAAGTCATATTGGTCTATGATATTCAAGTGAGAACATTAAAATTTAGAGTTGCAGCATGAACATTTTTTTTTTGTTTAGTTGCAACATGGAGTTAAATGCACACGTCGTCATGTTTATATATGATGAAGGCTGGACAAGGAAACTAATGCAGCCACGAGAGCCGGTTGGAAATGATGAGATTTGCAATCTTCTGTTAGAAGGTCTTGTTTAATTAAGGAGAGGATTATCAGCTCATTGGGTAAAGTTTTGTAATTTACCTTGGGCAAGCCAGAAGAGAATTTAAGGCTATAACTTGAGGTGCCTTAGATCTCTCAATTTCACAATTCAATTTATCAGCATTGATGATGCAAAAAATCAACAGTTGAGCTCCTCGTCGTAGTAGATGGACGAAACTGTGATTGAGGTCGTTTCTGTTGGAGGAAAACCTACAAAAATGAACTAAGTGGAAGAGTGACACGCTGGTGGGGCGTTAGCCAAACCACCTCCAATGCTTAAGTCAGTAAGAGAGAAAGATTTTAGAGAGAATTGACTAGAGAGTGATTTTCGTCAAGTATTTTTGTGTGTGCCTTTAACTTATGTTGCCTTCTCTTTTATAGTTGTGTGCCTAATTAATGGGCAATGAATTGCTGTATTTATGTTCAACGGCTAGTGTATTACAAAATTTTTGTCTGAAGTTCACAACTCATTCTGTGACCATTACTCCATCCGTTATGCTTTGTCATCAATGAGCCTAATAAATGTGTGACGTCTTCTCTTGGTTAATAATGATCTTAGTTTAATAACGATCATAAATTTCTGACTCATCAGTTGCCCCCTTGTTTGAATTTTCGTCTGTAAGACGAAATGAAAACATATCCGTCTAACGCTTCGTATTCCTTGTATGGCGCATTTATGATGAGTTGATGTTTGACCTATTGAGTGCCACGTGTACGATCAAGATGTGTCTGACGTGCAGACTTTTCTCAATTTTCCCGCACATATTTTGGCCATTTATCTTGCATTTTTCCCTCATATTTCCTTTTCTTCGTAATCTTTCCTTGTTCTGTTGGCATCTTAGAGTTTTTCTCTTCTTCGAGCTTCGTGTTTCCGTTCTGTATTTCCTGGTAAGTTCTTTGTGCTCCTCTCTCTTTTTCTACTCTTCCATGATAGATTACTCCTTTGTTAAGGTCAATTGTCCTTCAGTGTCCTTTCTTTTTGCTCAATTAGGTTGTTTGCTTGAGATTGTGGAGAGAGCATCTCAAGGGGGTTATTCTCTTCGTGGGGGAGGATTTTCCATATAGGTTTGCCCTTTCTTCTTTACTTCCTTTGGTTTCTCATTCTGCTAGAGTGGCTAGATTTTTAAAAATGCCTGGGGAGGTTAGGTCTAGTGAGTTGGAGACAGGGTTATCCTCATCTGATGATCGTGTGATTCCCGAGGTTACTTCCCTTTCTACTCCTTATAAAGCTTCGAATATCCAATGTGCCCTCTTAGAGAAAGATGAGAAGCGAATCAAGGATAGGTTTCAATTTCCTGATTCGGTTAGAATTAGGATTCCGAGTGACGAGGATAAGGCCTGTCACTCTTATGTTGATGAAGTCTGTTTCTACGAGGCAGATTTCACTAGCGGTCTTCGTCTTCCCGTTCACCCTTTCATTATGGAACTTTTTTCGTATTTGCACCTTGCCCTAGCACAGTTAGTGCCTAATTTTTGGCGAATCATCATTTCTTGTATGGTGGTCTGGATGTCTTCCAATGACAGGGATGTCATCAAGAAAGACGAGTTCCTCTACTTTTATCATCTGAGAAAGTCCAAGGACCCTGGCTACTATGAATTCAAGCCACGAGATAAGGCTTCTAGGTTAATACTTGATTATCTGTCGTCCCTCCAAAATTGGAAACCAAACTTCTTCCTTGTCTCAGGCAATGGTTGGGAGTTCATCCTTGGTGAGGACCTGGACAAAGCCCCCAAGATTTTTCATAGTTGAGGAACCCCTGTGTCTGGTGCGTCTTTCTCGTCTGTTCTTTCTATTATTTATTTGCTCTTTGTGATTGACGATGATATGTAATATACTTGGTTTTTTTTCGTTCCTCAATGCCCTCATCTGAAGAAGAGATATCATGGTCGTGTCAAGAAGGTGAAAGAGTACTTTGAGACCATCAAAGATTTTGACGAGCTTGTCTCTCCCCAATCGCTATTCCTTCATTTTTTGGGGCTAAAACCGTCTAGTAAGGTTCGAAAAAACCTCGAAGTTGTGAAAAAGAGTGAGTGTTCCATCTTCTCTTCTCTCTCTTTTTTTATTTTTTTTATTTTTATAGTTTCTCCTTCCTTTCAGGAATAATGACAGGATTTAGTAGACAAAAGCTAGCTGAAGCTCAAGAGAAGAAGGCAAAGGGTGGCCTTGTCAATGGCCTCCTGTCGAGGAAACGTTTGAAGGCAAGCGATGTTTCCAAAGATGATCATGTAGTGACTTCTCCCTCTACCCATTCACATGCTAAGCGTCCTGCCTCCCCTACCTCATTTCTGAAGGTGATTGGTTTTGCTAGGGAGGAAGCCAAGAAGAAGAAGAAGGTTGCTCGCAAGTCTTTTCTCCCAACTTTCTAGGACAATGTTAATGCTATTGCCTTGAAGGCTCACGAGGCGCTCTTTGTGGACGACCTAAGTCCTTTGGTGGCGAAGTCGTCTAGTGAAGTGATGTCGTCTCATATTCAAAAGCTTGTGCAGGTATATTTTGATAATGTAGGTTACTTTTTCTTTTTTGCTTTGCTTTTGCTAAGAGAGATTTTTTTATATGTAAGCTTTGAGGGAGTCCTTGTTCGTCTCTAGGAAGCTTCTGGATTTGGAGAAGAGGGTGGCCATGTTTGAGCCTATGATCAAATCCCTTTCTGCTGAGAATAGACGCTCAAGAACAAGGTTGTCATCCTTACTATCAAAGCTCAGAATGACAAAAGACGTGTGGCAACTTTGGAGAAGAGTCTTCAAGTGGAGAACGACTTTTGCAAGCTAAAGGAAAAACAAATAGGTGATCTGTAGTTTAAGTTGCAAAAAGCTGGGGCTACGGCGATGCAGGAGTTCAAGGACTCCGCCTCTTACTCAAACGAGCTATGTGAGTATTACGTGAAGGGCTTTGAACTCTTTAGAAAATGGATGGCATAGCATCACCCAGATTTGGACCTTTCTGGCCTTGTCAAGGGTGATGTTGAGATGGAACTACTAGCTGATCGTCCTTCCAAAGCTACAACTGAGAATGTGATGGAGGAGGCCACAACCATGGCTAAGGTGTTTGAAGAGGCCGCGACCATAACTACTGCAAATCCCACTCCTAATGAATAGTGATTTATTTTTTTCCTTATATATATATATATATATATTTGTAAGACAAAAACAATGTATTTTATGGGCTCATTTTTTTGAGCAATTCTTCTGAACAATTTCTTTGGGCCTGTGTGTTTTGGGCATGCATTTTCTTTCGAACAATGACAACTCCTTTTATGAACTGCTAAAATGAAAAAAAAAAATTTATAAGTAAATCTTTGCTGTGTTTAGATGACGAAGGTTTTTTGGATACCTTCATGCTTTAGTTGTGTTAAACAACTTTTTCATGCTTGGTTGTGTTTGGACAACCTTTCATTGAGTCATGTTTGAATGACGATGGTGACAATTTAGCTGTGTTTGAATAATTGAACTATTAGTTGTGTTTAAACAACTTTTTTATGTTTAGCAGTGTTTGAACAGCTTTTTTATTGAGTCATGATGAAGTTGGTTGCGTATGAACAACTTTTTATGTTTAGCTTGCGTTTGAATAGTTTTTTTATTGAGTCATGTTTGAATGACGATGTTAGTTGTGTTTGAACAACTTTTTATGTTTAGTTGTGTTTATATAGCTTTTTAATTGAGTCATGACAATGTTAGTTGTGTTTGAACAACTTTTTATGTTTAGCTATGTTTGAACAGCTTTTTTTATTGAGTCATGACAAAGTTAGTTGCGTATGAACAACTTTTTATGTTTAGCTTGCGTTTGAACAACTTTTTTATTGAGTCATGTTTGAATGACGATGCTAGTTATGTTTGAACAATTTTTTATGTTTAGCTATGTTTAAATAGCTTTTTTATTGAGTCATGATGATGTTAGTTGTGTTTGAATAACTTTTTATGTTTAGCTATGTTTGAATAGCTTTTTTATTTAGTCATGTTTAAATGAAGATGTTAGTTGTGTTTGAACAACTTTTTATGTTTAGCTGTGTTTGAACAGCTTTTTTATTGAGTAATGTCTGAATGACGATATTAGTTGTGTTTGAACAACTTTTTATGTTTAGTTGTGTTTGAATAGTTTTTTTATTGAGTCATGTTTGAATGACAATGTTGCGCTGTACTCATGACTTAAAGTCATGCTATTGGAGCATCTTTAGGTTAACCATTTTTTTGTTTATTCATGCTTGAATGACAATCATAATAGTTGTTTTTAAACAACTTTTGATTTAGTCGACTTTGGTAGTTGTGTATTAACAACTTTGATGGCTATGACGCCGTTGGCTATGTATGAATAGCTTTTGATTTGAATTTGTTATCTAACAAGTTTCACTTTTTGTTTCTCTGTATGTCAAATTCTCCTAACACATATTTGTTTACAATTCCTACAAATTAACATGTTTATATGACATATTGTTTGTATTTATTTGACATGACATGATATTGGCCACCTTAATCTAGGAGACCGGTTTTACCGGGCGAGATGGGCACTTAATTCCTTCCCACCTCGTAAATTAGCCTCCGAACCAAGATCAAGGGTTCTAGACTATGCTCTTGTATATATAATTTTACATTTTTTGGAATGTAACTAGGAAATAAAGTAATGTAATTTACTTTTCTTAGATTGTATCTAGGACAAAAAAGCATTGTAAATTTTTGTTACAAAATTGATGCAAATTGTCATATACATTAATACAACAGAAGTATTTTTATTAAAAGTTTTCTTATTTTTCCCTTTTAAATCAAATAAGTGGCGACTCCATATAAAACCCTCGATCTTGGAGGGAGTACATTTTACACTAATATAAATTGAATAGAATTTTATAAACTAAAATTCTAAATACTGCGTTGCTCTAACACCCACTCCTAAGCCAACACAATACCATGTGCTTGTCACAGTAATTTCCTTTATTCTAGCAAAATTGATAATATTGATGCCATGTGAAATTTGATCACATGATGGTACTATTCACATGATTAAGATTCGTCCAATTTGTTTTAAAATTCTAAACACTACGTTGCAACCTTAGACAAAATAAACTATAGAAAAGAACAAATTAAGCACGATTTTTAGCACCATGTGAAGCAATATTAAATGAATAGAATTTTATCCTGTGAAGCAATATTAATTGAATAGAACTTTATCCTTCCTTCTTTTGATCAAATTAAGATTTTTATCTATTTAGAAATACAACAAGTGTAATTCAACTTTTATCAAATTAAGATTTTTATCCACTTAGAAATTATAGTTGAAGAAAAATTATAGATTAAATAGATTAGATGAAGAATTTGGATTGTAATACACTACACTTAAAAAATAAGGATTAGGTGGATTAGATGAAGAATTTGGATTGTAGTCAAATTAAGATTTTTATCAACTTAGAAATTATAAGAGAAGCAAAATTATATATATTTTTAAAATCTAAAAATCTAAAAAAATTCTGCAAATTGGTGAAGCCACTTGGCGCAACCACGATTTTTAAGCCCAAATTTATAAATTTGACAGTGTACTGAATATCCTATTATTTAAAATTTTAAATGAACTAACATTATATTGGATAAATTTTAAATTTGTAATATTTAATCTAAATCATTAAATTAATCAATTTCAAAATAAAGATTACATTTGGCATTTGTTTGATTTTTTGTGTGATTTACATAGAATTTTTTAAGATCATTGACTTTTTAAAAATACCGTGTCCATTCATTGTGGTTCTTACAGCATGCCAGAATGGTGTATCTTCAATCATGCGGTGGAGGATGCTCTTTGTAAGTGACCTTCTCAAGGGTAAGGTAATTGTATGCATGGCAAGTGAATGCTGTAAGTGCATGTGCGAACACGAATGTTAAGACATTGGTCACATCATGCATTTTATGAGGTTGAGTGAAGTAGTGTTGAAAGTATGGCACCAGATCAAGATGGCGGAATCTCCAAGTTCATGTAGGAGAATGAGGTAAGGAATTATCGACAACACATCTGAGAAAACCTTACGTGCTGCATTTGAAGGCTTTGGTGAGCTTGTTGAAGGTATGTTTGCATTTCCATGCTCATAAATGACGAGTTTCATTAGTAAGGTTATACCCATGCATGCACAGGATAGTTAAATAAAATTGAGTTAAAAAGGAAGGAAAATAAATAATTTAGTTCAAAATAAAGGTTCAACTAAAAAATTGGTAAAAAATACAATTAGTTTTTACTTTCTTTGAAATTGAACCTAAAAACAGAACCGTACATATGTGAGGACAATGAAAATGATATCAAATATTATCATGATGAATGAATTGAAAATTCACAACTACATTAAATTTAAAGAACATAGACATTTGTTTCACAGCATTATATTAAATGATTAAAGCCCTTAAAATGAGTGAGGAAGACACAAACTTTTGCAAACCAAGAACTGAGAGTAATTTGGTAGAATTGTAAAGTAGCGCTTTCTTTCATATGCAAAAATATCATCCAAAGTATAAAGTGTAACCATAGAACATGAAAATATATGCACACTAAGATACAAATAGCTTAATTAAATTTATGACTAATCAACAACAGCAGGGTGTGGAAACTTTTTACCAAAAAAAAAAAGGATGAATTCCTACTCTTTGACATGATCAAACCAGTCTTAGCAGACTTACTGATAATATATAGGTTATCTTTGCAGCGTCATCTACCCAGAAGTCGGTGTCGAAGGTGGCGTAACAGGTGAATACCAATAATCAAGGCTATCAATTATCTTAAAAATACATCTGGATGATTTTATTAGTACTAAACTATTAATCACTGATCAGAAGTATTGTTTTATTGTATCATTTTCACAAAATTAAGTGCGTTGACGCTATTTTGCCGGCGAGGTATCAGCGTAATCTTTCTATATTTTATTCGAGGGATGTAGTTTCATGTGAAAATTCATCAAACCCCATTCACTTAAATTTAAAAGTGTATTATTGGTGACTGAAACTTTAGAATCATCATTCATAAAAATTAGAATCATATCTTGATATAACCTAAAAATGTGAGATTTATTTTTTATCTCTCCTCTAGGGTAGGAGCGCTCCCTCTCGTTCGTATACGAGGTTCTTTCTCCCTTAGTTTATACTAAGGGTTTGATTTTTTTTTTCTTTGTTTTCTCCGGTGCTAAATTCCTTTTGACTCATGGAGGATGATGTGTTAAATACTCTTAAAAACATGAAACTGACTACAGATGAGGAAGAGGTTATCTCTATCTCAGATGAAGGACGGAAAGCAGAGATTGAAAGTTGTTCTATGAGTTTGATTGGGAAGTTCCTCACGTGTAGGTCTTTTAACAAGAGGGCTGCCCAGGGCACTCTTAAACGGGCATAGGGTTTAGAGAATCAAGTACAGGTTGTTGAAGTTGGGGCAAATTTGTTTCAGTTAAAGTTTAACTCAGAATTTGACATGAATAAGGTTTTAAAAGGTGGTCCATGGACCTTTGACAATCAAGTTTTATTACTTGTTCGTTGGAAATCTGGGATGACTGCTGGTAATGTGCGATTTGATTCGGCTTCCTGTTGGGTGCAAATCTGGGGGGCGCCATTTGACATGGTTTCTCCATCGGTTGCCGAGGCGGTGGGTGGACGTTTAGGTGTAGTGGAGGAGGTGGAGAAGCGACGAAATCAGGACACCCCGAACTTCTTTATGCGTGTGAAGGTTGCTCTTCCGTTATCTAAGCCTCTTCGGAGAGGGGCGTTTTTAGCAGGTTCGAATGGGCAGAAGTATTGGGTTACTTTTAAATATGAGCGACTTGCTCTATTCTGCCACTACTGCGGCTTGCTTGGGCATGATCTTAGGCATTGTGCTCAATATTTTGGTGCAACTAAGAATGCTGAGGAGGCAGAATGTCAATATGGGGACTGGATGAAGGCAACTAGTACTCGAGCACGATCTCCAAATAGTAGAGGAAGGTCTCGGTGTGAGGCTGATCATGCAACAGAGGTTGAGAATGTCCGTTCACAGCAGGCAAGTGGTAGGTTACCGGTGGAGGAGGACGGCGGTGATGGGGATGCAATTGCTAGGGGATGCAATTGCTAGGGTTTGCATGGCTACACAGGATGAGGGTAAGGCCGAGAATCACGGGATTCTTCCAGAAGTTTCGCTGCCAAATCCTGAGTTTCAGGGAGAGAAGCTTTCGGAGATAGAAGGGCTGGATGGGCTGATGTCAGGTGTTGAGGATCTAAGCCCAAGTACGGCCAGGCTAGAAGTCTTTACTGGGCCTATGAATCAAATTGAAGCTAATGGGCCTCAGAGAGTGGAGAAACAAAGCAGATGGACAAGGCTTACACGTATGGATATTGGCCCTGTGGACTTATTAAAATAGGGGGCAAAGTCTATATTGGGGAAGAGAGGCAGCCAGGGAATGCAGCAGGATATTTTTGATATAGGTGAGGTGCAGGTAGAAAAGAAAGCTAAGTCTGGGAATGGTTCTGAATCACTTGAAGCGGCGGGGGTGTTGCAACACCCTTGCCGAGAGCAATAAGGATTTTAAGTTGGAACTGCCAAGGGCTTGGGAACCTTTGGACAGTTCAAAGCCTTCACAAATTAGTGAGGGAACAAGCTCCCGATGTATGTTTCCTGATGGAAACAAGGTTGGATTGAAGTGGTTTTGAGAAGCATTGTGGTGATGTGCCTTTTAAAAATAAGTTGATAGTGAAAAAGCCAAATTCGGGTGGTGGGTTGGCTTTGCTGTGGAACGAGGAGGTGAATTTAGATGTGATTAATTTTACTGACAATCATATTTTGGCTAAAGTGGTGGAAAGTGATGGCTTTGTTTGGCATCTTACAGGATTTTACGGGTGGCCTGAGGCTACTGAAAAGCGGAAGTCATAGGCACTTTTATCTCATTTAAGGACTCTTGTTAAGGGCCCTTGGTGTTGCATTGGGGATTTTAATGCTATACTTCATGCATCGGAGAAGCAAAGTGCCAATGCACCTTATTTTAATCAGATGGAGGATTTTCGGGTTGCTTTGGAGAAGTGTGAATTGAAAGATTTGGGTTTTGTTAGGCATAAGTTCACTTGGACAAATAGACGGCCAAGTTCAGCTCATACAAAACAAAGGTTGGATAGAGCTATGGCTAATAGTGAATGGACTGAAAAGTTTCCGGCTAGTTTGGTTTCCCATTTGTTCAGCCATGCTTCTGATCACATTCCTATTTTTTTAACAACCATGAATGATAGGCGATTCAGGGGTAGGGGTGCCAATGGTTTCAAGTTTGAAGAGTGTTGGTTGGTATGGGATGATTGTGAGGAGGCTGTGTTGGAGGCATGGACAAAAGGAGAGTATGGTAGCTCAGGTTTGAGTGGCTTGAGGGACCAAATCCAAGTGTGTGGGGCTGAGTTGTATGCATGGGGTTCTTCAAAAACCAAACCTGATACAGAGGAGATTAAAAGATTACAAAAGAAGCTGGAACTATTGAATGCTAGTGAGATGACTGAGGAAAGCAAGACCGAATTTCTTTTACTGAGTAAACAGTTGGATGATTTATTGCTTAAGCAAGAGCTTTTTTGGCGTCAACGGTCCCAGGTGTCATGGTTAAAGTATGGAGATAGGAATACTAAATTTTTTCATTCCAAGGCTTCCCAACGAAGACGTAGGAACTTTATTGAAGGAATTAAGAATGTTAATGGGAATTGGGTAGAGGAGGTGGAGGAGGTAGCGGATGTAGCTTCAGATTATTTCATGAATATTTTTAAAGCAGGTACTTGTGACAGAATGGAGGAATGTCTTTCTGCAGTTAACCGGAGGCTGACTGATGATATGTTGGAGGTGCTGTCCAGGCCGTACAGCAGTGAAGAAGTTCGAATAGCATTGTTCCAGATGGGACCAACAAAGGCTCCTGGACCCGATGGTATGAATGCTCTCTTCTATCAAAAATTTTGGCATATTGTTGGTAATGGGGTGACTGATGCTGTGTTAGACTTTTTACATACTGGTCATATGGTGCCTGCTATTAATTATACTCATATAGTCTTGATTCCTAAAGTAAAGAAACCGGAGAAAATGGCAGATTTCAGACCTATTAGCCTTTGCAATGTGATTTATAAAATTATTTCTAAAGTTTTGGCAAACAGGTTAAAACTGATTTTGCCACAATTAATTTCCCCTACCCAGAGTGCCTTTGTACCTGGACGCCTTATCACTGATAATGTGTTAGTAGCTTATGAGACCTTGCATGTTATGCATATTAGAAAGAAGGGTAAGAAGGGAGCGTTAGCCCTTAAACTGGATGTCAGTAAGGCCTATGATAGGGTGGAGTGGGGTTTCCTTAAAGGCATGATGATTAAGCTGGGGTTTTCGGAGGTATGGGTGGATAGGGTTATGAGTTGTGTCTCTACACCTTCCTTTTCTGTTCGTATCAATGGTAAAGCTTATGGGAATATAATTCCATCTAGGGGTATTCGTCAAGGAGATCCTCTGTCCCCTTATCTTTTTCTGATATGTGCTAAAGGCTTTACTTCGCTCCTTGCTAGAGCAGAGATGGAAGGGAGGCTTCATGGAGTGGCTTTATGTCAGAATGCTCCATCTATTACTAATTTGCTATTTGCTGATGATTCTCTGATTTTTTGTCAAGCTAATAAAGTTGAAGTGCAGGTGGTTTCTGATACTCTACAGCTATATGCTGAAGCTTCGGGCTAATGCATAAATCTTGAGAAGTCTTCTGCTTATTTCAGTAATAATGTGCCTGTGGAGCAGAAAGCATGGATAATTGACAAATTAAAGGTCAAGGAAGTGGAGAAATTTGATACTTATTTGGGGCTGCCCACGTTGGTGGGACGAAGAAAATATGAGACTTTTACTTTCCTCAAGGAAAGGGTTTGGAGAAAGTTGCAGGGTTGGAAGGAGAAGTTGCTTTCTAAGGCTGGCAAGGAGGTTCTTATAAAAGCAGTGGCTCAGTCCATCCCCACATATATAATGGGGGTTTTTCAGTTGCCTGGGAAATTATGTGATGAGTTGGACGCTATGTGTGCTAGATTTTGGTGGGGACAAGTAGGTGACGAAAGGAAAATACACTGGAAAAATTGGGGTTTTTTAACGCTACCAAAGAAAGAGGGCGGAATGGGCTTCAGAGATTTAAGGTCATTTAATTTAGCTATGTTAGCAAAACAGGGTTGGAGGTTGTTACAAGATAAAAGCTCTCTGTTATATAGCTGTTTTAAAGCTAAATATTTCCCGCGGTGTGATTTTCTTGAAGCAACTGATTGCCAAAATAGTTCCTATGTATGGAAAAGTTTGTTAGCGGCTCAACCACTTTTGAGGAAAGGGTGATTTTGGAGAGTAGGTAATGGGGCTTCAATTCGTGTGCTTAAGGATTGCTGGCTGCCAAACCATCCAACAAAAAAAATACTTTTTCAGCCGGAATAGGAGATTTGGGAATGGAGAGTCTCTGATCTAGTTGATTGGCAGCATCATCAATGGGATAAGGACAAAATTCTGGCTATGTTTCATCCTTTTGATGTAGATGCCATACTTCAAGTCCCTTTGAGTAGACGGGTTGTACAGGATATGTTGGTATGGTCATTTGCAAAGAAGGGTAGATATACAGTTCGGTCTGGCTATTTTGTGGCAAAACAATTAAGGAAGGATGAGTTAAATGAGGGGGAGTCTTCAGAGCATAGAGCATTTGGGCCACTATGGTCACGTGTATGGAAAGCTGCAGTTCCTAACAAGGTCAAAATTTTCTCATGGAAGGCTTGTCTCAATATTCTGCCCACACAAGATAATCTCCTTCGAAGAAGAGTGGTGCAGAGTGCTCGGTGTTGCTTCTGTCAACAAGAGACTGAATCGGTTCTGCATGCTCTCTGGAGTTGTGGGGCGGCTCAAGATGTTTGGGCTAGGAGTTTAGGTAGACTTCAAAAATTATGTACTGAACAGAGTGATTTTTTACAGCTGGTCACAAGTATTATAGCGAAACTCTCACCGGAGGAATGGAATCTGTTCTGGATCATTTGTTGGCAGATATGGTATCAGCGGAACACGGTCATGCATGGTGGTGTATTCCAGCATCCTTCAAGATCGGCCCAGCGTGCGGTGGATGTGTTGAGAGAGTATACGAAGGCCCAGAAAAGTTTGAGTATACCTGATCCCATGCCTATCCTAGCACAGCAGACATGGCAGCCTCCACCGGGGTCATTATTCAAGCTGAATTTTGACGGTGCTTGTTTTGATGATGGTGCTGAATCAGGGTATGGGGCTGTGATTAGGAATGAAAAGGGTGAAGTTATGGCTGCTATGGCTGCGAAGGGAGGTGTTGTGCGTGACAATGAGGAGGTGGAATTGATGGCTTGTCGTAAAGCGCTTGAGTTTGCCATTGATGCAGGCTTCACGGAGATAATTCTGGAGGGTGATAATGCTATGGTGATGAAGACAATTTCTCAGGCTCAACCAGACCTATCACGTCTTGGTTTAATTTACGAAGATATCTGGTGCTTGGCAGAGGGTTTTAGATCCATTTCCTCAAATTGTGTTAGGCGCAGTGCTAATAGTGTTGCTCATGCTTTGGCTAGGTTTGCTAGATTAGTTGATAATGAAATTATTTGGTTGGAGGAGGATCCTCCGCCGGTAGTGGATGCGTTGTATTTGGATTCTAGTTTACTAAATTAATGAAATTGTTTGGTTCTGGTTTCAAAAAAAAAGATATAACCTAAAATATCAGGTGCCACTTCCACACAATAGTTCGTACTCTCTCTCTAAAAAAAAAAAAAAAAGATATAACCTAAAATATCAGGTGCCACTTCCACGCAATAGTTCGTACTCTCTCTCCACCTAGACATACCATGTTTCCTCTTCGCTAACCCGTGCGATACACGGGAAAACTATTGATTATGAAAAAAAATCCAATAATGAATGAAGAATTTAAGCTATTACTTTTAAAATAAAATTAAATAAATAAACAATGAATGAAGACACCTATGCAATTTTTTTGTGCATTTCAGTTAGACTTTAGACAATAATAATATGGTTATTACTTCTACTATTTTTGGGCTGAAATAAGTTTTTTTTTTTTTTTTCCTAAATTGAAATAAAGTTATTTGTTTACTATTTTTTTATGTTGGAATTTATTTACTATTATTGTTAAGCTAAAATATTTAAAAATGATTATCTGATTATTTATGTGGGGTAAAAGAATTTGGCAACCCTGGCCCATTTCATACTAGGCCCAAGGCCTATGCCAAGGAGGAGTAAATGTCTGAGGACGAACAAAGGAAGTCCAATTTGCCAAGAAACATCGTCGAGGACAATCTTGTCCTCGGCCAACCAAGATCATAGAAGGGAAGAGCGGCACACCATCAAAGGCAGCCTCCTAGAGCATCCCAAGAAAAAGAACAAGTTCAATTGGTCAGCCATGGAAGTATGGTGGAGGAGCAATTCAAGGAGAATTGTCACCTCCGCATTAAATGCCCATAACTAACATTCTAACCGCATTAATGAGGAAATGACCCCTAAACAGTGCTGCCTTGGTTGCTGCAACTTACAGAGGAATGGGGAAGGCGGCTAATGGGACAGACACTTGAGTAGTGACCTACATGATCAACAAATGGAGGGTCAGGGTCAAGATCAACTGAAATGGAGTATATAACGTAAGAAATCCACCAGATCAAGTGGGAGGCAGAGAATATTGGAACAATTGGGACCAGCTTTGAAACCTTTGTAACCCAGCACTGAAGAGATAATGAGAACTACAAGCTCCTAGGATGAGGGACGAGGAACAGAATTTCACACTTTAGTCCACGTCCTTGTTATTCAATCTACTCGTAGCCATGTCTAATTGTTATAATCCTCACTAAGGCCTAGTTCTTAAACTCATTCTCTATAAATTCATTGTATTGGGTTAGTTAGGCTTGAATCTATCCATCCAATAGAAAAGGTGTCCAAACCGTGACCTTACAATTGGCACCGTCTGTGGGGAGAACTTGTGTGTTAGTAAGGGCAACAATCAAGCATGGTAGAATCAAGCCCTCATCAAGTAGGCTCCCATCAGCCTAAACTGGCTAGATCCCAACAATAGGGTGACTTCCCCAACCCTGAGCGTGATCGAAATGAAGAGAATGGAAG
Organism: Quercus gilva; assembly: GCA_023621385.1. NCBI lineage: Eukaryota > Viridiplantae > Streptophyta > Magnoliopsida > Fagales > Fagaceae > Quercus > Quercus gilva. The sequence goes on along the minus strand of CM042478.1, from coordinate 45,945,518 downwards.
GTTTCGAGAGGGAAATGTGCACACCCTTCAAACCAGTAAAAGCCACTCTCGTGTGGGCAGTCACGTGCTCTAGAGACAAAATAACAACTGGGCCATGCAACGAGAAGAAGTTAGGAGTCACGTATCCTAGAGACAGAATGACAAGTAGGCCATGCAACGAGAGATAGACGACTTGAAGAGAAGGTTGCGCCATGCACAACGAAAGCGGTCTCGTTCTAGCCCTGACATGCCCTCCGATGATGAAAGTGATGATGACTATAGGCAAAGATTGAGAACTCCTTTAAGCAAGACCTTCTCTCACGAAGAGGAGCACCGCCGGAGGCGTGAATGTAAAAGCCCATCTCCTAAGGGCTTAGGAAACGATACCATGAGCAGGGCACTGGATCAACTCTCCAAATCACCTTTTACACACCAAATAGAAGGGGCTACACTCCCTTGACGATTTCAACAATCAACATTTACCATATATAACGGCAAAACAGACCCTGTGGAGCAGGTGAGCCAGTTTAACCAAAGGATGGCTGTACATTCTAAAAACGATAAGCTGATGTGCAAGGTTTTCCCATCTAGCTTAGGACCAGTGGCGATAAGGTGGTTCAACGACTTAAAGACGAATTCCATAGATTCGTATAGGCAATTAACTCAAGCCTTTGGCTCCTGTTTCGTCACAAACAGTAAAGCTCCTCGGCCCTTGAGTGCATTATTGTCTTTATCCAAGTATGATGAAGAAACTCTAAAGGCCTACTCGGACAGATATTGGGAGATGTATAGTGAAATAGAAGGCAATTTTGATGATGTCACCATAAGCACCTTCAAAAATAGTCTCCCAGCCGAGCACGGCTTGAGGAAGTCTCTGACTGGCAAGCCTGCCACCAGTGTGAGCCAACTAAAGGATCTAATCGATAAGTATCAACGAGTAAAGGAAGACCAACAACAAGACAAAGGAAAAGAGAAGGTTATCCCTCAAGAGAGGAGAGATTTCAGGTCGGACCGGTATAACAGCAACCGCCCGAGGAGAGATTTCATAGGGCAATCCGAAGCAACCAACACACAGATTGTCAATGCTGTATTCTAAGAACCAGTACATCAGGTGCTAGAGAAAATCAGGAACGAGCCATACTTTAAGGGGCTGAATAAGTTGGCAGGGGAGTCCACGAGGCGCAATCAGAACTTTTATTGCCAATACCACCAAGATCACGGACACACCACGGAGAACTGCAGGAACCTCTGGAACTATCTAGACCAGCTAGTCCAAGAAGGAAAGCTGAAACACCTTCTACATCATTCCAGTGGTCATCAAGGCCAGACCCATCAGGAACCCTAGAGAGATACCGCTCTAAGGCCACTCGTCGGGACGATCAATGTAATTTTGGCCACGCCAGGAAGAACAGGTACGCGCCCTTCACGAGTGTTATCTATGGCTCAGCTGCCTGCCAAGGAGTCCCAGCCAGAGCCGAAGAGGGCCAGAATGGATTTCCACCTAGTCTTGAGTTTTTCAGAAGAAGACAAGATTGGAACCACCCAGCCCCATAACGATGCGCAGTTGATCACTCTCAGAATCGCGGACTACGATGTGAAAAAGGTGATGGTGGATAATAGCAATGCGGCTGAGGTCATGTACCCCGACCTCTACAAGGGACTTAGGTTAAAACCGAAAGATTTGATGCCCTATAGCTCTCCTTTGATGAGCTTTGACAGGAAGCTTGTTATCCTAAAGGGCATGATTAGGCTACCCATCCAGACCGGCCCAAAGATAGTGGAGGTGAACTTTATCGTAGTGGACACCTACTCTCCATACACAACCATCGTCGGTAGGCCCTAGCTCCATACCTTGGGGGCTGTTGCTTCCTCCTTGTATTAGAAGGTGAAATTCCCGTCGGGAAACCAGGTTCTCGAAATCCGTGGTTGCCAGTCCACGGCAAGGCAGTGTATGGTGGCGACCATTTCACATTGGCTCGACGCGGAGTCCTCGGCCTTTGCTGAAAAGAACTTATAGCAATCAAAGACCCAGGTGCCGCCTCCTGATACGACTACTGAGGAGGTAAAGTGCGAAGATCTAGAGAAGGTGGTCATTGGTGATGACCCAGAGAAGTTTTTTCAGGTCGAGGCCCAGCTGCCTCTTCAGGAGAAAGAGGGGTTGATTGAGTTTCTCAAAAGAAGTATTGACGTATTTGCATAGGATACCTGCGATGCTCCAGGGATTGACCTAGCCTTCATCTGTCACCATTTGAATGTCAACCCGTCCATCACTCCCAAGAAGCAGCCACCCCAGCACCCCTCAAGAGAGCACGCCGATGCGATTAGGGACAAAGTGATGAAGCTTAAGCGTGTAAGGGCTATCAAAGAGGTTTTTAACCCCAAATGGTTGGCCAATACCATGGTGGTCAAGAAGAAAATTGAAAAATGGAGGGTTTGTGTAGACTTCACGGACCTAAATAAGGCATGCCCAAAAGACCCGTTCCCCATGCCTCAGATAGACCAGCTGGTGGATGCAACTGTAAGTCATCCTCGGATGAGATTCTTAGATGCCTTTCAAGGCTATCATCAAATACCACTAGCCTTGGAGGATTAGGAAAAAACGGCCTTCGTAACACCTATTGGAAACTACCACCACAAAGCAATGTCGTTCGGTCTGAAGAACGCAGGGTCCACTTATCAAAGGATGATAACGAGAATGTTCGAGCCGCAGTTAGGCAAGAGCATCGAAATCTACGTTGATGATATGGTGGTGAAGAGTAAAGTGGCGTCTAAGCATTTAGAAGACCTCAGCCACACCTTTGATGTTTTAAGGAAGCACAAGCTACGCCTAAATGCCTCCAAATGCTCATTTGGCATGGGATCAGGCAAATTTTTAGGCTATATGATCACTCATAGGGGAATTGAGGTTAACCCTGACCAGATCAAGGCTATTAATGATCTAAAACCACCGCAAAATGCCAAGGAGGTCCAGAAGCTTACTGGAATGATCGCGGCCTTGAACCGATTCATTTCTAGGTCGACGGATAGATGCAGACCATTCTATCTCTTGATTAACAAGTAGAAAGGATTTGAGTGGTCCAAAGACTGTATCGCGGCCTTCCAGCAACTCAAGGAGTACCTATCCCGACCACTTATCATGTCCAATCCTGAGGCCAACGAAGTCCTATATGCATATATTGTTGTGGCCCCTCATGCTGTGAGCTTGGAGCTAATACGAGATGACAATGGCCTTCAAAAACCAGTCTATTACGTGAGAAAGTCGCTACATGAAGCTGAGGTCAGATACTTACCCTTGGAGAAAGCCATACTAACTGTGGTCCATGCTACATGAAAGCTCCCCCATTATTTTCAAGTCCACACAGTGGTTGTTCTAACCCAACTACCCTTGAAGTCTATACTTCGAACTGCTGATTACATTGGAAGGATCGCCATATGAAACACGATTCTAGGGGCTTTTGACATCAAGTACATGCCTCGGACCTCTATAAAAGGCCAGGTCCTGGCTGACTTGGTGGTCGAATTTGCTGAACCACTAGTAGAAATAGTAGCAGAGAAGCGCAACATGGATGGAAAATCAGTTGGGGTAATCTCTACACCAGAACCCCCATGTTGGAAGGTGTACGTTGATGGCGCAACAAATCAAAGGGGGTCTGGAGTGGGGCTAGTCCTGATATCACCTAAGAAGGCTACCATAGAGAAATCCCTAAGACTTAGGTTCTCGGCCACAAATAATGAAGCCGAGTATGAGGCCTTGTTACAAGGAATGGTCATGGTGCAGAAAATGGGAGGAAAAGCAGTAGAGATGTTTTCGGACTCGAGATTAGTAGTGGGCCAGGTAAAGGGAGAGTTGGAAGCCAGAGATGCAAGGATGCAAGAGTACTTAAGCCAGGTCAAACGCTTACAATCAGACTTCGATTTTTTCAACTTGTCACACGTCTCCAGAAGTGGAAACACCCATACAGATTCATTGGCCACGCTCGCTACCTCCTCAGCAGGGGGTCTGCCTCGAATTATTCTTGTCGAACATCTGGATAGAGCCAATGAGGTTGCAAAGGGCATGATTCATATCCATCAAGTTAGAGTGGGTCCTAGCTGGATGGACCTTATAGTGAGATTTCTCAAAGATGATATTATGCCTGAGGAGAAGTCAGAGGCTGAAAAGATACGAAGAAATGCTCATCGGTTCTGGTTGTCCAAGGATCGCAAATTGTATAAGCGCTCCTATTCTGGGCCATATTTACTGTGTATTCACCCTAAAGCGTCAGAATTACTGCTTGAAGAGCTGTATGAAGGGATCTGTGGGAGTCACACAGAGGGAAGATCTCTTTCACATCGAGTCATTAATGCAGAAGGAAGCGCTGGAATAAGTTAAAAAATGTGACCAGTGCCAAAAGTTTGCCCCAAATATTCATCAACCAGGAGGGGTCCTCAACCCTCTGTCTAGTTCGTGGCCGTTTGCCCAATGGGGCCTGAATATTGTAGGCCCTTTCCCCAAAGCGCCAGGAAATAAGAGATATCTGTTAGTTGACACTGATTATTTCACCAAATGGGTCGAAGCTGAGCCATTAGCCAACATCAGAGATGTGGATGCTAAGAAATTCATCTGAAGAAACATTGTTACACAATTTGGGGTCCCTCATACCCTCATCTCGGATAACGGACTCTAATTTGATAGCAAAGCCTTCAGAAGATACTATTACGAGCAGAGGATCACAAACAGGTACTCAAATCTAGCTTATCCTCAAGGAAATGGATAGGTTGAGGCTGTCAACAAGGTCATAGTCAATGGGCTTAAGAAGAGACTAGATGATGCCAAGGAAAGATGGGTAGAAGAGCTGCCACACGTCTTATGGACTTATCGGACTACACTACGACGGTCAACAGGGGAAACACCTTTTGCCATGACCTATGGGGCCAAAGCTGTTATCCCTTTAGAGGCAAACTTCCCAACACTGAAGACGAGCTCCTTCACTCCAAGTAGTAATTACGAACTACTAGGAAAGAGCCTAGATCTGATTGATGAAAGAAGGGAAAAGGCAATAATCCAGTTGGCCTATTACCACTAGAAGCTCAAGCAGGGATACGATGCCAATGTGAAGCTAAGACCACTAGCACCAGGAGACTTAGTGTTGAGGAAAGTTGTGGGTGCTGCCAAGAACCCATCCTGGGGAAAGCTGGGACCCAATTGGGATGGACCATACCGAATTACTTCAGTAACAGGGGTGGGTGCATACTACTTAGAAGACTTAGATGAAAAAGCTGTCCTTCGTCCATGGAATGTAAATAACCTGAGAATGTATTATTATTAATAAAAGTATTTCTCTGATTCAAATTTGAAGTCTATTATGATTACATGTCTTGCATTTCGGGGACCATCTAAGTGTTAGACAGAACCAAGGTCTTGCATGGTCCTCGGACTCAAACCTATGGGGAAACTAACTACTTCAAGAAAAATCTAAGTGTTAGACAGAACCAAGGTCTTGCATGGTCCTCGAACTCAAACCTATGGTGAAACTAACTACTTTCAATAAAGGCCTAAGCGTTAAACAGATTCCAGGCATTGTGTGACTCCTTGGGCCACAACCTTTGAGGAAATTAATGAGCTTGAGCGTTTCATCTAAGTCACAAATACAGCCAAAAGGGAGTCTGGCACCTCGGACCGCTTACCTTGTCCTCATTTGATAAAGATGTAAACAAATACAAGCCCATGAGCATCACTTAACGCACTCTAAGGTATTTTGAACTTAACTCCCCTACATAGTCAATAACTAACTATTTCCTTGATGTCAGTGAATCTTTAGAACATACCTATAAGTACCTTTGCACATTGTGCTGTGGCATTTGATCTTAGGATTTAAAGGCTTATCTTTATAAATGTTGCGCGCTTAGTATTTTTTACCAGTTATGATAACCAATTCATGAAGTATAGGATTCATATTATAAGGTTATACCCTTTGTAGCCTATTTAGCAAAAGCAAGTCGAGGTAATAAGGTGGCTCGATTATTAATCAAAGTCTAAGTGGAAATTGTCATTATGGACTTTACATTTTTTGGCTATTGTTTCAAAAATGGAAAAAAAGTCACACTGTTGAGACTGTTTAGATAATAGTCAAAGCACAAGTTATCTAAGTAGCGGAACCCATCATAGCCACAATTAACACATGAATAGGTACAAGCACACAAACAAATGTTGCTTTGATAAGTAATAAAGATTTATCCAAGTACACAAGCAGTATGCTACCTATGCTTAAGAACGAGATATTACATACATTCAGTCCAAGCGTTCCATTACAACAGTTTAAATGTCTTAAAAAAAATAAAATAAAAAATAAAAAAAAACATAAGGCAAAAGCACAACAGAGGCAACCTATTTCTTCAACTTGATCTTTCTTCCCCCCTTGGAAGGCTCGTTTGAAGCGACCTCAGGGTCCTTAAAGCTTTCACCCAGGGGAAGAACCTGTAAAGGCACTGCAAGGATAGTTGGCTCCTCGACATGAGGGGCCTGGGCATCAGCTGGGGACTTTATAGCATCTTGAGGTGCTTCTTGGTTAGGACCTTTGTCTGTTTCAATCACCCCAGAAGGCTCAGCTTCCTTGGCAGGCTCATTAGGAGCAATTATAACTAGAGTAGCTTCATGTTAAGTAGTCCCAACCTCCTCAGGAGCCACCTTAGCCTCAGAGTTAGAGGAAGCAGTTTTCCAGATGGCAAGAGGGTAGTATACATTCTCCACCTTCCACAGGTCAGATGAAGCCTCAACTCCAGCTTGTTTTAGGGCTTTATTCCAAACCTGGAAACAACAGAGCCTGCATACCCCAGGTACTTGAGCCTTGAGAGTGGCCTAGGTCTCTGCCACTCCCATGGCAAAAGCCTCCTCCTCGGCCTTCTCCTTAGAGCTGTCAGCTTCTACCCTGGCAAACTCTGCCTCCTCCTTGGCCCTCAAGGCTTCATCCCTGGCCCACTCCGCGACGTTCTTGGCCCCCTCAGCCTCGACCAACTTTTTCTTTAGATCAATGATTTGCTCCTTGGCAATCTTCAACTGGTCCTCTATCTCGAGTAAATGCCTCGTCTGGTCTTGGGCCTGTTTTTGAGTGCCAGCTAGGCCTGCTTCAACACTATCTCTGGCCCTTGTCATCTCCTTCAGCTCCTCCCTTACTTTCGAGAGATCGGCCTCGGAGATTTTAAGGGTCCACGCAGCATCCAAGCACTTGTCATGCTCAACCTCCAGGGCCCTGCTCTGGCTGTTGTCTGCCTCTTCCAATCTATAAGTGGCTTAAACAACCTGCCAATTGAAACAAGCGCACGATAAGTTGGAAACCAAAGAACAGAAATCAACAGAGTCACAAGTGCTAGAAGTCTTACCATGCCTAAGTATCTTTTAAGGTTGAGGACTACCTCCTGCCTCCTCAAGTTCCCCAACTCAGCCATATCGGCGGGGAGTAATAGTGACCGCTCCAACGCGTCGGCCACATAAGTGCCTTCACCCCCCTCGGAAGTCCCTGAGGGAAGCGTTGTCCATCAGAAGCTCTCCATGGAGCATTGGTGCAGGGAGCCAAGCCTGGAGCTCAGGCTGAGTGTCACCTCCTTTATCAAGGCCCTGGTGCCCGTCTTCTGTAGTTTTGAAGCTCACCGAGCTTCATCCCCTTCCTGGAAGGAGCGGGATTTATCAGCCTCTAAGGGCCTTTTGCCTTTAGGGTCCTTCTTCTGTTTAGGATCAGTAGGCTCGGGCCTTGGTGGCAGACTTGACTGAGGTGGAGGAGGTAGAAGCTTAGACTGGATGGAGGATGACCTAGTCTGAACAAGCTGACGCTTGGGTGAAGGAGGAGGAAGCTTGGATTGTGGCTTCCCCGGCGCGTCCTTCCCCGGTTGGCCCTCAAATAGGCTGGTTTGAGGTTGTCTCTTGAAACCCATCTCGGCCTGAGGAGAAATCCCTATTGATAGGAGGTCCACTTCAGTCAAATTGGGGTCACCTAAGTCACCAAAGGGATCCTCAGATAGGTTGACTTGGTCGAATGCACCAAACTTATCCTCGGATGGACCTAAATCAGCAACTTGTTCTTCCCTTTCTAGACTTCCCTCCTCGGCCTCTGCAGCTTGATGGGATGAAGAAGGACCTGCCAACAGAGTGCTTTCTGGGACAGGAGATCCTTCAAGAAGCAAGAACCCGTTTTCTGCTATGATGATCTTATGAAGCAGAGGATCTTTGGCTCTGATCACGTACTTCGGAGTCGAGAATGATTTGTGAATTGGATCGTACCCAAGGATCTTGTGAGCAACTCTAACTTGGTTGTCAGCTTCGTTCACAAAGACCTCCGCCCTAAGGATGGTTTCCAAATCTGCCCGGTTGACCAAGTGAAGGTGTCGCTCAAAGGCGTGTGGATCTACAAAAAAGAAAGCACATTTGTATTAGCAACCAAGCACTGCAAACTATGATATCACAAAAGATCAACCCTCTCCTATTCTGAATACCCCACCTGGTACCCCCTCCTCTGTTGGACAATGAAGGTCGTCGTGCCATTCCCCAAACACGATGAGAAAGTCCTTATTCAACCCTTTACTGGACTCAGAGAGGCACTGAATAAACCAGACCTTATCATCCCTCGTCTTCATATAATAGGATTTACACTTTAAATATTGGAGGTTGTAGCACCAGTTTACATCGTGATGGATTAACCCCAACCCCATTTTCTCGTTCAAAATGTCCACACAACCCAAGATCCTAAACACATTGGTGACACACTAGGCGGGAGCTAATCGAAAATGCCTAAGGTAGTCCCTTATCACCGGCCCCATAGGGATTCTCATACCACCTTCTATGAAGGTGATTATAGGAATCACCACCTCACCCTCTTGCCTCCTAAAATGCCACTCCTCTTATTCACAATATCTCAAACCTACATTACGAGGTATCCTATAATCGGCAATGAATTTCTCCATTGCCTCTTCAGACTCAACCAACTTCTTAAACCTACCCATCTCTAGAAATAGCTAAAAGACTCGAGGAAGGACAAAAGAAAGAAAGGAAAAAGAAGAAAAGAAGCTTAGAGGAGAGAAAACGTGAATTAGAGAGAGAGAAGAAAACTTACAGAAATGATGAAAAGTTCCTCGGACAGGCTTTATATGTTGAAAAGAGACGTAAGTTTGGTTGGAGATTTAATCGAACTCAAGATATGTGCGCAAGAACTCTTGAGTGTAAAAGTAAAAAGACGAATCGGTTCAAATGAGTATTTATACCTCCAATTAAAAATAATCGTTCGGATTTTCCCGCCCATAAAGTTAAAGAAATCCCCCCCCCCCATTAGATTACCATCACACCGTTGAATGTGGGGAGCACAGAGCCGCCAGAATTTAATGGGGGCGCGCTCCGTATACTGAAACGCTAGAAACGCACCTTGGACAGGCAAAAAGACTCTGGCACTGACAGAAGACAAGATTTGACATGCTATAACAAAGGCCCAAGGACATCAAAATCCTCCTCTCCGTCCTAGAATCATGACAGCAGGATTTTGAGGGGCTATTGTGGGGTAAAAGAATTTAGCAACCTCGATCCATTTCATACTAGGCCCAACGCCCATGCCAAGGAGGAGTAAATGTCCGAGGATGAACAAAGGAAGTCCAAATTGCCAAGAAACATCTCCAGGGACAATCCTGTCCTCGGCCCATCGAGATCATAGAAGGGAAGAGCGGCACACCATCAAAGGCAGCCTCCCAAAGCATCCCAAGAAAAAGAACAAGTTCAATAGGTCAGCCATGGAAACTTGGTGGAAGAGCAATTCAAGGCGAAACTGTCACCTCTGCATTAAATGCCCACAACTAACATTCTAGCCGCATTAATAAGGAAATGACCCCTGAACAGTGCTGCCTTGGTTGCTGTAACCCACAGAGGGATGGGGAAGGCGGCTGATGGGACAGGCACTTGAGTAGTGACCTGCATGATCAACAAATGAAAGGCCAAGATCAACTGAAAAGGAGTATATAATGTAAGAAATTCACCAGATCAAGTGGGAGGCAGAGAATACTGGAGCAATTGGGACCAGCTTTGAAACCTTTGTAACCCAGCACTGAAGAGATAATGAGAACTACAAGCTCCTAGGATAAGAACCGAGGAACAGAATTTCACACTTTAGTCCACGTCCTTGTTATTCAATCTACTCGTAACCATGTCTAGTTGTTGTAATCCTCACTAAGGCCTAGTTCTTAAACTTATTTTCTATAAATTCATTGTATTGGATTAGTTGGGCCTGAATCTATCCGTCCAATAGAAGAGGTGTCCAAACCGTGACCCTACAATTTATTTAAAAGAAATATTTTTATAAAATGATGTAATGGCAATTTTGTGAATAAAAAGGCATGTAATGGCATTGTAAAGGAAGCACCTTCCTGGAAACTTCTTTTCTACCCCTCCCAAATGTCATAAATGTCATCTCATTTTTTTTTTTTAACTCTTTTCATTCCTCTTCTCAGACTACTCAAGCATCTACAAATCTATAACACTCCTCCTTCATCTCATCTTCTTCACTCAACTTTCTTTTTTTTTTTAATCGGTTTTCTTTTCTAACGTCCGCACCATCAAATCCAAAAGAAGCTACTCAGTGAAAAAAAAATTCTTCATTTAGCTTAAAAATTCATATTGTGTTCGGAATGACGAAATTTCAGCCAGAATGCCAGTACAGGCCGAATTTTGGAACGAAATAGAATAGTGGGGTTACCTATACCGGAACGAAAAATTCCGATTGGAACAGAACTGTATTTAAAATGTTGATCCTATACTATGTTTAAAGAAATTTATGGAATAAGGAGGAAAATGACAAAAAGGGAGATGGGATTTTTTTTTTTTTTTTTTTTTTTGAGAAACTTTTGGTTTGGGTTTGTGCTCAGGTTTACTATTTTGGTTTGGTTTTGGATTGTGTTGCGCTTATGATACAGAGGAAGATGGGAGGAGAAAGAGTTGATCGGGTTTTTATAAGGAAGGAGAAGTAGTATTGGGGAGAAATAGTTATTAAAATCAGAATTTCTGTTTTATAATGCTGATGTTTTAAAAATAATGATGACGTGAAAAATTGTGGAAATTTCAAAGGTTTTGGTTTTATGTATATATATATATATATATAATCATTCATTTAATTAGAAACGAGTTCTAAAATTATATCATAATAACTCACTTAGATATTATTTCTCAAAAAAAAATATATATATATATATATATATATATATATAAAAGAGAATTCTTGATTAAAGTCGTGCACGGGACTTTCACTAGTGCCAACTGCCAAGTAAAACACTACGGTGAAGAAATCATTTTGTTTTGATGTTGGGACCCACGCAGAAACTAGTGCTTTAGATGCAATCAGGAGAAACAAGTTGAGCAGATAATAAATTCATATTGCCTGCACTGGATTGTTTGTCACCAAGCTAAGCCCTTAAGCCAGTAGTCCATATCATCTTTAAACTTTAATATAAACATTAAGAAGAAGAAATTGCAAATCACAAAGCCCCACCTCCAAATCGTCACTGCAAAGGTCATTAGTACTACTGCCAAATCTTCTTTAGTAATTTTATTACTATATAAAATTTTATAATTTTAATTATTTTATGTGACAAATTGTAAGTGGTTGTTTATTACTTTTATGAAGACTCACCATTTACAGTTTGCCAAGTGCACCAGTTGTGCTCCTAAAAATTTTGCCTCTATTTTTTTAGCCTTGCCCATCCTCACAAGCATTGGTCCTTCTATATAAATCTCACTGATCTCAAGCACAAAACATCTAATATGTTTTTGCTTAGAATATTCACAACCCATATATTGCAAATAATCATGGCAAAGCAACAGCAAAGCCACATTGTCATAGTCACATATCCCGCACAAGGTCATATAAACCCTGCCCTCCAATTCGCCATACACCTCATTCGCTTGGGAGTGCAGGTCACCTTCTTCACCACCGTTAGTGCCCACCGTCGCCGCATGATCAAAAACCCTCCTCCTAATGGCTTGTCGTTTGCCACCTTCTCTGATGGCTACGATGACGGAGTTATACCTGTGGACGACATTGGTAAACGATGGGATCAACTCAAACGCAATGGCTCCAAAACTCTCGCTAACCTCATTGTCTCCACCGCCAATAAACAACACATAGTCTACACACTGCTTCTACCTTGGGCTGCTGACGTGGCTCGTGAACTTCACCTTCCTTCCACGTTTCTTTGGATTCAACCTGCCATGGTTTTTGACATATATTACTACTACTTCAACGGTTTTGCCGATGTTATCAGAAACTACAACAATGACTGCCCCTCATCTTCAATAGAGTTACCGGGACTACCATTACTCACGGCTAGCCGTGACCTTCCCTCCTTTTTGCTTGCTTCCAACCCTTACACTTATGCTCTCCCACTATATCAAGACCACCTTGAAGTGCTTGAAAAAGAGAGCAATCCGAGAATTCTAGTGAATACCTTTGATGCACTAGAGCCTGAGGCCTTGAAGGCGATTGAAAAGTTTAATTTGGTTGCAGTTGGACCGCTACTTCCATCAGATAAGTCATTTGGAGGAGATGTTTCCAAAGACTACATCGAATGGCTCAACTCTAAGCCTGAATCATCGGTTATTTATGTTTCATTTGGGAGCTTAGCAGTCTTAATGAAGCAACAAATGGAGGAAATTGCATGCGGACTGTTGAGTTGTGGGAGGCCCTTCTTGTGGGTCATAAGAGCTAAGGAAAATGAAGAAGAAGAGAAGTTGAGTTGCAGAGAGGAATTAGAACAAATGGGAATGATAGTGCCATGGTGTTCCCAGGTGGAGGTTTTGTCTCATCCTTCACTAGGATGCTTCGTGACACATTGTGGGTGGAATTCAACTTTGGAGAGTTTGGTTTCAGGGGTTCCGATGGTAGCATTTCCACAGTGGTCTGATCAAGGGACAAATGCGAAGCTAACTGAAGATGTGTGGAAGACAGGAGTGAGGGTGATGGTGAATAAGGATGGGATTGTTGAAGGTGATGAGATTAAGAGATGTTTGGAATTGGTTGTGGGAGATGGAGAGAGAGGGGAAGCAATTAGAAAGAATGCCAAGAAATGGAAGGAGTTGGCTATGGAGGCTGCCAATGAATTTGGTTCCTCCTATAACAATCTTAAAGCTTTTGTGGATGAGATTGGCGAAGGTAATGCCATTGTTAAAAGAGTGTAGGTTTGCTGTTGAAATAAAAGAAGTGTTTGTTTTTACATCCACACTTATATGTTAAAATATGTATATTTTTGCATATTAATTGTGAATATGGATATAAAATAGTAGAAATAAACAAGTGTAAGATATATGGTTGATTTATGTTTTTTGCCATTGTCTTGTCTTGTCTGTCTCTATCGTTACTAGGTTGGCAAATCATCTAACTATCTAAGTAGTTTGGAAAATATATAATTATGGTTTGGTTTGTGCAATAACTATATGCATATTACGTCTTCTAAACAACATTTGTGGACCTCACATTTTGTATTATAAAATTGGTTGGTAGCAATTAGCCAATTACATCTTAATGAAATTTCTTGTGCGTCACTATCTAAGAGTACTAAGCAAAATTTGTTTCTATCCCAAAAGTTAAAAAATAAAAGATTAAGCAAATCCTATTTGTGATTTTTTTTTTTTTTAATGGAAAATGTCACTTCTAGAACATACAAATACATAACCAAAAGTGTAAAAAAATAAAACAAAAGGTTAAGAAAATCCTACTTGTGAATTTATTTTAAATGAAAAATGTCACGACAAGGGTGGTAACTAATAACTATGAAGACAATGAATAACTCAAAAGATTGTCTTGAAAGAAAAAATAATTATTTATTATGCACACCGAACCTATATATGTAGATAATTGAAGAAATGGATCCGGCCCATTCATATCTCATATATTTTTTTCCCATTTGAGCTCTCTCTGTAGGGGAAAAATACCCACATGCCCCCTGAACTTTGGAGTAGTGGACATGATACCTCCCTGAACTTTATGTTGGTCAATTTACTCCTTAAACATTCCACAACTGCCAAATCAATACATCAATTAGTCTAATGTTAAAACACTAACAGAAGTGGCAAATGAGACTCATGTGAACTTAAAAAAACACAATCCCAAAAATTTGAGACATGATAGAAAGAAGAAAGAAGAAAGAAGAGAGACGGATGGACCTAGCCGTTACAATGGTGTTGCCAAAGATGATTTTGATTTGGGGATTTAGGGTTGCAGGGACTTTGATTTGGGGAAGGGGCTGTTTAAATTATTGGGAAGAATGGAGTTTTTGGTCTTTTAAGTTTGTGTCACTTAAGCAATACACATGTACAAGTCACAAGATTCATATTTCCATCCAACTTAATTGTAAAACTAACATTAGGGTACAAAGTTTAACAATGGTCATAGTTTATGGTGTAAATTGTGCATTCGAATAGTTTATGATGCAAAATATAATTTATTATATAGTTTAAGATAGTAAAATGTAATTTCTCTTAACATTAAGAAAGAGTTCATTCGAAATTTATTATAATATTTTCAATACGGTATTTATTGTAGCTATCACCATCAACCCGGTGATGTACGGAGAACAACAACGCTCCACCACTAGCCATTAAGATAGAAATCTTTGCACACAAATATTTGCTAGATGACCACCCACCATTTTGATCACGTGATCTAAGAATGAAACATGATAGGTTTTTAGACTCCTTAAAACAACAATTGAATTAACCTAGTTAATTAGCCAAGTGATTAACTTAGTCCAATTCATGCAAATCTAGGTTAACACAATTATATAATCATATCAAACATATAAAGTAGCGGAAAAATAAATAATACAGTGATATGATGACCCAGGAAACCACACGGTAAAAACTTGGGGAGGATTTGACCTAGCTATCCTCAAGGTAAACCTGAATCCACTATGAAAAAATCGAAGTTCATACAAAAGGACTTACAAGTTCCCCACTTGACTTCCTAATGCTACCCACCAGTAGAACTTACTGACACGACCACATGCAAACTCCGAATCCACGGACTCCTTCTTTCTTGGATTCTCCAATCAGCTACAAGCACCCACACTTGTTATTCTTTAAACTCCAATGGCAACAACCGAGTTGATCATCAAGATGTTGAAGTAATCTCTACCTTGAAAACCCTAAGCTTTGTGTAAAGGAAAGCTCCTCTAGATCTCACAAGAGATTTACACAAAACAGAAAAGTATGAGCAACAATACAATAGGAGCAACTCTAAAAACGTGGCTAGGGTTTTGCCTTATATACCTAGGGCAAAAACATAAAACCCTAAACGTTTAATGAGGTAGGGCTGAGTTGGAAATTCTGCAGAAAAACAATCTGGCCGACTTTCGATCGATCGAGTCTATCCTTCGATCGATCGAGCCAGGCCGAAAGTCACAAAGACTTCTGCAGCCTCTCGATTCCAACTTTACAATAGTTAAACAATTTTGAGCAAGCCTAAACAAAACTAAACATATTGTTTTGATCATGGTTTGCCAACATTACACATTAGAGTTCTAAATACATAAAATTCTAAGTCTTTAGAACCTAACAAAACGTTGTACACCATTTTTTTTTTCCTCCTTTGCTTTTCCACGTGAAAGAAATGGTTTGCAAATGTGAGTTTGTATAGTCTTAAGCCAAGATCGGAATATTTATTACGCATGCAAGGGTTTTGTTATTATGCTGTGATTTTGTTTCCATATTAAGCAAAAGTAGGGAGCTGCTGATGAAATGGTTGGTTTGGTTATATAACGAAGTTGAGCCAAGTCATATTGGGCTATGATATTCAAGTGAGAACATTAAAATTTGGAGTTGCAGCATGGACTTTTTTTTTTTCAGTTTAGTTGCAACATGGACATAAATGCACACGTCGTCATGTTTATATATGATGAATTGAAGGCTGGACAAGGGAACTAATGCAGCCACAACTCACAAGGGCTGGTTGGAAATGATGAGATTGGCAATTAATCTTCTGTTAGAAGGTCTTGTTTAAGTAAGGAGAGGAATATCAGCTCATTGGGTAAAGTTTTGCAATTTACTGTCAAGATAGTAAGAAGAATGACAGAGGCAAAGATAAAGGAAAGAAGAAAATCATCAAAGATCAAGACAAGCCTAAACGACAGTATTGATATATAATTGTTATGTAGCAATTTGTATAAAACGGCATGTAGTTTACAGTTACTGTACATATGTTAAGTATTAAGTGTGTGGATGGCACGTGTGAAGGGATGGTTAGTTTTATTAAGTTTTGGAGGGAAAGTCTGTTAGTTAGTTACTTCCCCTGTTTTTCATTTTCTGTTGTATATATATGTTGGAAAAATAGCATAGAGTGAATAAGAAATTGATGTTTTCTACGTTCACTTGAAGATGTTATTATAAGTGGTGAAAATCATTGAGTCCCACATTGGAAATGATAGAAAATATGAGGTTTGGGCTGGATATTGGATTGGGCTTTAGGCATGTGTGGACTAGGCTCACTTATCCAATTAATAATAATATTTTATTATTTTAATTATTGAGTCAGTTATTGAGTCAATTAGTCTGTGTACGGCAATTATCACTGAAACAGTATCCCTGTTCAGTAACGAATAAGTTCTTATAGTCCCTCATTCATGAATAGAACTTTTTCAGAAAAAACTCTCAGAGAGAGAATATTTTTTGTTCATTCATTTTGTGTCAAAGAGAGAGAAAGAGGCATTGAGTAGTTCACAGAGCACGACCTTGTGTGCTTCGTTTTCGTGCTGAAGATCATTTTATCCCAAGAGGCAGATGTCCACGAATCTCAAAGCACCACAGTGATTGTGTGAGGGGCAAAATCTGCTTTAAGGAGATTGTGTAAAACACAAGACTTGATCTCAATTGTTCATCATTTCACGCATTTGGTCTGTGAGTCTTTAATTATTTGTAGATTTCTATTTACTTATATTCAATATTTATTTATTGTTTTTGCCTATTATATCTATTTGTGTTATTACTTATTCTTAGATCGGTGTATTGTTCCTTTTGCTTTATCACAAAACTAAATTGTTGAAATATATCCAAAAATATATACATAATTGTATCATCTCGTTTCCAATCAATGCAATGCAATTTTTCATTCCAAAAACTTCTATGTTTTCCTAAATGGTATTAGATCAATTTTTGGCTTCCACTTAGTTTCTCAAACAAGATTTTCAACTCTTCTCTTCCAAAAGTTAGGTTTTTCTTCTTCAAAGTTTTGAAGCTTCATCAATGGCTTCCTCTGATCAAGCATCTGCATCTACAATCATTACTATAAATGAATTGCATCCATTCTTTCTTCATCACGCTGAGAGTCCTGGTGCAATACTCGTATCCCAACCACTGATTGGAGGAGAGAATTATCCTACATGGGCACGATCAATGGAGAGAGCCCTCAAAATCAAGAACAAGTTCTAGTAGATTGAATGATCTGTTTCTCTAATTCAGCTATGGAGAAAGTTCCTCTCTTGGTTCAAAGTTGGGCACGATGCAATGACATTGTGGTTTCTTGGATCATCAATTGTGTTTCCCCTAAAATTGCAACTAGCATGGTGTATCGTAATACTACTAAGGAAGTTTGAAAGAAACTTCAAAACATGTTTTCTTAAGGTAATGGACCTAGGGTTTATCAATTGCAAAAGGATCTTGCAAGCTTCTCTCAAGGAGAGCTCTCTATGAGTGATTACTTCACTAATCTCTCAATTTTATGGGATGAGATATAGAATTATGAGCCACTTCCTCTCTGTTCATGTGAGAAGTGTGTGTGCCATGTGAATGAGAAGATTTCTAATCTTCATCAAAGAGAAGCAATTATGCAGCTTCTGATGGGTCTCAATGATTCTTTCTCCCACATTCGAGGTCAAATTCTGTTAATGAATCCTAATCCATTAGTTGACAAGGTGTACTCTTTGTTGATTCAAGATGAAAAACAAAGATTAGTTGGCCAGGGCAGCAACAATGGTCCTTATGTTGAATCCACAACTCTTGCAACAAAGGCAATGAATCTTGATTCCAAGACCTTTAAGAAAGGCCTACTTGCAGCTACTGTGGATTGCGTGGTCATACCATGGAGAAATGTTACAAACTCCATGGGTATCCTCCTGGACACAAAACTAAGCCAAGGGCCAATCAAGTCTCATCTCTTGATAATAATCAAAAGCCTGTTGTTATTACCACACAACAAGCTTTTTCTTTCACAATGGAGCAATGTCAGAAGTTACTTGCTATGATTGGAGGGGTTGATGCTCAAAATAACATTGTTGCTATGGCTAATAATGTTTCCTTCAATCAAGCTTCAACTTCTCAGTCAACACCCCTAGCAAGTAATCTCAAGCACTCCATTTTCTTTGCTAAACTTATGAATAGAACTACTTTTGGTAATGATACATAGGTCACGGATACAGGAGCAAGTGATCATATAGTATGTTCTATCTCACTTTTTCAATCTTACACAACTGTTTCTCATTGTGTTGTTGAACTGCCTAATGGTGAATCAGCACATGTCACTCACATTGGCATTGCTAAGCTTTCCAATTCTCTTATTTGTGTCTTGTGTTTTTGTCTCAATTTTGTTTCATTCAGGACCTTTCTTGCTGGAAGACGATTGGAGTGGGTGAGGTCCAAAATGGTTTGTACTTGCAACAGAAATTCACTTCTAGGACTACACCTTCTCTATCAGATCATCTTTCCACCAGCAAGACTTTCAAGTCAACTTTTTCAACTTCTATTTCAAATAAAGACATGTCAATTCTGTGGCATTTTAGATTAGGGCATCCTTCTTTGAGTAAGATGACAATTTTACAGAATGTGTTGCCTTCTTTCTCTGCAAAATGTACTGATGTTTGTACCGATGTTTGTACCATTTTCCCTTTGGCTAAGCAAAAGAGATTGTCTTTTCCTTCTTATAAAAATTTGTGTAATGAACCTTTTTCTTTGATTCATGTGGATGTATGGGGTCCATATTCTATCTGTACTCATGATGGTTTTAAGTTTTTCCTTACCATTGTTGACGATGCCACTAGGTCTACTTGGGTGTATCTCATGAAAGCTAAATCAGATGTTAAACATCTTTTAATCTCATTTTATAACATGATTTTCACCCAATTTAACACTGTTATTAAGACAATCAAATCAGACAATGCTCCTAAGCTTTCCTTCCCTCATTTCTATAGTGTTTATGGCATTGTACATCAAAAGAGTTGTGCTTATACACCACAGCAAAACTCTGTGGTAGAAAGGAAGCATCAACATCTTTTGAATATTGTTAGATCTCTCAAGCTACAGTCTAATCTCCTTTCAGCTTATTGGGGTGATTGTATTCTCACAGCCACCTATCTCATTAATAGATTGCATGTACCCTTGTTAAATCACAAATCTCCTTTTGAGCTTCTTTTTCTTAAACAACCTTCTTTCAATCATCTTAGAGTGTTTGGTTGTTTATGTTTTGTCTCTAGTCCTTCTATTCATAGGTTAAAGTTTGATTCTAGAGCTATTCCTTGTGTTTCCTTGGTTATCCTTTCAATATGAAAGGTTACAAAGTACTTAATCTTCACACTAGGAAAATTTCAATCTCTAGAGGTGTTGTTTTTCATGAATCTATATTTCCCTTTTTTCCTTCTTACAAATCCTTGTTGTCTGACTCACCTCCCTTGTCATTACCTTTATCTAGTTTTTTTCATCCTAATTTTGACCCTTCATCTTGTCCTATGTCTATTTCTGCAGATACTCCTCTTTCTTCCTCATCTCATACAAACAACCCTTCTACAGACTCATCTACATCTCCATCTTCTATTTTAATTATTCTTTACCAATTCCTTTGGATTCTGATCAGTCCAATTCACTTCCTGATTAGTCCAATTCTCTTCCTGTTGTTCAACATGATCAGTCTACTCCATCTGATCATTCCTCTATTCCTATTGATCAGTCTACTCCATCTGATCCTTCCTCTATTCCTATTCCTATTCCTATTGTTCAACCTACACACTCCACCACTCCTCTTCCCTCTATACAACCTCTTAGAAAATCCACTAGGATTAGTCATAAACCTGCCTATTTAGATGCTTATCAGTGTCATTAAGTTTCTTCTAACCTTGAGTCTTAGGTTCCTTCCAGCACTGCCTACCCTTTATCTTCATATTTGTCTTCTCACAGACTAACACCTAAACACTTGCATTTCTGTAATGTGATTTCCTCAATTGAGGAACCCAAATTCTATCACCAAGTAGTTCAGGATCCCAAGTGGAGGGAGGCTATGGCTGCTGAGATATCTACTCTTGAAGCTAACCATACTTGGACCCTCACTCCTCTTCCACCTCATAAGAAGACCATTGGCTATAAATGGGTGTATAAGGTGAAATATAAGTCTGATGGGAGTGTGGAGAGGTATAAGGCCAGATTAGTAGCTAAAGGTTTCACTCAAAAGGAGGGTCTTGATTACCTTGAGACTTTTTCTCCTATTGCAAAATTGGTTTCTGTCAAATTCCTTCTTGTAGTAGCTGTTGTGCAAGGCTGGTATTTTTGTCAACTTAATGTCAACAATACCTTCCTTCATGGTGATTTAAAGGAAGATGTGTATATGGATCTTCCACCATGCTTCCACAACAAGGGGGGCCTTGTATGCAAGCTTGCTAAATCCTTATATGGTCTGAAACAAGCTTCCAGACAATGGTTTGCCAAATTCTCCACTACTTTACTCCTACTAGGATCCACACAATCTAGAGCTGACTATTCTCTGTTTACTAAGAATAATTCTACTTCCTTCATTGTCCTTTTAGTATATGTTGATAATATTTTAATTGCTAGTGACAATAAGCAGGTAATGGATGAATTGAAGGTTTTGCTAAATCAGCAATTCAAGTTGAAAGACTTGGGTGAAGTGAAATTCTTCTTGGGTCTTGAAGTGGCAAGGATAGCAAGTGGTATCAATTTGTGTCAAAGGAAGTACACACTGGAACTATTAAGTGATGCTAGCATAATGGGGTGTATGCCAACAAAGATACCAATGGATCCAAATCTCAAGCTCAATAAATATGAAGGAAAAGAATTACAAGATCCTAGTTCCTATAGGAGGTTAATAAGAAGACTCTTGTACCTAACTATAACCAGACTTGATATCACCTTTATTATGAACAGATTGAGCCAATTCATGGCACATCCTAGAGAACCACACTTAAATGTAGCCAATAAGGTCTTGCAATATCTCAAGGCAACACCAGGTCAAGGATTGTTCTTTTCAAGAAAATCAGAATTGCATCTGAAGGCTTTTACAGATGCAAACTGGGCTTCTTGCCTTGACACTAGAAGGTCTGTGACTGATTTTTGTGTTTTTCTTGGTGACTCTCTGATCTCATGGAAGTCCAAGAAGCAACAGAAAGTGTCACGATCCTCAGCAAAATCAGAGTATAAAGCCATGGCAGTAGCAATTTGTGAGGTTATTTGGCTTTTATATCTACTTAGTGATATCCAAATAAAGCACCCTCAAGCAGCTCTTTTATTCTCTGACAGCCAAGCAGCTCTTCACATAGCTGCAAATTCAATTTTTCATGAAAGAACCAAACACATTGAAATCGATTGTCACCTTGTGAGAGACAAAGTTTTGGAAGGTTTTATCAGAATGCTACATGTTAAAACAAATTCACAAATTGCAGATTTGTTGACAAAGGCTTTGAATGCACAACAGTTTTCTTTGCTTGTGTCCTAGTTGAATATGGTCAATATACATGCCCCTCTTCCACTTGAGGGGGGGGGGGTCAAGATAGTAAGAAGAATGACAAAGGCAAAGATAAAGGAAAGAAGAAAATCATCAAAGATCATGACAAGCCTAAACAACAGTGTTGATTTATAATTGTTATGTAGCAGTTTGTATAAAACGGCATGTAGTTTACAGTTACTGTACATATGTTAAGTATTAAGTGTGTGGCTGGCACGTGTGAAGGGATGGTTTGTTTTATTAAGTTTTGGAGGGAAAGTCTGTTAGTTAGTTACTTCCCTATTTTTCATTTTCTGTTGTATATATATACATAATTGTATCATTTCATTTCCAATCAATGCAATGCAATTTTTCATTCCAGAAACTTCTCTATTTTCCTAATATTTACCTTGGGCAAGCTAGAAGAGAATTTAAAGCTATAACTTTGAGGTGCCTTAGATCTCTCAATTTCACAATTTTATTAGCATCATAGGTGCTTATTGGCCCTTTAGTAAACTCTTTTACAAAATCAAGGATGGGAATTCCACATTTGGATTGTGAAGCATGAAATTGTTGCCTTCACATTGCCCCTAATTAGCCTTATTGATACGTTGCAAAGTTATGCAATTGCTGCTGAGAATTCCATATATGACTGAAATTGACAAGATACTAATAGCTCTCATTTTTAAAAGTTTAGAAATTAATAATGCTCAGTGAAACTTTTGAAATCAAAATTTCAAAAATGCTTAGTCGATAAACTTCTGGAATCAATAGTATATTTCAACCAAAAAAAAAAAAAAACAATGAAAAATTTTGAGTGCCTCTATAATAATCATAGAACATACAATCCATATCAACTAATCGATGATTAGCCATAACGAGATGCCTTGACGCCACCGGCTTCTCTTTCTCACAATTCATAT
Source organism: Quercus gilva (assembly GCA_023621385.1). NCBI lineage: Eukaryota > Viridiplantae > Streptophyta > Magnoliopsida > Fagales > Fagaceae > Quercus > Quercus gilva. Next base: position 45,922,924 of record CM042478.1, on the reverse strand, counting down.
CAACAAATCGATGGTCAGTCATAACAAGATGTCTTGATGCCAACAGGTTCTCTTTCTCACAGCATATTATCTAGGAAACATATTTTTTTTCATACTAGTTCACATCTACTATTTCACATATATTTCTACAATTGATAATGCAAAAATATTTAAATTTAAAAAATAAAAAATAAAAAAAAAATAAAAAAAAAGACTACATTTTAACCCATAAAAGTGAATATAAATGTATGAGAATGAAAACTTGTTATATGTCTATAGAACCTAAGGATAAAAGCTATTACACATCACATGAAAAATTAATTGAAATTGTGTCACTATTTTCAAACCGAGTGTGTGTAATAATCACTACTCATAACCTAATTGTACATCTCATGCTTCCATTTGGCCCTCAAAGGCTCAAATTCTTGCCCAATACAATCATATATTATATAATAAAAGTTTGGCTTAGAAGCCGTGATTGCACCAAGTGATTGTACCAAATTACAGCAATATTTTGAATAAAAACAATTTTTAGAAAACATGCAACATGCATAAAATTTTCAATTGATAGAAACAACTTATTTCTTCTAATAAATTTCTTTATAAATGTTTTAACAAAACATGTAACATGCATCAAAGTTTCAATTTATAGAGGCAACAACTTATTTGTTCTTATCAATATCTTTAAATAAATCATATCATATAATATATAATAAAAGTTTGGCTTAGAAACCATGATTGCGCCAAGTGGCTTCAACAAATTATAGGAATATTTTGGATAAAAACAATTTTTTAGATAGAGACAACAATTTATTTGTTCTTTCTTTAGATAAAGTAACAATAAATGTTTAACAAAACATGCAACATGCATTTTAGATAAAATAACAATGAGTGTTTTAATAAAAACATGCAACATACATCTAAGTTTCAGTTGAAATAGAAAAAAACTTATTTGTTCTTATCAATTTCTTTAAATAAAAGTAACAATAAGTGTTTTAACAAAACGTGCAATATGCATCTAAGTTTCAATTGATAGAGATAACAACTTATTTATTCTTATCAATTTCTTTAGATAAAATAATAAGGGCAAATAACACTCCCCTCCCTTGAGGTTTGGAAGAATGACACTCACCCCCAAACTTAAAGGAAAAAAACATTTTCCCCCCTTTGACATTTATTTATCTAAACTCTGTTAAATTGATGTTAAAAATGTTGTGCACTAACATATCCTTTGGTTAAGAATGTATTCCCAAAATTGCCCTCAATTTATTCTCAACTTATTCCATCAAAAGTCCATATTTTTAGCTGCTTTTCTAATTTAACGTTAGATGGTAAAGAATAAGCTTTTGTGAGTTTGTTCGTCAATCAATCAAATTGACATCAAAATTGGAATATTCCATTACTAATATTAATAGAAGGGGGGGGGGGAGTGTTATTTTTTTTTAAATCTCAGGGGGGGAGTGTTTTTTCCTTTCAAGTTTGGGGGTGAGTGTCATTTCTCTAAACCTCAAGGGAGGGGAATGTTATTTGCCCAAATAATAATAAGTGTTTTAACAAAACGTACAACATGCATCTAAGTTTCAATTGATAGAGACAACAACTTATTTATTCTTATCAATTTCTTTAGATAAAGTAATAATAAGTGTTTTAACAAAACATGTAACATGCATATAAGTTTCAATTGATAGATAGATAAAGTAACAATAAGTGTTTTAACAAAACATGCAACATGCATATAAGTTTTAGAAATTTAAATACTACTCCAACTAAAAATCTATTATAAAAATTTCAAAACTTAAATATATATATATATATATATTCACTAATATATATTTCACAATTTTTGCTACAATTATCTTTCGTGGCAAAGTGTAACGGGCTATCTATCACTTTCACATGGACCAACTACTCATAATTTGCCACGTACACGAGTTGTACTCCTAAAATTCTTTGCTCTATTTTTAAGCAATGCCCATTTTCACATGCATTGGTCCTTCTATATAAATCTCACTGATCTCAAGCACAAAACAGCTATTCTGTTTTTGCTTAGAATATTCACCCATATATATCAAAGTATCAAATAATCATGGCCAAGTAGCAGCAAAGCCACTATGTAATCTTCACATATCCAGCGCAAGGCCATATAAACCCTACCCTCCAATTCGCCGAACGCCTCATTCGCTTAGGAGTGCATGTCACCTTCTTCACTACCATTGGAGCCCATCGTCGCAGCATGATCAAAAGCCCTCCTCCTAACGGCTTGTCGTTTCCCACCTTCTCTGACGGCTACGATAACGGAGTTGTACCTGTGGACGAGCGTGATAAACGATGGGATCAACTCAAGCGCAATGGCTCCAAAGCTCTCGCTGACCTCATTGTCTCCACTGCCGATAAACAATGCATAGTCTACACAATGCTTCTACATTGGGTTGCTAATGTGGCTCGTGAGCTTCACCTTCTTGCCGCCCTTCTTTGGATTCAGCTTGCAATGGTTTTGGACATATGCTACTACTATTACACTGGTTTTGCCGATGTTATTGGGAACGACAGCAATGACCGGCCCTCCTGTTTGATACAGTTACCGGATCTGCCATTATTACTTGCTACTCGTGACCTTCCCTCCTTCTTGCTTGCTTCAAACCCTTATGCTTTTGTACACCCTATATTCCAAGCCTAACTTGAAGCGCTTGAAAAGGAGAGCATTCCTAGAGTTCTAGTGAATACCTTTGATGCACTAGAGCCCGAGGCTTTAAAAGCGCTTGAAAAACTTAATTTGGTTGCAGTTGGACCACTAGTTCCAAATGCCATTTTGGGTGGAAGAGATCCATGTAATGGCTCCAACGATTACATTGAATGGCTCAACTCTAAGTCTGAATCATCGGTCATTTACATTTCATTCGGGAGCTTATTGGTGTTAAATAAGCAACAAATGGAGGAAATTGCACGCGGATTGTTGGATTGTGAGAGGCCCTTCCTGTGGGTCATAAGAGCTAAGGTAAGTGGTGAAGAAGAGAAAGAAGAAGAGAAATTGAGTTGTAGAGAGGAATTAGAACAAATGGGAATGATAGTGCCATGGTGTTCCCAAGTGGAGGTTTTGTCACATCCTTCACTAAGATGCTTTGTGACACATTGTGGGTGGAATTCAACTTTAGAGAGTTTGGTTTCAGGGGTGCCAATGGTAGCATTTCCACATAGGCTTGATCAAGGGACAAATGCAAAGCTAATTGAAGATGTGTGGAAGACAGGAGTAAAGGTGATGGTGAATAAGGATGGAATTGTTGAAGGTGATGAGATTAGGAGATGCTTGGAATTGGTTGTGGGAGATAGGGAGAGAGGGGAAGCAATTAGAAGGAATGCCAAGAAATGGAAGGAGTTGGCTATGGAGGCTGCCAACGAAGTTGGTTCTTCTTCCTATAACAATCTCAAAGCTTTTGTGGATGAGATTGGTGAAGGTAACATCGGTGTTAAGTGAGTGTATGTTTGCCGTTGAAATAAAAGTGTTTGTTTTTGCACCCACTTTCATATATTAAAATGTGTATATTTTTTGCATATTAATTGTGAATATGGATATAAAATAGTGGAAATAAATTTTCTATGGCCGTTGATTTATGTTTTTGATCACCTTTGTTTTCTCAAATAAAAAAAAAAAAAAAAAGTTTTTCACCTTTGTCTTATCTTGTCTTTCTTTATTGTTACTAGGTTGGCAAATCAGCTTAAGCAGTTTTGGAAAAATATATAATTATGGTTTGGTTTGTGCGATAGTTATATGCATATTACGTCTTCTAAACATTTGTGGACCTCCCCCTCAAAAAAAAAAAAAAAAAACATTGTGGACCTCACATTTTGTAATATAAAATTGGTTGGTAGCAATTAGCCAATTACCTCTTAATGAAATTAATTTCTTATACTTCACTATCTAAGAGTACTAAGCAAAACCTGTTTCTATCCCAAAAGTTAAAAAAAATAAAATAAAAGATTAATCAAATCCTACTTGTGAAATTTTTTTTTATAATGGAAAATGTCACTTCTAAGTTTGAACATACTAATACATAAACAAAAGTTAAAAAAAAAATAAAATAAAAGATTAAGAAAATCCTACTTGTTAATTTATTTTAAATGGAAAATGTCACGACAAGGGTGGTAACTATAAAGACAATTAATAACTCAAAAGATTCTCTTGAAAGAAAAAATAATGGTTTATTATGCACACCAAATCTATATAATTATATATGTAGATAATTGAAGAAGATGGATCCGGCCCATTCATATCTCAAACCTTTTGCCATTTGAGCTCTCCCTGCCGCCTTCTTTCTTTCTTAATGAATGAATTTCTTAGAAATAAAATTTCCACTGAAAAATAAAATTCAAGGAATCAACAAACGAAATTGAAATGGGGATACAATTTCAATCTCTTTTTTTTTCTTTTCTTTTTCTTTTTTTCCTTCTATTGTTAATCAACTTGATTTTTACAAATTCAGAAAAATAATAATAATAATAATAATAAAATTAAACTCCATTTTCACAAAAACCACCACAAACCATCAGAAATTCAAGACATATAGAGAAGGAAATTTTTGAATTTATATGTTGCACACTCGCACTAGAGAAATTTAAGTTTGCGTAGTTCCACTGTATTCTTTAGTATAGAACTCACCAAGAATATTGTCCTTTGTGGATAAATAAGTCACCAAAAATGCCAACAACAAAAATCCATACATGGGCATCCAATAAATTAGCCTTCTCTTCCCTTTTGGCTGAGCATGGAGGCATTGACACAGCTCATTTGTCAAATGCTTTAGTTGTGTAACTAAAATTAATTCAAAATTATAAGTTATTTATGTAATACACCGCTATGTACGGTCCATTACTAACTAGGTTTTATATATATATAACCTGATGAGCATATTTTTATACTGTTTTTATTTAAATATTTTGTATGCAAAGATCTTGAACCTAAAAAATTGTAATTAAGCTGAACAATCTCATGCACCTATCTTCATTCAATTTAAGAGATACTATTAAACCAATCTATTCTTTTTATTTTGTGTTGTATTTAATATAAGTTCACGTACAATGATTATGAATTGATTTTGTATATGTAGTGTTCAATAGTGATTTTCAAAATTGTACTCGTAATAGTAATGTAATGAGAAATTTGGCGTAATTAATATCATGAAAATTGTAAGAAAAAACCATTTTAGTACCTCAAAATCAAAAACAGAGCCAAGACTTGTAGTTAGGACGACGACTTTACTGCTGATTGTGTGCAGTGGCTTAGCCGCTGAGTTTTTTTTTTTTTTTTTTTTTTTTTTTTTTTTTTTTTTGTGACTTTGATGTGTATTGTTGGGTGAGGACATTTATTTTGTTTGAAATTTTTTAAAAGATCGGATTTTTTGTTTTGGGTAAAATTGATTAATTAGACTTAATTTTTTTTTAGCTTCACTATTGGCAATTTTCGTTGTTGGGCTAATTTTTTTGGCCTTGTATATTTTGTTTAAAATTTTAAATTTATAGATTTTTTATGGTCTTTTAAAAGAAGAAAATGCTAGAACTACAAATTTTTTTACAAATTGCTAATGTGGTGAGTAATTATTGGTAAGTAAAAAAGTGGTGTAAGTGGTGGGCCTATATACGAATCAATAAGAATTTGCTACCTCAATAGTTTGTAAAAATATTGTAGAAAAATTTGTGGATATAACATCACTCTTAAAAAAATTAATGATATTATTAAGGGGCAAAGTGTAATTTTAAAGAACAAAATTGCTAAAATTAATACTGTAGGGTCTAAATTTGTTGGGCCAAGCACCAACACTCTATATGATGAGCCCACCAAATTTCCCACAATAAATTTGTAGAGAATGGGTTAAACAACTGGGCTAATGGTGGATTTAGCAACAGTCCAGATGAACAAAACCAATAATAAAGAAAAAAGGATTGAGTCAGGCCTTCAACAAGATAAATCCCTGTAGTCCGAAGAGGTTTTCTATTTAAAGGCTTAGTGAATACAAATTTTTTTCCCCCCCCTGTGAGACTTGTTTCCCTTATATATATATATATACACCCTTTTCCCATCTTCACCACACACTTGTCCTTCATCTAGGCACCCACTTGAGTACTAGTCACATCAGCCGTTTGCTTTAACTTGCAGTGAGTGGTGGTGGGTGAAGACGCACTGTTCAGGTGTCTTCTCCACATAAATGCGGCCAGGAAAGTTGCTGCAGTGCATTAAATGTGGCGGTGGCAGCTTTATTGGCAAGATATTTCGTGATAGCTACGTAGTTAGGCATGCCTGAAGTTTTCCCCAGGCAGGGAGATCTTTTAGCACGTCTACTCGATCAAGTTCTGGGCTGCTCCGTTGGGTAGGATCCCTTCGGCCCGTCCAGGTTGTCTTCGGACGGAGCGTTTGTCCCTTATGGATTGCACCTCCACCGAGATAGCAGAGCATTGATACTTTTAACCTCTTCGGACAGGGAGTCGTATCTGAACTGGGCCACAGGCCCAACCTGTGGCGTTGGGCTTTCTCACCCACAATAGCCCCTCAAAATCTCACTTTTTACCTCGCATCCGAAGAGAAAAAGTGGGGTTTTGATTTTTTTGACAAATAAGGGCACTGAGTTTTGACTCCACACGTGTGTGCGCATGAATTTATGCGCCTTCTTTATAACCGCTGCTGTCGTGCCGTTCCCGAGGCATCATTAATTGCTCCAGGCGGCGTCTTGTCTAAAATCTGATGGCACGCTGCAAATCCAACGGACGAGATTGCCTTTTAAAAGTTTTGGGCGGGATAAGTCCCACCATTTTGCCCACCTCTATATAAAGTCCTAGAAGGGGCTGTTTTCTCATTTAGCAAGTTTCAGACTCTCAAGCGAAACCAGGCGTTCAGACTTAGCCTTTCCTGTCATCTACTTCAACCCGTCTAAGAATCCGCTACAATCCTCCCGCGAGGCTGAAGAACACCTCCCAATTTGATTCTGTGTAAGTTTTTTGCCTGAGATTTTCGAAATCTGTCCAGATTGTCTCTTCGGCCATTTGGTAGGCTTTCTTCAGTTGTCATTTCACGTTCCCCTTCCTCTGACATGGGTAGATTTAAATACCTAGTGGACAGCCCATCCCAGATAGAGAAGTTTAGGGCGACATATCGCATTCCTCAGAATGTGGGCTTGAAGTATTGCCCCACAGAGGGTTTACTAACGGACCGAGAAGTGGGTGAAGTTATAATCCCCATTATCGCTTTCCTGGAAGGGGGGATGACCATCCCCATGGGTCCAGTTACCAGAACTTACCTCACCGCCCATAGGCTTAGCCCTGACCAGTGCGCACCTAACACGTTTAGGATTTTAGGGGCAGTTGACGACCTAAACCGTCACCTAGGATTGGGCCTAACCTGGCACGATGTGGTACATATGTACGAGTGTCGTACCAAAGAGGGGGCGGGATACTACCTAAGGTCCCGATCCGATGTCGTCAGGCTTCTATCCTGTCTCCCTAAGTCTAACAAAGGGATGATGGACGATTATCTGGTCGTCTCGGGCGCATGGCATGAAGGAATTCATTGCCCAACCCAACCAGGAGAGCCAGGTGGGACCTCCCCCATTGAGATTCTCTAACATTGTTTACTTTTACCTATTCGGCATTCTTTTCGTTACATTGCGATCTTTTCTGACATTTCCATTGCAATGTTTACAGATAGACGTCACGTGGCTCCGCGGCTAAGCCTCACGAACACTGCGGCTCTGAACTACCTTCTTCAGTCAGAGATTTTCGTAAGTGAAGATAGACAGCTCCGGTCCGTTCCCCTTATCCTCGGTTATACTCCGAAGTCCGAATTTCAACCAATTGGTAACGCGATAACGCTTGGGGACCGCCGCATCAATCGTATTGACGTGGCTTGGAAGACCTTCTTAGCCCCCTTCGACCTTGCTCCGGTGCCTCATCCAAATCCACAAGATATACCGTTGCTTGTTCAGCCTGTTGCACAAGTTCCCCTTGAACCAGTAGCCGATGAGGAAAGAGTTGCATCTTCTACGCCCTCACTTGACGAGCAGATCGATCAGTTTAGATTTGAGGGTGAGGCCTCGGAAGAGATTCAAATTATTGACGTTGAGGAGGAAACGGACAGGCAATCGGCTGTTAATCCGGAGAGACTAATCGTGTCTGCCTATTCTTCAAACGAAGACATGCAGAGCTTATCGGAGCTGATGAAGAATAGGAAACTGAAAACCGTCTCCAAGGGCACTGGCCAATCTCAACCGGACGTGGGTCTACCTCCTCTTCCCCCCCAAGCCCCGTCAGATCCCGGTCTAAAGCCACTGCCGGATCTAAAGAAGAAAAGGGTCGCGACGGAGGCTGAAGACACTGAGGTTGTGCCCAAAAAGGGGTCCAAGCAGCAGAAGGTGGCCCAGGATACCAGGGGAAAAAGGGCTTCCTCTACTGAGAGCAGGGAAGACCCTCTAGCCGCCGATGTGCGCCAGGGATCTCGGACGTGGCCCCCGAAGATAATGCTCGATGGTGCGGACATCCCCTACGATGCCTCCATCAGAAATTATGGTGGAGGCAAGGCTGGTTATATTGCGGATGCTTTGGAGCAGCCCCTGCTCTTGCCGAGGGACATGGAGTCCTACAGGCGCTTCAGCCAGCAGGAACTTTTCTTATCCCTAAAGAGGGATCTAGGCATGGTAAGGGAATTTACTTTATTACCTTCTTCTTGCAACGTCCAAAAAATAACAATAAGGAATGTTTGACTTGCGCAGATCGCCCAGCAGATATTTGTGGCGGAGGAGTGGAATAAGAAAAAAGATATTGAAGTGCAGGCTGAGGCACAATCAAAGGAGGAGGCTGAGAAAGCCCTGGGTGCTGCAAAAAGCGAGTGCGCCCGCATCTCCGAGCAGCTGAAAGAGGAGACGAGGGCCAAGAAAAGTGCGGAGGCAGGCCTAAGGACTGTTGAAAAGCAAGCTGAAGACCAACGCCAAAAGCTGTACACCACCGAGATTAATCTGGAGACAGAGAGGGCGTTGGTAAGAGAGCTTCGGGCTGAGCTAGACAAGGCCAAGGATGCTGCTACCAGGGCCAAGGAAGACGCCCAGTTAGCCAAAGAAGCGGCTGAGGCCGAGAAGCAGGCTGCCTACCTGCTGGGGGTGCAAGAGACCCAGACCAGGCTGACTGAGGAGTTTGCCAAGGTCTGCAGGGGATACTGCGAGATAACGTGGGGCAAATGCCTTGACGCGGCAGGAGTTCCCCCAGAATCTACGTTGAGGCAGCCTGGGAGTGTCTACTACGACCCTGATCTTTGCGACCTCCCAGACACCTTGGAAGCTACCTCGGCCGGTCAAAACCTTGCAGCCCCAGCCGAGACGAGTGAAGCTCCTCTTCAGACCGGAGATGCGGGTGATCTGCCGAAGCTTGATTCAGCGCCCCATAACAAGGCTTAGGACTTTTAAAATTATGTAACAGTTAGGGTCCTTTATCACCTGCTTTGTAATGATATTGCCCTTTCAGTGAATGAAGTATATTTTTTGTTTAGTGTTACTTTCACGGATTATGTTAAATTGTGTCATCCTGGTTAACGATGATGGTTTAATAATTAAAAGCCAGTCAAAAACAGCGGCAACCTTTTGTACACGCTTGAACAAGGCCTCATGATAATTGTTGACGTAATTTTGGCTTTAAATTTGCACATTCCGCTAAGCACCAGATTAGATTAATAACGTAAAAAAAAAGGGGGTGTTTAAACTAATCAAAATCAGCTGGTCCAAAGAACGCAGGCATGACTGGATTTAAGTCTAAACACTTAGGAATCGTAAACGAGAGTGTTAACTAACCCAAATCATCTGGTCCGAGGACTACAGGCATGACTGGATTTAAGTCTAAACACTTAGGAATCGTAAACGGGAGTGTTAACTAACCCAAATCATCTGGTCCGAGGACTACAGGCATGACTGGATTTAAGTCTAAACACTTAGGAATCGTAAACGGAAGTGTTAACTAACCCAAATCATCTGGTCCGAGGACTACAGGCATGACTGGATTTAAGTCTAAACACTTAGGAATCGTAAACGGAAGTGTTAACTAACCCAAATCATCTGGTCCAAGGACTACAAGCATGATTGGATTTAAGTTTAAACACTTAGGAATCGTACACGGGAGTGTTAACTAACCCAAATCATCTGGTCCAAGGACTACAGGCATGATTGGATTTAAGTTTACACACTTACGAATCGTACACGGGAGTGTTAACTAACCCAAATCATCTGGTCCGAGGACTACAGGCATGATTGGGTTTAAGTTTAAACACTTAGGAATCGTAAACGGAAGTGTTAACTAACCCAAATCATCTGGTCCGAGGACTACAGGCATGATTGGATTTAAGTTTAAACACTTAGGAATCGTACACGGGAGTGTTAACTAACCCAAATCATCTGGTCCGAGGACTACAGGCATGATTGGATTTAAGTTTAAACACTTAGGAATCGTAAACGGAAGTGTTAACTAACCCAAATCATCTGGTCCGAGGACTACAAGCATGATTGGATTTAAGTTTAAACACTTAGGAATCGTACACGGGAGTGTTAACTAACCCAAATCATCTGGTCCGAGGACTACAGGCATGATTGGATTTAAGTTTAAACACTTAGGAATCGTACACGGGAGTGTTAACTAACCCAAATCATCTGGTCCGAGGACTACAGGCATGATTGGATTTAAGTTTAAACACTTAGGAATAAGACCACCAAAAAAAAAAAAATGCAATCATGGCTGAGAGAATAATTCATTCAATAGTAGTACCTTTTGAGGTTATTTACATTCCACGGCCTGGGCACTACATGATTATCCAGGTCTTCTAGAAAGTATGCTCCAATGCCGGCCTTTGAGGTGATGCGATATGGACCCTCCCAATTCGGCCCCAGTTTTCCCCATGCTAGATTCTTTGCGTTACCTACCACCTTCCTTAGGACCAGATCACCAGGCTCAAGGGGTCTCAACCTCACATTGGTGTCATAGTCCTGTTTGAGTTTCTGTTGGTAATGCGCCAATCGGACCATTGCGTTTTCTCTTCGTTCTTCAATCAGATCCAAACTCTTTTTCAGCTGCCCATCGTTGTTGGCTGGGTCAAAATAGCTAGTCCTGTAGGTAGGGAATCCAGTCTCGAGAGGTATAACAGCTTCGGCCCCATAGGTCATTGAGAAGGGGGTCTCCCCAGTGGACCTACGAGGTGTAGTCCTATATGCCCACAATACGTGGGGTAGTTCTTCTACCCATCTACCCTTCGCATCATCCAACCTCTTCTTTAGCCCGTTAACAATGACTTTATTGACAGCCTCGGCCTGCCCATTTCCCTGGGGGTAGGCGGGGGTGGAGTATCTATTTGTGATTCCCAGCTCGTTGCAATAACTTCTAAAAGCTTTGCTATCGAACTGAAGCCCGTTGTCCGAGATGAGGGTATGTGGGACTCCGAATCTGGTGACGATGTTTTTCCAAATGAACTTCTTCACGTCTACGTCCCTGATATTTGCAAGAGGTTCGGCTTCTACCCACTTGGTGAAATAGTCCGTCCCGACCAGCAAGTACTTCCTGTTTCCTGCTGCCTTTGGGAAAGGGCCTACGATGTCCAGACCCCATTGAGCAAAAGGCCATGGGCTGGATAGTGGATTGAGGTTACCGCCTGGCTGATGTATGTTCGGCGCGAACCGTTGACATTGGTCGCACTTTTTTACGTATTCGTGGGCCTCTCTCTGCATATATAGCCACCAATAACCCTGTGTGATGGCCCGGTGGGCCAAGGACCTACCTCCCGTATGGCTCCCACATATCCCTTCATGCAATTCTTCCAGTAGTGACTCAACCGCTTCAGGGCGCATGCACAGTAAGTACGGACCCGAATAGGAACGTTTATAAAGTTTCCGTTCCTCGGACAGCCAGAACCTTGTGGCCTTTCTTCGTATTTTGTCCGCTTCCCCTTTTTCTTCGGGCAACACATCATCCTTCAAGAACTTGATGATGGGATCCATCCAGCACGGGTCGGCTCTAACGCAATGTACTTGGAGTGACTCTTTTCTTATTTCCGTAGGCTCCTGCATGTCCTCAACGAGGATAACCCTCGGCAATGCCTGTGCCGAAGAGGTGGCGAGGGTGGCCAATGAGTCTGCATGTGTGTTGCCACTTCTGGGGATGTGCTGCAGGTTAAAATATTCAAACTCTGATTGCAGGGACTTAACTAGGCTCAAGTACCCCTGCATCCTCTCGTCCTTTGCCTCAAATTCTCCCTGTACTTGGCCGACGATTAATCTCGAGTCCGAGAATACTTCAACCGACTTTCCCCCTAACCTTCGTACCATCCTCATCCCCATCAGTAGAGCCTCATATTCTGCCTCATTATTCGTTGCTGAGAAATTCAGCCTTAAAGCCTTTTCGATGGTAATTCTTTCTGGGGTTAACAGCACAAGCCCCACTCCAGAGCCCCTTTGATTTGATGCGCCATCAACGTACACCTCCCAGGGCGAGGGGTTCCGTGAGGAGACCATGCCAACGGTCCTATTCTCAGCGGCCAGTGTTGGGGGTACTTCGTCTAAAGGGGGCTCTGTGAATTCTGCGACCAAGTCTGCAAGGACCTGGCCCTTCACCGACGTGCGGGGCATGTACTTAATATCAAAAGCCCCCAGCATCGTCCCCCACTTGACAATTCTCCCTGTGTAGTCCGCACTTCGGAGTATTGTCCTAAGTGGGAGCTGGGTAAGGACTATGACGGTGTGAGCTTGAAAATAGTGGGGCAGTTTCTTAGTACCCAGCACAACAGCCAGAATGGCCTTCTCTAGGGGCAAATAACGAGTCTCGGCTTCCTGCAGCGATTTGCTCACATAATAGACTGGTTTTTGCACGCCACAGTCTGTTCGGATCAGCACCAAGCTTACAGCACTAGGAGCCACAGCAATGTAGGCAAACAGGACTTCATCTGGCTCGGGACTGGACATGATGGGAGGTCTAGCCAGGTAGTCCTTAAGTTGCTGGAAAGCAACAGCACATTCCTCCGTCCATTTGAAATCCTTCCACTTATTGATTAACGAGAAAAAAGGCCTACACCTGTCGGCTGATCTGGAAATGAATCTATTAAGGGCAGCGGTCATCCCAGTCAGCTTCTGGATTTCCTTGGGGTTCTGAGGAGCTCGCAAGTCGTTGATGGCCTTTATCTGGTCGGGGTTAACTTCGATTCCCCTATGAGTGACCATATACCCCAGGAACTTGCCCGATCCAACACCGAACGAACATTTGGAGGCATTCAAGCGTAGTCTGTGTCTCCTCAAAATTTCAAAGATGTCCCGAAGGTCCCCAATATGTTCCGTGATAACCTTGCTTTTAACCACCATGTCATCGATATAAACCTCCATGCTTTTGCCCAGCTGTGGCTCGAACATCCTGGTCATCATTCTCTGATAGGTAGCCCCAGCATTCTTCAGGCCAAACGGCATTACCTTGTAGTGGTAATTTCCTACAGGGGTTACAAAAGCCGTTTTGTTCTGATCGGCGAGTGCCAGTGGTATCTGATGATAGCCTTGGAAGGCGTCCAAGAAACTCATCCGAGGGTGCCCAACGGTAGCGTCAACTAGTTGATCTATCTTTGGCATGGGAAATGGATCCTTCGGACAAGCTCTATTGAGATCGGTGAAGTCCAAGCACACCCGCCATTTCCCACTTTTCTTTTTTACCACCACTGTGTTGGCCAGCCATTCGGGGTAAAAAATTTCCTTAATGGCCCCTGCCCGCTTGAGCCTCGTTACCTCTTCCCTGACTGCATCTGCGTGTTCCTTCGATGGTCGCCGGAGCGGTTGTTTCTTGGGGACTATGGTGGGATCTACGTTTAGATGGTGACAAATGAAATCTGGGCTTACCCCCGGGGCTTCCGCAGGGTCCCATGCAAATACATCGACGTTTCCTCTGAGGAATTCCATCAGCTCCCCCTTCTCCTGAGGAGGCAGCATAGATCCGACCTGAAAGAACTTCTCTGGATCGTTATCAACAACTATCCTTGTTAAGCTTTCGCACTCTGCTTCTCCGGCCGAGGTTCCGGTGTCCGGCGCCGAAGACCTTAATTGCTATAAACTCTCCTTGTCACAGTTTGAGGGCTCGGCATGCCGCTCGTGCTGGATGGCTGCCACTAGACATTGCCTTGACATAGCCTGATCCCCTCGAATTTCTTCAACTACCCCCTCAGAGGGGTACTTAACCTTCTGGTGTAGTGTGGAGGACACAGCCCCAAGGGTATGAAGCCAAGGTCTGCCTACAATAGCGGTGTAGGGTGAGTAGGTATCCACCACTATGAAATCTACCTCCACAATCTCGGCACCGGTTTGCACAGGCAGTCTGATCTGCCCCCTCGGAATGATCACGTTTCCATCAAAACTGACTAAAGGGGAACTGTACGAAGTCAGGTCTTCGGGGGACAAGTTCAGCTCCTTATATAGATCTGGGTACATTATTTCTGCAGCGCTGCCCTCATCCACCATCACCCTTTTGACGTCGTATCCGCCTATTCTCAGGGTGACTACCAGGGCATCATCATGCGGCTGTACAGTTCCTATTTTGTCCTCTTCCGAAAAACCCAAAACGGGGACGTCTGTCCTAGGCCTCTTCGGCTCTTTGTTAACCTTATTCGAGGGTACCCGAGCGACTGACAATATCCTGGATGGGTAAGACCCTGTCCTCCCTGGTGCAGCAAAAATGACATTGATCGTTCCCAAGGGAGGTTTTACAAAATCACCCCTCCTGGGCCCCGTGCTGGTTTGATTTCCCTGACCATATGAGTGGTGCAGGAGGTGCTTTAACCTGCCTTCGCCAACCAGCTGATCCAAATGATCCCACAAGTTCCTACAGTCCTCAGTAGTATGGCCATGGTCCAGGTGATACTGGCAGTAAAGATTGTGGTTGCGCCTTTCAGGGTTTCCCACCATCTTGTTCGGCCTTTTGAAGAATGGTTCGTTTTTTATCTTATCCAGGACTTGGTGCACTGGTTCGCGAAAAACTGCATTGACCGTCTGGAAGTTCGCTGTGCTTTGTCCGGTCCAGTCCTTCCTCGGCCTATTGTGATTCTGCCTGTCCGACCTGAAATCCCTCCCTTCCTGAGGGATAACCTTCTCCTTTCCCTTACTCTGCTGCTGGTCTTCCTCAACTCTTTTGTATTTATCGATTCTGTCCATCAACTGGCGTATACTGGTGGCAGGCTTGCGCGTCAAAAACGTTCTCAAGGGGTGTTCGGTAGGGAGGCCCAGTTTAAAAGAGCTAACAGCCATCGATTCACAGTCTTCCTCTACCTCATTGTATGTTTCCCAAAATCTATCCGAATATGACTTCAGAGTCTCGTTCCCTTTCATGCTGACGGACAACAGCGAGGCCACGGACTGTGGAACCCTTCGGCAAGTGACGAAACGGGACCCAAAAGCCTGGGTTAGCTCTTGGAAAGAGCTAATAGCGTTTGCCTTCAGACTATCGAACCATCTCATGGCTATTGGTCCCAAACTGGAGGGAAAAACTTTGCACATCAGGGCTTCGTCCCTGGAGTGAACCGCCATTCGCTGGTTGAAATGACTCACGTGTTCCACTAGGTCGGTCCGGCCATTGTAGATGGTGAACGTAGGTTGGTGGAAACGCCTGGGAAGTCTGGCACCCTCGATATTACGTGTAAAAGGAGACCGGGAGATCTGATCCAGAGCTTTGCTCATAGCATCGTTCCCTGCGCCTCTCGGTAAGGGATTCTGAAAGTTCCTCTCGTCATGACGCATTTCTGCACAGGTAAAGGATTCGCTGACCGGCGTTCGATGTTTTCGTTTGTAGCCAACATCCTGTTCGTCCTCCAAATCTTCGTCAGAATATGAGGGGCTGGGCTTCCTCTTCGCATGGCGCAACTCCCTTTTGAGCCTGTCTATTTCCCTCTGCATGTCTTTGTTTTTCTCTGCATGGGACATGTAGCTCTCCCCATGCGACTGGTTTTGATCGTCACGTGCGGTGTGTACACTTTCTTCACGACCCTGCCTCCGCTCCAGATGAAGAAAAGGATCGGTGTGCTTAGACGACCTGGATTCAGCTGGTTGTTGCCTTGGTTCAGCCATTTTTTGAGGTGTTGCTCCCACCTTTGCTCAAGCTGTTCCCCACAGACGGCGCCAATTGTAGGGTCTAAATTTGTTGGGCCAGGCACCAACACTCTATATGATGAGCCCACCAAATTTCCCACAATAAATTTGTAGAGAATGGGCTAAACAACTGGGCTAATGGTGGATTTAGCAACGGTCCAGATGAACAAAACCAATAATAAAGAAAAAAGGATTGAGTCAGGCCTTCAACAAGATAAATCTCTGTAGTCCGAAGAGGTTTTCTATTTAAAGGCTTAGTGAATACAAATTTTTTTCCCCCCCCTGTGAGACTTGTTTCCCTTATATATATATACACCCTTTTCCCATCTTCACCGCACACTTGTCCTTCATCTAGGCACCCACTTAAGTACTAGTCACATCAGCCGTTTGCTTTAACTTGCAGTGAGTGGTGGTGGGTGAAGACGCACTGTTCAGGTGTCTTCTCCACATAAATGCGGCCAGGAAAGTTGCTGCAGTGCATTAAATGTGGCGGTGGCAGCTTTATTGGCAAGATATTTCGTGATAGCTACGCAGTTAGGCATGCCTGAAGTTTTCCCCAGGCAGGAAGATCTTTTAGCACATCTACTCATCAAGTTCTGGGCTGCTCCGTTGGGTAGGGTCCCTTCGGCCCGTCCAGGTTGTCTTCGGACGGAGCGTTTGTCCCTTATGGATTGCACCTCCACCGAGATAGCAGAGCATTGATACTTTTAACCTCTTCGGACAGGGAGTCGTATCTGAACTGGGCCACAGGCCCAACCTGTGGCGTTGGGCTTTCTCACCCACAAATACCTAGTATATATTCTAATATTTTAAAAAAAAAAAATTGGGGGGGGGGGGGGGGGGGTGGGGGGCACCATTTCCCCCTTAAGTCAAAGGCTACCTCCATCCCTACTCTAAATATTTTAGTCAAACTAATATTTTATATGTTTAATAACCCAAGCTAACATCAATAGCACTACTTTAATTTATCATTCTCATGCGTAAGCACGGATTACATACTAGTATTTAGTAATGCTATAGTTTTTTGTTTCACAATTTACAAATTAATAAGTTGTATTTGAATCCAGCAAAAAAAAAAAAAAAAAAAAAAAATTTGTGGGTGATGAATCATAAATCCCTACTCACAACTCTTATTAAGTACCAATTACCTCATATTATCTCAATAATTACACAGAGAGAGAGAGATGTTAAGTTTTATTAAGTTTTTCAAATTACAATGGGTTTTATTTTGTATTTGAATTCAATTTGCATCTCTCTTTTTCTCCCTAAACTTGAAATTGTTAGATTTGTAGTGACAAATTACGATATGTTAATTTTGTCTTTAATTTCTTATTGTATTGGTTAATTAGAATTCCATTAACAGGCTAAAATTTGTTGTTCAGTTTGTGTTTTCTTTCATGGTCTTTTTTTTTTTTTTTTTTTTTTTGGTATTTTGCTGTTGATGTATGTTGGTTAAAGTTTTAATTAATACTAGTTGCAAATCCACAAGACGCATGGGAAAATGTAATATAATTTTTAAATTTTTTATCAAAGCAATATAATTATTTTATAAGAATATAATGTCAAATTTGTAGGACTCATATCTCTAATTTTTAATACCTGTTTTTGTTAGTATTTTTTAACCCAAATATAATAAAATTTCATACTTTTCAACTCAAAATTTTAAAATATATATAAAAAAAAATTGAAATTTTAAGCCAAAAACTGAAAATACAACTTAGAATCAATTTAAGAACCAATTAGTCCAAAATAGACTGAATAGACCAAAGTGGAACAATTGAACCGATTTGACCAAAATATGGTAATAAACCTAAGTGGACCGAATCGACCAAAATACAATAATAGACCTAAGTGGACTGAACGGACCAAACTGGACTAAAATGGACCGAATTATAACCAAAGTGGACAGAAATACTACGTTGATATGACTTAACAGAAGTGTAATAATAAATACTACATTTCAGTTTTTAAATATTATATAGATATAGATGTACATATGGATTTTAATATATATATATATATATATATAATTATATTATATATCATGCTTTTATGAGGCTCACATGTTATGAGAGCGATAATACATATACTATATGAACAAGATTCATTCTAATTTATGGAGTCTAAAATGTACAAGAAGCAAAGTCTTGCACGTATGCTCCCGAATGTGGTTATATGTAAAATAGGCTTCACTTACCATCTTTGCTAGGCCAATTCAGCTAATTGAATTTGTAGAAGCAATAAAATTAAATTTAAGTAAAAGGGAATTGTTCCTTATATGCTTTTGTTGCAGTTCCTTTGATCCTTTCATTTTAAGATTCAGATTTTTCCCTCCTAATATTTTATCATAATCAACTGAACCAAAATACAGGACTTATAGGCCTGGATCCGAAGGATTTACTGAACAATATTGAATTCATAGACGAATAAAATTTTGAGAGAAGCTTATATAAATTTCAAATTTTGAATACCTCTGTCATCGTTTGTGAATGTATTGGCACAGTGATTAATTGGTGGCTGGGTTCATAAATAACTCATAATAATCTAATATATTTCTGGGCGTAACATGTGACTCTTTGAGCCTAGCTAGGAAGAAAACAAGACAGATTAATAAGAAGTATTGTAGCTAGCTAATGACCTGCACTAATAGTATTAGTACAGGACTGCTTTTTAATTTCCCTAATACGCGTAGAACTAATTCTAGACATTTACAGCAATTGCATGTATTTCATGTAATGCAGAGAAGTGATTATATGATTTATTTATATTTATAATTTATCTATATGATGATCATTATCAAAAATAAATAAATTTTATGATCATTAGAACCTCTCTAAAAAGATGAGACAAAGAGATTAGTCAAACAAAGTCATAATGTAAATAACATATTTCGGTTTATCAAAAAAAAAAAAAAAAGAAGACGTATTTTGGCAAATCTTCCTCACTATAAGATCATGGTCTCAGCCATGGTGCTATAAGCTCTGATCGCACAAGATTTTGGGCAGTTTGATTCTTGAAACTCATAAATGATTGTTTCTCAATGGATTCTAAATTTTGTGCTATGGGATCAGTGAGTCATGAAATTAAATTAACATGGCAAAACAAAACAGTGTTTTCGAGGTGTAAAACAAAAAACAAAGAAGAAACAGCAGAACTGCAATCAAACATTAAGAAAGGTGTAGACTATTCAGTGCCAAAAATGTAAAAGAAGGAAAATGAATAATAAACATAAATTTATTATAAACTCAATTCTCTCTTACGTACTCATAAGGAGAGAGGATAACATAAGAGAAAGATTTCATGAGAAATTTATTATGATATTTTCAAATATATAATATTGTTGATTTATTGTAGCTATCACCATCAACCTGGTGATATACCAAGAACAACAACGCTCCACTGCTAGCCTTTAGTGCAAAAATCCTTGCGTACAAATATCTGCCAGTATAGATGACCACCCACCATCTTGATCACATGATCCAAGAATGAAACGTTGTACACCATTTTATTTTATTTTAAATTTTTGCCTCCTTTGCTTTTCAACATGCAAGAAATGGTTTGCAAAGGTGAGTTTATATAGGCTTAATGCAAAGCAAAGATGTGAATATTTATGACTCACTAACTTTCAAATGTTATACCTCATATTATCACAATTACGCATGCAAGGGTTTTGCTATTACGTTATGATTTTTTTTCCATACTAAGCAAACGTAGGGAACAAGTTTTATTCACATTGTCTTTATTCACAACATTATCTACATAATATAATAAAAGCAGCCGGGTATAAACACGATCTTCATTTTTTTTTTTTTTTTTATTAAAAAGCTTTCCATTAAATAACAAATCTAAAATTATATGCTCGGCTGGCTTTTCTAAACTAAAAAAAAAAAATTACAGATAATATATGTACAGGTCCTTTGTATTATTCATTGTCAATTTGTAATTTTCATATTAAACTCTTACCATTTCAAGTAAACCTCATGAGGAAGTAACGCAATTTTTTAACCTCATGCACATAACATTAATAAGAAATTATTAAATTTTAGAAATTTTTTTATAGAAAAAAGACATCAATTCATTAAATCATAGAAGCCAAATCAACCTAAATTACATAAGTAATATCTGACGGCACATCTTCCATCTAGACAAGATTTTTTCATAAAATTTTAGAATAGAGAGGCAAAGTTCATAGAAAGTGGACAATAGATTTGGGGGAACACTAAATTAATCACAAGTTGCCCAATTGGTGTAAATTAATTATAAGCCACTAATAGAAATATCTTTAGACTATGTTGAAAATAATAATTCTCTCAAAATTTACAAAAACATGAAAATTAAAATTCCAAAGCCCATTATATACAATTAAGTCATAGTTACCGGCTTTTGTTGTTGGTCAGTTGTGTGATATTAAAGGTTCATCCCCACTCCCCTGTGTGTGTGTGTGAGTTTGTTTGACTGTGTTTCTCTCAAAAAAAAGTCATAGTACTCCTATATGTTATCCATTAGTATGACTGATTAATTAGTTTTTAACAATAAAAAGAGCAAATTCTATAAGCCATCAAAGTATTTAACATTAAAGGGTCATGTTAACGAGTGCCGTAAGGCATTGGTTAACAATCTAATTAAAGAAAGTTTTTATGGGAAAAGGAAAAAAAACAATTAATATTTTGACAGTTTTTTTCATTTTCCATAAAAGTAATATCAAAATTTTCTTAAAATAGATTCTTAACCACTACCCTCACAGCACTCGTTAACATTTTCCAACATTAAATTGGTGATATACTTAAGCACAATAATCTACTTATTATACTGCCTAGTTTTCACAATCTCGAGGGTTGACTTTTCATAAGGATAATTTAGAGAGAGAAAAAATTGCCAAATTAAAATGATTCTATGTCACAAAGGGTAAATTATTGTGTACTCTTAGAATATTATAAATGCGTACTCCCTCCTCTCACATAAATAGTGGGTCCCACTATGAATTTAATTAGTAAGACCTACCATTCATGTGAGAGGAATGAGTATACATTTATGGTATTCTAAAAGTACTTAACAATTTTCCATCACAAAGTGACAAAACTTGATGTTTAAATGTCGATTTCATCCTTAATTTATATGCATGTTTAATTTATATGCATGTTTATTCCCTGTTCCTAAGCAATTAGTATAATGTATATGTATACAACATTCCTCTCATAAATATGTGAGATCTATATATATGAACCCCTCATAAATATGTGAGATCTATATATATGAACCCCACATGTATGTAAAATCGGTAATGTACATTTTTTTTTTTTTTTTTTTTGGCCGAGGATATTGTACATATTTGTTACATAGAGTATCACCTAGTTATTTTTATTGCAATACTGAACAGTAAACACTGTCCATTACTCCTTGGCAGTTCCAATATTTCTTGCATGGGAAAAAAGGTGAACTGCCTGTTGTTTTAAGTTAAACATGGATGTAGTTAATTAGTCCCATTCATGAGCCATGACAACTAAGTACTGTGTTGATTTCATCCTTAGCCCACTGTATCACCTCTTTTTTTTATTATTGGGTATGTTAAACCTAATCAGTAATTACTCAAGGATCACGTTTTGTTGACCTCAATCAGAAACTATCACCAATGCAATTTGATGTAAAAATTGTTCCACAAATGGTAAAAGGTAAGTTTACAGGTCCATGCAAAAAGAAAGAGAAGGAATTCCCATTTTTTCAGCGTTTCCTTTGGAGTCCAATGATTCCAATCAATGGCTAAAAAAATACATTATTCTTATACACATGTAACATCAACATAAACAGCAAATTCTGCAATCTACATACAAAAAGAAAAGCAGTAACACATCAAAGTCGTCACTCATCACATTACAAAAACTCAACTTGGTTTCAGACACTAGTTTTGGGTTAGTACAGGGGCAGATTGCACATAGTAGATATGTCATTCTTCTTCTGGCTCTTCCTCTTCTTGGAGAAGATTCTCTCTATTGTCATGGGCCCAAAAACCACGCACATCTATAAGCATGCTGGCGACAGTCCCACCCTGTTTGCAAGAAAGTAGATCTGACAATGTAATCCTTAGCTCATCAGCTGGCTTGACCATATCCCAGATTTCATCCCTTACATCCTCAATACACAATTCATAGTTCCCACCCTCAATCCATTTATGGTGCACATCCCTGTTCAAATTTATATTAAGAATGTTAAATGGTAATCAAATGCCATACAACCAAGTGTCATAACTATTTCAATCGGTATAATATTCTGGGGCCTTATATCAGGATTCATGTCTCTGGCAATTTGAGACTTGCAGAACTCGCTCAAGTACTACAAGCAGGAAACTACAGAGGTTTTTCTGTTGGAAGTTTGTATCAGGAAACATCTCAGCTTTTAGATGCTCCCCTTCTTTTCTTCCTTTGAACTAAACTTCGCTCAATCACTCAATATTGAGGCAAAAGGATACATACAAATGATCCTCAGCGACCAAGAAAAGCACAAGATAAATCAGGGAACAAGATTTTTATTTTAATAGATTATC
This sequence comes from Quercus gilva, assembly GCA_023621385.1. NCBI lineage: Eukaryota > Viridiplantae > Streptophyta > Magnoliopsida > Fagales > Fagaceae > Quercus > Quercus gilva. The sequence goes on along the minus strand of CM042478.1, from coordinate 45,900,292 downwards.
AAATAAATTTGTTTTAATGTGTATATATATTGGCAATTACCACAAACCCGGTGGGTCTGGAACTCATGATTTCTCCTTTCACCTCGCTTTTACAAGGAGAGGAGGTGTCAAATGAGTTGAGCTCATTGACAAATTATGGAAAAAGATTCTAACCCTTGAATAAAGTTACAGTAAGATGTTTACCTGAAGAGAGAGTGAATATCAGCTGTTGTAAGATAACCCCTTCCTTGAAGATCAAGACACCGAAACAAATAAGTCAACCCTTCAGGAGTGTCTTTGTTTTCTAGGGCCAGTACAAAGTCCAGAAAGCTTTCAAAATCCATCTCCCTAGAATTTCCTCCACTAGTTTTGCCACGGCGGACATGCTCATCAAATACTATTCAAAACACATCAATTGCAAAGATAAGTAAGAGGAACTAAAACAAAATGCACAACAACATAAGTATATATCATCAACGCTATATAACAAGGAAGGTAAAGTACAACAAAAAAGGTTTGACAAGCTTCAACTTTAATTTTCTAAAAAAGTGAACCCATCCTTAATCCACAGAAATATACAATTCCAAGTGAACATTATTGTGGTTTTAAAAACCTAGATGAGCCTACCAATACTTCACAATAGACTCATCTGGAAACCAAAGAAAAATCAAATGACTTCAATTTCATCGTACATCTAGATGGTATTTGATCATATGGGCAGTTCATCTTTTGGCAAAAAATAACCAGAGATGAGGTGTATGGGGAATAAAATGGCTTCTATGGATATGGCAAGAGTCAAGACAAATGTAAACCTACAAGGGATCTTTGGATATGTTTTGGCCCTTTATTGGGTTTTATGCAGATTCCACTTCTCAACAAATTTTCTAGGACTTTTTTGGGGTGAGAGGTATCTGGACATTTTACATTAACCCTATTTAAATTGCAAGTTATTTTCAGCTTCTTATACACGTTTGGAAGTCTCAATACAAAACCATAGAGTAAGTTGCATTCTTCAAAAATATCCTAGTTGTATCCAAAAGGGAAGAGAAAAAAATGCTTAGAAGCCTTTGTATTTTTAATAGGTTAAAAGGGCTTAGAATCTATTGCTGGTTACTTATTCCACTATAAAGTTGCAAAATACAAGTCTCACTTTTTGAATCTATAATGAATATTTCAATAGAAGGCCATAATACAATGGTCAAGCTACCAAGCAACAACAAATGGAGGGCAATAGGCTGCAATAAGATAATTTAACAAGGATGTCGCCATTTTGAGTAAACCAACTAGAGAAGGACAAAGAGATATCTTTTAAAAAGATAAGAAATATTTTTTATTAAATGGAGAAACTGGTGTTGCTTCCTACCCCTTTCAATGAAAATTTCAGTCAGTGTCCCATCTGCATATTCTCGAAGCTCCTGCTTGCTCAATGTTCCATTCATATCTTTATCTAAAGCAAGAAACATGTCTGCACAAGAATAAGGGTGCAGTTAGCCATGTGAATTCAATTACAGCAGTTTTTAGCACTTGTAACACATCATAACATGTATTTTGAGATTAAAGCAACAGCTACATAGATAACAAATGGAAAACCCTGTTTGAGACAGCATTTGCTTTCACCATGGAGAACTAATATAATTTTTTATTTACAAGTAAGGAGAACAAATATGATATATAGAACATGCCAATATAATAAAATTCAATAAGAGAAATTCACCAAGGCCCCCTTCCCCCCTTTTTTCCCTTTTCCCCTTTTTTCTCTTTTCATCTCTCTCCAAAGAGCTCATTAATCAGGGCTTAAGTAAGAAAACATAAAAAGACCGCGCTGGACATCAATACCAATTATTGACCATTAGTCTTTGTATTGCCAATCAACACGCTATGTTATTCTAAATCATGCTTGAGAACATTCATGAAATAAAATCAAAATCAAAGTAAAGACCTTCATCTAAGGAAAAACTCATCCAATCTGCACTTCCAGAACATACTGAACCAGCACAAACTCATCATAGACAATTAAGATCTTTCACACAACAACTATAGATGTAGAAAATTGGAAACAGGAGATAACATATATGGAACTTCAGCATTCAAAGTACCCACCACATATGCGTTGTGCAGATGTCAAGGAGAACCAGTTTTCAGCTTGTTCAGTGTCAGTGACTTCTTCTTCACTTTCCTAAAATTGGTAAAATTTAAGAAGATATAATCAGCTTCAGTTTCAAATCAATGTCTATGGGAACTAAACATGGTTCAGCACACTTCTAGCTCATGTATATACTTCTTCTCCTGACTCAAAAGAAATTATTCCAGGCAAAAATTCTGTTTATATTAATCAAATTGAAAGAATAATGAAAACATCAGTGGTTTCATCCCACAAAATAACTGATTCCCTCCATTTGTAAAAGCTATAATTGATTAAACAAAATTTGTTTCCAGGATATTCTTATACATTAATAAGTGCAGCTCACTTGCATTATATCATGTTGGAAAGCTGTAATAAAATTACTAATAAGATTTCTACAGATATCAATTTCCAATTTCTCACCAAAAATAGATAAGAAAATAAACATAAAAGGCATGCATAATGTCAATGTAATAGAGATGGTTCACTTATGAAACAAGAAGCTTAGGAAAAACAAAGTATACCTGGTGCAGTTCCATCAGTTCCTGGAGACAGTTACTTAGCAGCACCTTTTTAATGCAGGCTTTACCTGTAAGAAACACTTAACAGTCATAGATTATTGACAAATAAAGGCCAAAAATATTATGAAACATTGCACTAGACATAAAAATTTGTCAAACAAGATTTATTATCGATGGTAATCTAACCAATTAAAACTGGTATAGTAATGATGCGGGAAAAACAAGAAGATTATTATTTAGTATTATTTATGTTTGCAAGCCCATTGTATTTTTATGTTTTAGGTCCTATTAGTTTATTGGGCTTTTAGTTATTGAGCTTTTAGTATTTTAATTTAGAAGTAAGGTTATTTTTGTAATAAGGCAATTAGGGTTTCCTAGCCAATTAGAACTAGGGTTTAGTAATCCTATATAAGCAACCTATTGTACTCCTTGAGGAAATAGTTGATATTTTGATGAATGAAAACAATGGCCGTTTGGTCTTTCTTTTGGTCTGGTGCTGACTCCAGGTCTACCCTAGGTGCTGACTCCTAGTGGTTTCCCCGCTTGATGCTGACTCCAAGCAAGGCCTAGGTGCTAACTCCTAGGTCATATCCCTTTATTTTTCTATTGTTTAGTTTTTGTTCTGGTTGTCCTGCGTCATATTTGGTATCAGACCAAACATCGATCCGTTGAAACATCACCGCAGGAAAGAGCCAGAAAATCTCACCCATAAAAAAAAATACAAAAAAATCCTTTTATTGGGCTATAGTAAAACTGAATCACCAATCCCAGTACGCTACAGTAACCCAGACTACCCAAACACAGAATTTACCAAATTTCCAGACCCACCGTGAATCACCAATCCCTCCTTCCTCAAGCCATATCTCCACCATTAACATAAACAACCCAGCCACTCCAAGACCCCAACCCCACTGCCAGATCCTAATTTCACACTCAAATCACCAACCCTTTGGAAGCACGAAGACAGAGACGAAGTCCTGTTGCCGCCGACCCGGTTCATCAGGTTTTGGTCTTCCTCGTGCCGGAGATCCACCTCCATCGGTTCTCGCTTGCCGCCGTGACTACCGCTATACACATTCACAAGCCCCAGTTGCAGCAACTCACTGCCAGCAGCTTCGATCCTCACCATCACCTTTGTTCCGCGCTGCCATGATTTCAGTTTCGCCCATTGTCACGCCGCCCACAATCTCATCAGTCTCCATCGATCTGATCTCATGAGGTAACCCACTAGCTTTGTCTAAACCCATTCTAAAAATAAAAAAATAAAAAAAAATAAAAAATTTCAAGCTGGACCGACCCACCCTTTTATAACCCAGACCATTTCCAAATGGAAACCCACTAAATTACCCACTCAAAACAACAAACTCCTTGTACACAGTCATTCAAGCCCTTGCCCGACCCATTTGTTAACAAGCCCAAGCCCATATTTTACAACACCAGCTTTCTTAAAAATAAAAAAAAATAAATAAATAAAACAGGACCCAGCCCACAAAATCCAAACCTGTCACCCAGCTCAGTCCAGTCCCAGCAACTATTTGAGAGAATAGTCTTAGAAGCCATTCCAACGATTTGTCCAGTGAGAATTACAGCAACTATTTGTTGAGACACTATTTTAGAGAATCATGGTAATATCAGATGCACCTTATTTTGATGGTGATACTACTTATCCACGAGATTTTATCAACTGGATGAATGGGATGGGGCAATTCTTTGAGCAAGCAAATTGGGCAGATAACAAAAAGGTTAGGCATGCAAAGATGAAGTTAAGAGGTCACACACAAAGGTTTTGGGAGAAGCTTGAATATTTCCGCTCTCTGGATTATAAACCTGCCATTAGTGAGTGGGAAGATATAAAAGAAAAGCTTTGTGATGAGTATTTGTCACCATACTATCGAGCTAAGTATCTACCCCAATCTCAGTGTGGTACTTTTCTAGCTCAATCAAGTACAATGAATTCTCATCCTCATCCTATTTCATGTCCTCAGTGCACTTTTAAACAATCTATCAAGGAATTAAAGGAATTATCTGTAAAGCTCATGAAAAATGTTCAAGACGTGATTGCTCAGATGAAACAAAAGAAGACTCAAACTGATTCAATTGGGAACTCAAGGATACTAGATCACAATGAACTTATTGTTGCCCCCATGGAAGACAACATTGATGGTGATATCTTGGTCGTGGAGAATCCTCCAGCAACAGCAAAGCCTAATGTTGACACAGACATACATGCCTCGACAAGTGTTGCTTTAACAAGCGTGCAAGGAAATGAATCTATTGAAGAGCAGCAAGGTGAAAAGATGGTGCCTAAAGAGAGTATTATGTTAGAGGGTGCACATGATGTGAAAGTTGAAGTTGTTGAATGTGCTTTTGATCAACCCTCCACAGTCCTTGAAACCTCCACAGTCCTTGAAGATCTACATCTTGGTGAAGTCGAAGAGGTTAAAACTACAATGCTTCCTATGGTTCATAAGGTTCAAGACGAGATTATACTGATTCCACACATTGATTTTGTTATTCCAAATGAGTTTGATGTGGTGGAATTCAAGGTTTTTCTTTTCCCTGTGCTCCCTAAGGTGATTCTAGATTTGAAGCAAGTGTTACTTGTCCGCATCCTAATCCTTCAACACTTTAGAACTCGAGGTCGAGTTTTCTCCAACCAGAGGAGAATGATGCGGGAGAAACAAGAAGAGTATTATTTAGTATTATTTATGTTTGCAAGCCCATTGTATTTTTATGTTTTAGGTCATATTAATTTATTGGGCTTTTAGTTATTGAGCTTTTAGTATTTTAATTTAGAAGTAAGGTTATTTTTGTAATAAGGCAATTAGGGTTTCCTAGCCAATTAGAACTAGGGTTTAGTAATCCTATATAAGCAACCTATTGTACTCCTTGAGGAGATAGTTGATATTTTGATGAATGAAAACAATGGCCGTTTGGTCTTTCTTTTGGTCTGGTGCTGACTCTAGGTCTACCCTAGGTGCTGACTCCTAATGGTTTCCCCGCTTGGTGCTGACTCTAAGCAAGGCCTAGGTGCTGACTCCTAGGTCATATCTTTTTATTTTTCTATTGTTTAGTTTTTGTTCTGGTTGTCCTGCGTCAAGTAATATTAACATATATCATTCAAACTTTCTCCATAGCTGCTCTAGACTCTGACCATCACAAATATTCCATCATTACTGCATCTTCACACAACATCATATGCTGTCAAAGAAACAGATTGCAATTTTCCATACCCTTTTTGTGTTAACACATAACTCCCATAATATTAAGATTATTTTCTCACGGCTACCGACAAACTCAAACATGAAACATGTCATTTTATGGGATTTAATATCAAGAAAATCAAGTTCATCCTTTTACCCATTTATTCCACTTTGGTACCAAACTTTAAAATTAGAGATGTAATACCCTAGGCAAACTAATTAGTGCAGGGAAAACTGAATTGAATATAAAGGTCGTATAAGGGTAACCAAAATGTGCCCAAGGAGAATAAATCATTGCAATTAAAAGTTAAACACCAGTATTAGACGTCAAGCCTGGTGTGATGGCAAGTTCATGTCACCTAAAGTGAACAAATCACAGGTTCAAGACCGGGAATCAACTTCTCCAAAAAAAAAAAATGGGGGGCTAGACTGCCTAGTGCCTACCAATCACCTCTCCTAGACCCCCACAAATTGGAAGTTTTGTGCACTAGGTATAACCCTTTTGTATTAGATGTAACCCAACATCAAAATTTCTAGGGATATTACTTGATTAATATATGAACATATAACATCAGCAATCATGTTCATCCTTTTACCCATAAAATCCACTGTTGGTACCAAGCTAAAAATTTAGCTATGAAGTACCCCAGTCAAACTAATTCGCGCTGTACCTTCTCAAAAAAAAAAAAAAAAAAAAAAACTAATTCACGCTGTTTGTAGTGTAGGGACAACTGAAGCGAATGTAAAGATTGTATGAGGTTAACCAAAATGTGCCCAAGTAAATACATAATTGCAGCTAACAATTATACACCAGTACTAGGTGTCCCAAAATGAAAATTTCTAGGGGCATTGCTTGTTTAATATATGACCATATAACATGAACTCTTTATTGTAACTAAAGGATAGGCCATAGCTAACCTCGTCTATGAGGATCACAAAAGAAGAAAAATTTGTGTGCAGCTATGCGGCAATACATTTGAATAAAAGCTGCAGGCATATCTCGTAGTTGTGCTAAATTAGGAATAAGGCCTCGTATATAGTTTTCCATTTCCTGAAAGAACCAGAAAATTTTGGTTTTATAAATAGAAGACTGAAAAATAAGCTGGCTTGGAAGTATAATCAACATATAGCAGAAGAAAGACCAGATATCTCATTTTAAATATTTAAAGGCCCAAAAATTGTTAAGAATTCATACATGAGGTTGTAGAAAGCCATCAGAGTCCTCATCAAGCTCACTCATATCTATTCTGGCCTGTGTAAGCGAGACCTGAAGACAAAAAAAATGGTGACATTAAGAGAGAGAGAGAGAGAGTATTTGTAACAAATATACAGCCTAATCAACCAAAAAATCAATTGCAAGTTTCGACTCTGTAATTATAATGTCTAAGAAGTTGCTAAGTCTAATGCATGTTCAATAGTTCCAAGAAACAACACACAGAATTAACAGATACAATCTGTTCATCAAATGTAAGTAGCACCACATATATGGTATGTTATCACTACAAATTTTCAGATATTTAAAGAAAAGAAAGAGTACACAATCAGAATCCTCAAAAAGAAAAAGAAAAATAAATGGCATAAATTTATTGCAAAATCAACCACTTTTGATTACTTCACACACTGATAGTTCTTCAATATATTCCCGTTAAACTGCAGATTACTACTTCTGAACATACTAAAGCAACTAATACAAGGACTTATACATAAAATTACTAGATTTCTTTGAAAAGCCCTATGGTGAAGACAAAAAAATCAACGTTGAAAATGTACACTTCCAGAAGCACAAATCTTAGGAAGATACACAAAATTATTGTTTTCATACAAATAAACGGTTGAATAATGTGAACATGAGCTGAAAAATAAATCGAAAAGAATGATTACTGTCAAGAAAATCGTACACTGCAATACGTACAAGCAAACGCAGATTGTTGAAACATGAGAGGAAGTACTGGTGTTTTATATTCAGCAAAAAGAAGTACAGGTACTTTATGATATGTATTTAACCTTTCAAAAGATTTAAAATATAGTTAAGTATCGAAGGGCAATACCCACCGTACGCATCACATAAAGGTAAAAGGGCAGAATGGCAATTCTTCCTGACTCATCTTTCTCAAACTTCATAAAATTTGAAGGGCTAAAAAAGCGTCTGCATTTTGGGCCTATTTGTTCTGTACATACAGAGGCAATGTGGCAAAAATCTTCATAATTCATCTACAAAACAACAAATCAAGAGATGTATAAGCCTCAGTATAATACTAGAATACACAACTTGACAAGCTTTTCTTCCTTTCTTTTTTTTCCAAATCCATGTCTTGAGTTTACGTGTGTGTGTGTGTGTGTGTGTGTGTGTGTGTTTCATGCCCAATTGTAGGCCAAAAAAAAAAATGAATGAGTGAATGCATAACCAGGTATTACACATATTGTAGCAGTATTAATGTGGAACAATCCTTAAGGAGAACCACAACTCGTTTAAATATTTACAGGAAAGCTGAATACTAAGGAAGTTGACAACAACAATTAACATAGTGAGAAGCAGATGGCTAGATATACAGACCTTTTCCGCACCAGTAGCATCATCAATTACACAATTTTCTCGTAGGCAAACCCACATTGCATCTAGATCATCAGCATTTAGCAGAAGATCTGATTGTTTCTGCAGCAATGACAAGCAATAAAGTTACCAAGAACATTACTAATTGCTTTGGCAGTAAAAACTAACAATCAGCAGACCAGGCAGGAAGATTCGCAACATACCTTTAAAAACCGATATTTTGCCAGCCTCTGGACCCTGTGACTGATGGATCCTTCTTCAGGTTTCTGAACCCAGAGGAAACATATAGAAGAAAAGAGAAATGACAGAAAATGAGCATACAACAAAAGGGAAAAAAGAAAAAAAAAATATCCACAAAACAGAATGCCAAAAATTCAATTTGTGGTCCGTTGAATTTTGCATATAAGTAAAATAAATGAAAACCAGAAAACAAGAAATTTAATTGCCTTTCAAAGAACATAGGCACCAAGAAATGCAGTAATAAAGCAACTCCCCTCGTATTAATCCCCATCCTATCTTAATATATAATCTTTTAAAGTAAGGATGAGCTACAAATCTAGCACATGCCTTCTTATAGAAACTCGGGATTGTGCCAGCTTCAGCACTTTTTTGTTGCTTCTCTTTAAATATATCAAGCAAGATTCTCTTTGTTTCAAGCTCTACAAAGGGAAAAAATATACTAAGTCAAATTGTGAAGTCCAAAAGAAATACACTTGATATCAAGAAACATAAAATTTGGTCTCTATGTACAGAAGCATGCATGAAGCCATGAACACATGTATAATTATAAGCAACTCATATTCATATATCAACATATCACAAGTATCCTACAAATAAGATGAAATTCTCATGCGTGCAACAAAGGGCTAGAAGGAATACATGTTGAAAACATCCAAGGCAGGCTTGCCTAGCCCCATAATAAAAGGTGGAGGGTAATGCCATGGGCTCAAAACCCACTAGGTGTTAATGTAAACTTACCAATTAAAAAAGAATTTCCAAGGCAGGCTACAAGGATAAAACCTCTACATATCAAAGAAGGAATTCACCAAGTTTACTTGAATCCAACAAATGCAGATTACAAAGGGGCAGTTCATTAACCCTTAGTGTTTGTTTGGGAATAGCTTATTTAGCTAAAACTGAAAACTTTTTGCTGAAAGTACTGTAAATAAAGCTAAAAGGTACCTGAAATAGTACAGTAAGACTCACGAATAGTACCAACTCCACCACCGCACACACCCCCCCACCCCCCCCCCCCCCCCAAAAAACAAGGGAAAAAAAAAATCCAATGTAAAAGTGAATTCTAGGAAGGGCTTCACTAAGCCGAGTACATGAAAATTCATCCCTGCAACACTTCATTACACTTGTTAATTTTCTGACTTCCTCCATCACTATCAATCCAAAAGCGTTAAGTAAAAACTAAATTTCTGACTTTAAAACCCCTTTCTCTTTTCTTATCATTCTGCATTTTAATTTTAAGTCAAAAAAAATGCCCAACTTATCCGAGCGAAAAGGTTGTCTTAGAGTTTCAACTCAGTCAAGTGTCGGTATCCATTTCCTCAAAATCTTAACCATTCCTCTCCTCCTCCTCCTCCTCCTCCTCCATTTTCTCACCAACCAAACAGAGCCCCAACTTAACTTAAGATCCCCCTAAACAACTGCCTAATCACCCCAAACCTAATCAAACAGCTAATTAAACACATTCTTTTAACTTCAAAACTAAAACAATCAAACAAACTGTATGTATGTGTATACAAATGCAGATCAAAGTATTAAACACAATTTTTAGCGATTCAAACACATTCACATAAATAAACACTTTAACACTCGTAAAAGCTAAACCTAAAAACAGAAAAAGGAATTTTCAACAAATTTTTAACTAAGAAATGAAAAATGTTTACGTGTGTGTGTGTGTGTGTGAGAGAGAGAGAGAGAGAGAGAGAGAGCGGACCCATTAGGGCTTCGGATCCGAGTCCGGCACCGGATCCGATGAACCGGCGGAGATTTCGGACCCAAAGCATGGACGAAGCCGGCGGGATCTTGCGCTGCGAAGCCTCGTGGCTTTCGCCATCACTGGACCCACCGTACATTGTCTGAGTCACAACCCGAGTCGACTCGGTCGAGCTCAGCGTTCGCTCCGAGGAAAATGAACTACCAGTAATAAAACCCTAGAACCAGGGGTATTACTGGGAAGAAGAGTCCAAAAAACGAAAACGGTAAAATCCCCTCCGATCTGTGATCCCTTTTACAGATTAACAAACAGGTAGTATTACAAATCAGAGGTTTGCATAAATTACATGGAGCTCCTTTTATTTTTGTTTAATATCAAAATTGCCCCCTTGAGAGTTTTGGAATTACAATTTTGGCCCGTGTATTGCGAAGATTATTTTTGGGTGACCTTTAAATTCCCTTCCAGTATTTATGAGGATCTCTCTCTTTCATTGGAGTTCCTTCTTTCATAAAGAACAAAAATAATTAGACTGTTCACCCAAAAATAATAATTATTAGACAAGCCACGTGTACATTTTCTCTTTTTCACATAGGTTGGGTTTGTTTCGGGTGGAAAACATATACGGAAAATATTTTACACTCGATGGAGTGCTTGGATGGACCAGAAAACACTGTCAAATTAAAATCAAATTTCCGTTAACAGTAAAATAGAGTTGGTTTTGGTGTAAAATGAATTAGACTTTGATTTTCCAGCATATCATTTTTAGCCCAAGTTCACACCCACATTCTTTGCACACCTGAACAAGAGAGAGAGAGAGAGAGAGAGAGAGAGAGAGAGAGAGAGAGAGAGAGAGAGAGAGAGAGAGAGAGAGAGAGAGAGAGAGAGAGAGAGAGAGAGAGAGAGAGTAGAGAGGAAAGCTAGAACCTAGGTCAGATCGTTGTCATTGCCCTCTAAATCATCTCCTTCGCTTCTCGATCTTGTCTCCGTCGCTTCTAGATCAAACCATCTATGAACAATCTTGTCGTCTCTGCCTAAAAATCATCGTTGGCATCTTTAAATCTCATCTTCGCCACCTCAAGATCGAACCATCGACCCACCCATGACCAATCTCTCTCTTTCTCAGTCTACCTCTCTCTTTCCCTCAATCTCTCACTCTTTCAATTTGACTGAGGTTGAGAGTTTAATGAACGGTTTTGTTTTGATGTTTGTTTCTTTATGTTTATATTAATATTTTCTATTATAAAATTTGTTTGGAAGCTGAGAAAATGCTAGAAACTAGTAGAAAAAAAAAACATTTTTTAGGAACACAATCAAACACATGAAAAAATATTTCTAAATAAATTTTTGGAATGCAACCAAACACCTTAAAATACTTTTCCTTTCCCAAAAATATTTTCACCTGAAAATATTTTATGTCAAGCCAAACCCAGCCTTAGGTTGTGTTTGGTTTGACAAATAATGATTTTCAAAAATATTTTTCCCTTTTACGAAAATTTGGGGAGATGAAAAATATTGGTTAACAAAAAATTATTTTCTGATTGATCATAAAATAAATGCACTCATGGTGAAAATTGGTTTACGCTTTCATTTTCTATAACCGTTTTTCACCTTACCCAAAACTTATCAACTGAACTTCCACCCCACCTCCACTATCTGCCACCCAACCACCACACTCACTAACATCCTCAGTCTCTGATGGCTGTCAACTGTCGCATCACCCGATTCTAGATCATGCTTTTTTTATCTAAATTTTTCATTATGTGCTTAGGAGATAAGGAATGTGAAAAGGTAGTAGAAAATATGTTTTCATAGCATTTTTAGGAACGCAACCAAATACCAGAAAATATTTTCCAAAGTATCTTCAAGAATGCAACCAAATACTTGAAAATAATTTCTTTTTCTAGATAAAAATATTTTACGTTCAGAAAATATTTTCCGTTGAACCAAACATATTCACATGAATTTTTTTTTTTTTTTTTGAGAAACCACATGAAATTGTTAAGTATTCCTAAAGTACGGTAATGTAAGGCCCCCATTTCTTGCTTTCATGGTTTATTCCATTAATTAAATTTAATGTGAGGAGATGAAGCACCACGTCATGTACCTAATAAGTTTCCCTTATCCACCTTCAACCCAAATAACTAATCCAACTCATGATATTAATAGTTTAAAAATATATCTTTTATTAAATTTGTTATTTTGATTTATTTTAGATTTTGCCATTCGATTTAAATTTGTTAGTTTAAAATATTTTAGATTTTGAGATTTAATTTTGATAATATTGAAATATCAAAGCCAATTGTATAAATTGTAATCATTTGTTAAATGATGAACTTAAATATTTGAACAAAAATCTTTTTTTTTTTATTAAGCCCAACAAAATAGCTCCAACACAATGACCCAATCCAATCTTCAAATGGATCTCTACCGTCTCAAATCAATAAAATCAGGTTAAGTTTTTATATATATAATTCAATAGTTGGGGGTGGAGGATTTGTAAAATCACATTATGTTGGAAAATAGATTTATATAAACTTAGCACAACTCTAAACCTAGCTACTCTCCTAGTTTGAGATCAAAATAAAGTATCTTTAATCGTACATAAACCCTTTAACATTTTCCTTTTCTTTTCTTTTTTTTGCTGAATTTTAACATTTTCCTTTTACTCTTTGAACTTGATAAAAAGAACATGAGATGGCCAAATTAAATGCTACTCTTTCTTTCTTTTCTTTTCTTTTTTTTTTTTTTTTTTTGAGTAATTAAATGCTGCTAAATGTTAGAGTAAGGTCTAATCGTACATTATTATCTAAAAGTCATTAAAGAGACTTTTCTAAGAGGACCATGTTGTTGTTCACACTTGACAACCTTTATTTCTCTGTTACACAATGTGTGCAGCTGGCCCCTCCAAATGGAATGTCTGATCAAATAACTAGAAAACTTCTCCCAAGACCCACATACTAGGTAATCAAAAAGTCTTTTCTAATACATGGTTACCTTTCTTTCTTTCCTTTTTTGATTTTTCCCCCTCTTATTGATAGTGTATGAATAGCAGTTTAAAGCCTAGTAATGATGTGATAGAAATATAGGAAGTAGCAATCAAAAATATGTACTAGATAAAGATAAAGATACGCATCAAACCAAGAGCCAATCTGGATTGTACTAATGTGCAATTAAGTACAGGCTCGAGTCAAAAAAAAAAATTAAGTACAGGCCAGCATATGGTAATTAAGATGTTATAGCAGGTTTAATTGTCATTATATACTCAGAAGTGTGCTACATAAGCTGGAATGTTGTACAGACCAAAAGAAAAAATTATACAAAGAGGAAAGAAAAAATGAAGAATGTTGCGGATCAGTCTGAGAGTTCTGGGGAGAAGGGAAAGCAGTAAAAATTATTCTGATTCTGTCATTAAGCAGTGGGACGACTCTTCAGTAATAACACAGTATCTATATAAAGGTAAGTGCTACTCTTCTTCTTCTTCTTCATCTTTTTTTTTCTTTTTACTTTTTTTTTCTTTTTTCTTTTTTTCTTTTTTTGTGTGTGGAAGACAAACAAAAATTTATATAAAGAAAGGGAAAGATTTGAGGTTTCAAACTGGAAAGTTAATAGCCTACTTGTATATATATTTGTACGTCTTCATGCTCATGTAGTTGATTATGATTCGATTGGATAATTGGATTGATAATTTACAAGACCAGTGAATAGTGCCTATATATAGTGTAGTGGAATGCTAAAAGATATTCCATATTGTCATATTCTAGCATTCTAATAGAAAAAGAAGGAGAAATAACAACAATAATAGAGTTGTGTAGCCTAGAGATTTGCTGCAGGATTGTAGAAAAACAATATTCTTCTTCCTTTCTTGATGCAATATTCTATCTCATGTATCATCCCTCTCACAACATGTAGACCCCCAAAAGAAGTTGTGAGCGAAAATATGCATATATCATACTTTGGATACCTTCATAGGGTATTGGCGTGTAAAACCCTTTTTGACATTTTCTTTTGTTAAACCCCATGAAACGGCACATTTTTCTTGTTTATTTTTTTTCTTATGGTCTGAAAAGGACTTTCATGTGAAGGAAAGTTATTTACAATGACTTGTTGACAAATTTTGGATGCAAATAATTAAATAGTTGGTTTTATATATGCCATAAGAAGCGGGATTCATCATGCAGATTTTCAACACAATAGATTTTCAACACAATTTCGTTATCAAGACTTTTACATAGCAATTATCATAAGCCAATGTAGCATCACGCTAGGCTGATGTAAGAGGAAACTATTTAGGAGTTAGAAGACTAAGAATGAAGTCCAAAAATCTTATGCTGAAGAACATGGTTTTGGTCTGAATACAAAGGTCAAAAGTAAGTTGGAAATCTACCCCAGCTTAACTCTGTCCCAGAAAAAAAAAAACACTTTAATGGTCCCCCCTAACACAGAATCTAATTATTATGCCATGCATACATACATATATACTAGATAGATGCCACTGTTCTGATTGAGACATTTTAACTTTTTAACTCTTCATATAAACCATTGTACCTAGCAAGTAGCAATACTTGAGGTGTGGGAAACCATAAATTTGTTAGTTTTTGTAGCTGTTGCACTGTAAGTTCCTCCGGTGAAGAAAACCAAAAAGCTCATTCCATGAAAGAGAGCAATGGAGTTCAGAAAGCAATATCTCTGTTTAGTCATGCCAAGCACAAACAACCCCACTTGTTGCCACAGTCTCAGACAACAGATCCAAACAACAATCCTGCTTGAGAAATCTACCTTTCCCTACAGAATCTCTCCCTCTATCGCTATCTCCTTCTCTCTTGAGAAATGAGAATCTCATTTTCCACCAATCCCCTTCTTCTTTAAAGTCCAAGCCAAAAGATGTACAACAAACTCAAGTAAACAAACAAAATAAAATAAATGAGAAAGACACAGAAAGAGAGCCTTACAGCTCAAAAACCATCCCCACCTCTTTTTTCACAGCTCAACTAGTTTCATGAAATGCAAATATATACAAAACCAGGCAAAAAAGAGAGAAAATATCAGATTCCTATTCTACCAAAAGAGATTACATTCGTTTATAAGCAATAAAAACCAAGCACATATGGCCATGGAAACTGAGCACCAGTTAAACTTGCTATGTTTAATGTGTTGTTGGCTCAGCTCAGCTGTCAATGACCCCATCTGACGAAGAGTCCCATCTCTCTAGACTATAATACGAGCCTCTTCCCTTCTTTCCAGATCAGATGACAAAAAAGAGGCAAAAAGGAAGATAGAGTGAATACAGGGAAGAGACTTGAAATTGATAGGCTGATAACAACCTTTTCTTTTGATCCCCATCAATAATTATGTCTTCCAGTGCCTGTCCAATCAAAGTCGCCTTTATCCCTGTCCACACTCACGTAGTAAAAACAAAAAAAAAATTACAGTTGGTGACAACAGCTCACATGGGCATTGGTTTTTTTATTTATTTTTTCAGTGTAGAGATACCACATGGGCATTGATTCGAGCCTAGGAATCAACTTTAAAAAAATATATTAATAAATAAATATTAGGAGGTAAGTCTACTTACCAATTAACTCTTCTTGTAAAAGTGAGTTTTGCGCACTGAATCCGGTATTTTTTAGCGTAGAAATGCTGGACAGCTTAAGAATCTTTGAATGTATTATATAGAGATACATGAATGTAAGCAGAGGTACAGAAGTTCTTGCTGTGCATCAAATGCTCTGTATGTACCAAATTTTGAAAGTGAATCATTAAGAAGTTTTTCTATCAGGAAGCAATGCCATAAATAAACCAGCATGAAGTGTACCAGAAGCGAAGGATAGGATAATAACTTCCATTTTGATGTTTTCTACTACTTCCAAAAACCACCCAAACCCATCCCCACAAAAGCAAATAGAAGGAAGGGCCTGTTTTGCAAGGACAGCATGTTGTTCATCATGGGGTTCTTAAGTGTCATATTTGATGAGATGCTGAATAATGGACAGTGAAGTGGGGTACTCTGAGCAGCAAATGAGTTGTCTTCTGATCCCTACCTTATATTTTATTAGCATTGATCCTTACCAAATAACTATTTCCCAGGTGGACACTTAAGATCAGCCAATTAGCATATATGAGCGTTTGTCGGTTCGAAAAAACACCTGAAAGTGCTCAAATGCCATTGTAAACAAGAGGAAGGTATCTGGAATTTCCATTACTGGTATCAAAGCTCTAATCTTAGATTCTTTCTATAGAGTTGCCACATATATGGGTTTTAAATCAAGCTTTGGCCTTTCTTTCTTTCTTTCTTTTTTTGCTGGACGAGTATAATAAATTTCAGCCTGTTCACATATTGATTACAGCCCTGCATCACAGTTTCAATGTTCAAGTTTTTTTGTGAGAGACACAAAGGCCTTTCGACATGTCAAAGTCAAATGCAGCTATAGTTGGAGGTGCTGTAGGGATGCTTGCATTTTCGGCAATAGTCATTGTGCTTGTGTGGTTCTGCAAGACACAGTGTAAAAACCTTTCAAACAAGAATTCAGAAACAGGTTCTTCGGATCCATCTGCACTAGGTAAGATTTCATAGGCACTAACAATGGTGAGTTTCAAATAGCTATTTTCATGGCACATTGTATCGTGTTGGTTACATCCACTGATGCCCTCTCAAATCACAGTGGAGTGGAATAGGGAAGGGGGACCAAGTTCAGCAGCAGCTCCATCTGGACCACACGGAGACAAATTCACAATTATGGAATTAGAGCAAGCCACCAAGCAATTCAGTGAGAGCAATCTCATCGGTTTTGGAAGTTTTGGTCCTGTTTATAAAGGTTTGCTCCGTGATGGGACTCTTGTAGCTATCAAAAGGCGTCCAGGTTCTCCTCAACAAAATTTTGTTGCAGAGGTATTACTAGGTCCAATCTTTCATTGATGTCCATGTTGCATTCTGCAGTATAATGTATAAGTTCTTCTGTCTCTCAGCCCCCTTTGTTCCAAAATCCACTTTAGAAGTTAAATTACCGATTGTCCCAAAAGTTTAAACTGCTAAGAAATTGTGAGTATAATAACTTAACCATAATTCTAACACTCCCCCTCACATGTGGACCTAAACTTCCCCTTAATAAGTGCGGACCCAACATGAGAATTTTTAACATTTTAAATAAGAGTTAGAGTAAAGACAATGCGACAATTGGTAATTTAATCAAAGCGGGAGATCCTAAGTTTGTTCCATGCCTCCTCCACTTTACCTCCTATTTAAAATCTCACATACTGGGTCTCACCCTATTAAAAGGGAGTTTGAGACCACGTATGAGGAGGAGTGTTAGAATTATTGTGGTTAAATAATTAAATTCATTATTTCCTAATAGCTTAAGCTTATCGAAGAATCAATAATTTAACAATAACATGTTAAACCAACAACCCATATTAACTGAATGTACAATCTGTTACATACTTACATGTAGATATTTGTCAAGCGGATGAACTTTCAAGACTTTTCTTTGCTCACTTTAACAAAAAGGAATATTGTATGACTATAATGGAGATGATTAGGACAATTATAGCTTGTCTTGTATATGTCAACATGGCATTGAATAACATCTCTATCAAATTTGAATAAAAAGTAACAGTCTATGTGGCAAGCAGGTCAGTTATTTGTCAGAGGTTCGGAATCGCAATTTAGTTACTCTTCTTGGTTACTGCCTGGAAAGTGGATCTCAAATGCTAGTTTTTGAATATGTAACAAATGGAAGCATTTGCAATCACCTGTATGGTATGACTTATTTAGTATAACTGATTTGGAATGATCATGCATGGGATACATATCTTATATTATATTGATCATCTGGCAGATACTGGAATAGATTCATCAACTAAAATAGAGTTCAAGCAAAGGATATCCATAGCTTTAGGTGCTGCTAAAGGTAGTTCTAATGGAATTTAATGAAGGTGAACCAGACCTAATGAGAATTGACAGATAGTTGAATTAAGAACTGGTTTTTTAACTAATGCAGGTTTGTGCCACTTACATGGCCTAAGACCTCCCTTGGTGCACAGAAACTTCAAAACAGCAAATGTCTTGGTTGATTCGACCTACATTGCCAAGGTTTCAGATGCAGGGGTGTCAAAACTACTTGAAATGATTGAAGAAGCAGGTCCATCTCACATGTCCAGTGCCAATGTTTTCCGAGATCCAGAGTAAATCAATATCTTTTGATTGCATTTCATCTTGGTGTTGATTTTATTTTTGATGAAATGGAGTTGAATAAATGTATAGTATAGTATTCATCATGTGTGCCAATATTTAGGGTAGGAGTATCAGGGACCATCTCTGAAATGAGCGACGTGTACAGCTTTGGGGTATTTCTTTTGGAACTTGTGACTGGACAAGAGGCTTTGCATATTGACTCCTTGGGATCTAATGAAAGTTTTTTCCAATGGGTATGTAACATTACTTTCTTGAAAGTTCATCCTTTTAGAACTATCCAAAAAGTTACGATTTGAGTTAGATTTGAACCATTAGTACATGGTTTTTATTGCATTTTTTATTTTCCTTTTAACTTGTGAAGGTGGAATCACGATTGAGTTTAAATGATTTTGTGGACCGTCGACTAGCTGGAGGCTTCACCACTGAGGGAATGAGAGATTTGATCAGGCTGACACTACATTGCATGAGCTTTCCAGGAAAAAGGAGACCAAAAATGGAAATGATTGTGCACGAGCTTGAAAGGATACATGAGAAAGAAATGGCAATGACCACAGTCATGGGTGAGGGTACTTCAACAATTATTTTAGGGAGCGATCTATTTACATCATAATGATGAGAGGAAAAAAGTTTGTTGGTGTTTCTTATGTTTGAGCTAAGCTTAAGCTAATAATACCACAAACAAACAACAAGCTGTTTATAAATTATTCTGGGAGGCACAAAGTTAGTTCAAACTGCTGCAATTAAAATGATAAGTGTAAGTATGATTTATGAAGTTAATGAATGCAAAATATTAGTCTTTCATTTAGAAGGTTATCTTTGATAATTTTAGAATTCTCAGACCTGCTTTACCAATGATATAATACGCATTGCATTTCTGTGCAATTTCTCTATAAAAAAAATGAAGCATATATTAAGGAGAGAGGCAAAAATATCAACATTTCACAAGAGCATCTTTTCTATTGAAAGATCATCATTGATTATCAATACAAAAATAATTATATAAGAAGATTGTTTCACCATTTTAGGACCCAAAAGAGATCAAGTAGACAATCCAAGACACCCAAAATGCCTAAATATCACATATAGCAATGAGAAAAGCTTGCATAATCTACAGAAAACTGTTATATCCAGAAACTCAGGAAAGGAAGGAAAACCCATATTTACTCCATATGTGTATCAAAAGTATTCATGAGATATCTTCCAGTCTCTAGCTAACATTCTTTGCCAAGTCTTAATTGGTCTGTGATGTGTCAATCATGACCTTGCCTTAAGAATTTCTTGAAAAGTATGTGTGTTCTATGGTTCCATAAGGTCCTGACAGCTATATATCTAGTACAGTCTCAGATAAGTGCTCCAGCTGCCTCCGGAAAAAAGCAACAAGCCAACAGAGATACGATATGCAGAATACAAGACAACAATGTGCAGTCAATTAAGAAAGAAACTAATTAACATACAAGCACACACAGGAAAAAAAAAGTTTGAAAACCGGCTTCACTATTTAAAATAATAAAATTTTAGTTTTTTGAGGTATCTAAAACTACCATATGTATATATGTCCTACTTCAGTTGAATCACAAATTACATAAGTGCGACTCTTTATCAAATTCAACAGAGCACATGCATATTGTAGATGAGAAATTTGCCATAATTTTTTACATAATTAAAATTATCTCATACCCTATAACTCAGGACATCCCCCGCCTCAAGCTCATTGTGCGAAAACATTAGATGACCCCAAAAAGGATGGTAATTTCCTTCAGTGTCAAAGGTAAGCCAAACTACCTACAATATTACAGAGTTTGAGAATACAATAGATGATGCATGCTATACATAGCCATTCCTCTCTCATTATCCCGAAAATGACATTGAAGTACATGAATAGAAACAGAAACTGTAAAGAAGGTGATTGTGACAAACTTCTTAACCCCAGCATTCTGGGACAAGCTCAGGAAACATGTATGCAAATCTACTATTGATGATGGTGTTGGAATGACACAACGTGTGACAATTATGAACTTGATGGGCTACTTAATTATCAGATACCACTTGTGCAGAAAAGCTTACAAGAAATGTACATTTTTAGAAAAACTAAGAAGGGGGTCATTGTGATAAGACAAAATTATTCTCAAAAGGTTTGCAGCAAATCATTGTTTAAAAAGAAAAAGGGGAGGAGTGTAGAAATTAATGACTTGGTTTCTAAACATTGTGCTGCAGCCACCATGTCTCATGCTTAATTATGAGAATCCCAATCGTGGGTAATCACCATGATATGAAGATGTATCAACCATCATCATTGCTAAACTTTTACTCCCCCCACACCACCCCCCACCCCCCAAAAAAAAAAAAAAAATTATTTGTCCCATTGAGACTTTCATTTTATTCGTCACCAACTACAATATGTCATGTGTATCTTTTTTTTTACCCTATTTTATACTTTGGTTACTTTATAAGGGAAAAAATGGGACATGTGGTAGGTTGCGATTGATGGAGTATAGAGTGAAGCACCCACATTGGGATAGAAGATTTTTAT
The DNA here is from genome assembly GCA_023621385.1 of Quercus gilva. Lineage (NCBI taxonomy): Eukaryota > Viridiplantae > Streptophyta > Magnoliopsida > Fagales > Fagaceae > Quercus > Quercus gilva. The sequence continues at coordinate 45,879,250 of CM042478.1, read as the reverse complement.
TCCCCCATTTCGATTGATAAGTTCCACATGTACCCAATGGTCCACCAATTATGCTAAATTTTCAGTCTTTCCGGTCCTCATTTCAATGTCTCCACTCTCCAACAACTAACTGTGATATTTCTGCCAACTTTAATGCCTTTGCCATAAAATCAATAGTACTTCTCTATATGTGTATCTTAGTAAGCGATCTCATCTCATATGACAGAATTAAATTATGACTGTTCCAAAACGATATCATATGGGACCACGTGCTACTCAGCTGCTTTTAACCACAAGATTCCCTAGGGGTCCCTCTTTGTCCAACTAAGATCCAAAACGATACGGGTTTAAGGTCCACTAAGATTTTAGATTACCCTACAAAAATATGTTTTCTTCAAAAATCATTTCAAACAATGGTAATTTATAATTGAATGGTTCTAGGGTCACAAATTATTCCATAACTTTTTGCCACCACTCTGACATTGTAAACTGTGAATGATTTATCTATCATTTATACATAGACTCACCATTTTTTCTTCACAACTCACTATTTGCCAGATCATAATTGCGGCAAAGAAATTGCGAAATAGTTTATGTTACTAATTTTTTTTTTTCCTTTATAATTTTTAAACAATCCACTCCCGCAAAGACCATAAAGATGATAACAAGAGAGAAAAATAGTAGTGCAACAGAGAACAGATAGTTATGCATATGCTTTCTATAACAAGAAAGAATATTAAGTCAGTTCATTTGCTTTTACATTTACACTTGCTGAGCTAAACAGTGAAAGCATCTTCTAAAAAAAAAAAAAAAAGGAATGAAGCTATCAACTATTAAATTCACCATGTCAGGCAACAAAAAAAGACATAAAAAGGAGCTCAACTTCAGAGCAGATTGTTAAGGTTTTGAGTGTTATACCTGAAGAAACATTTACAGTGTATGAAAGAGATGTAAAGCCTGGTACAGCAGTGTAGCACACTTGCACATGGGCTCCTTATTATAACAGAAGATCTCAAGAGACAAAAATAATACTGAGGAAAGAAAAATCCCACCGAAGATTTCACTTGTCCGGCCTGTCGGTTTGTTTCCTATGTTTTGTTTTTGTGCTGGCACCACGTACTGTGGTTTCCCATTTATAAACTCGATCCTTCCCAATTTTTTTTTTTTTTTTAATTCCCTATAAAAAAAAAATTTAATGGAAAAAATGTCTATAGTGTTAAAAAAATATAAAAAAGTTAGAGCATTTGTGTTTGTATATTAGCAAAACAGCAATTTTACGGTCAAAGAACCAAAAAATATGCGTAATTAGAGAAGTTAAAGCTAAATTTTTTTATAAATCAAAATAAAATACAATACTTTATTAACATTCTCTCCCTTCTTTCGATTAGAATACCCAAATTCTCTCACATCTTTTATTATTTTAACAAGTTGTTTATTTTATTTTAAATAAAACGTTAAAAAAATAAAACATTTGATATTAAGTGTATTGTAAAATAAAGTGGTAAAAGAAATAAAATATTTTTTAGGTGTTAAAAATTAAATTTTTTAACACTATTGTTATGTATGTTCTTAGATATATAATTCTTTGACCTTTATTTTAAAATTGCACCTTATAATATTTCAAAAAAATCTATATTCTTCCCATAAAAAAAAATTAAAAAAAAGAGTATATATTCTCATTTAATGAATTGAAAATACTGACATAATAAATAAAATTAAATAAATTTATTGAAATGGAGATTAGTTTTTTTTTTTTTTTTTTGAGAATCTAATGGAGATTAGTTTAATAACACGGTATGAATTCTATATGTCATGTTAGTATTTTTAATCCATCACATGATTAGCACTAACTATAAGGATCATTTTGAAATATATATGAATTAAAATGAAACATTTTAAATAAAAATAATGATGGGTTTGAAAGAAAAAAAAAAAAAAAAACTACCAATTAAATATAGTACAATTAAACAAAAGAATTAAATTCAAATCACTTTCTTTTTCTTTTTCTTTTTCTTTTTCTTTTTCTTTTTTGGCATGAAATCAAGTTGTATTCAATCAAACGAGGTTTATGAGCTAAAATAGAGTAATGTAAGGGATACCAATGACACACCCCTTACCAATCACAATTTATCATGTGGCAAGTTGTAGCATAAAATTGTGTCAAAAGTGGTGTCCCTAGCATTATTCGCTAAAATATTTTTTTTTTTTTGTTGGGGTGGGGTCCAAAATAATGGTATTGTAAATCCAAACTTCCAAAAAAACTATCTACCTGGATGGATAAATAAATGCTAGCCACTTGTACAATCAGGGAAAAAGGGCTAAATAGCCTTAATTTTTAAACTATGTAGTCAAATGATCCTCTTTTCAAACTATTTAGTAAAATACCACTATTTTAAACAATGACAAATTCTATGCATATTTTTAAGTGGAACTCAACATTTCTACGCAATTAAAAAATAAAAAATTTAAGTGGCAAAATGCGCACAAGACTAGATATTTGGAACTCGACATAAAAAATGTCAAGTTCTACTTGGAACTCGACATTAGAAATGTCAAGTTCCAAAAAAGTGGTATTTTACTACATAGTTTGAAAAAGAGGTTGTTTGACAGTATAATTTAAAAAAGGACGCTATTTAACATTTTTGCTTACAATCATAGCCATGGAAGACTTGCAATACGCATCAAACAGAGAACACTCAATCAAAGTTGCACTAATGTGATATCAGCCAAAAGGCCCAGAACTTATGCTTTAGCCATAACACACAAACTCATAATATCAAATCAAATATATAACAAGTGTTTTAGGGGTTCTCTCTCATACACTGGGAGGTGTTTGGCCTAGAGTTTATACAGAGCTCTGATTTGGTCATCAGTTCCATAATTTGCTCTATTTTCCATCAAGTGTGTGGGGTGTGCAATGATTTCGTTCATGGGCATACAAGGTTTTTGTCTCTCTTGTGAAGGAAAATTATTTGACATGTGAGGAAAATTAGACAGATGTAGATAGATGACCATTATCCATCACCACTGTGTTTCAATATTGTCAACTTTCATACTCAATAGGTATGATTTCATTTTTGAAAGGTTTCGATTATGTTGCCCAAAAATAAAGAGGAGTTTATGAAAATTTTCCAGCATATAGTGGTTTTCGATATTGTTGGAAACTTGGAATATTAGACTCATTTGGGTCAAATTCCAATTCTTTGTTATAAGTGTTTTGTACTTTCCAAATAATCAATACATTCTTCTCGACTTTGTAACGAGGTAACAAATCTAAGGTTTTAAAAATAGGAACCCTTCTTATCTTTCTCTAACTTTTTTTTTCCTAGGGTTAGTTTAGTTGGGGTGAAAAAGTGAGAAGATAAAAAATGGAAAAGAGATAGAAAAGTGGAAGGATAGAGGAGATTTTAGTTTTTTTTCATTTATGTTTAGATAGGGGTGAAAAAAGTGGAGTGAAAAATGATGCCCAATAAAAACAAAAAACCGAAAAAGTGTTATAAAAAGAAAAGGCAATCACCCAAATTTATTAAAAAATAAAAATCATACCCCAAAAAAAAGTTTCGAAAAAATTGGCATCTAGTTAAACCCAAAAAATAGAAAAATAAAGAAAAGAAAATAAGAAGAATAAAACACGTATTACGCCTAGGAAAGCTATTAAAAAAAAAAAAAGTCATAAAGCAACCCATAGGTCCACTCCTGCGAAATTTAAAAAAAAAAAAAAAAAAGAATAAGCAACTAGCAAAGAGGATGGAATAGTTCAGAAATTAATTACAATTATTCCTCTCTCCTCTATCTTTTCCCCAAATTAAGGTGATAAAATTTTGGTGGGCCAAAGAAAAAAAATACTTAGCCCACCAATTTTCTACCCTCCCATATTCTCCAACCAAACACCAAAAAAATCAGTTTTCTTACTACTTTTCTCTTTCTTATTTTCTAATATTCATATTTCACCCCAATGAAAGAATAATGTAAATATGTTAGGAAGAAATTCAAGAAAACCCAAGGCCAATTTTTTTTCCCCTTACCGTAAAACATGGGCAAGAGAATAATGGAGATGGAAATGACACTAGGACAATATCAAAAAGGGACCCAAGTTGCTAAAGAATGGGTTGAAGTATTTGCATATCGAATTACCCAAGGTCAATTCCATCTTTCTCAAACCTTGATGGCTTGATGCCATATCAAGCAGTTCCCTTCGTTCATTGTGTCACAACATAGCTAACAATCTGACACTCCTCTTTCGTGAAAGGATGAAATAGTGAAAAGATAAAAAATAAAAAAATAAAAAAAATAAAAAGTTGTCAACAAAATGAAAAGTTGAGTATTATAAAATATTTTTTTCCCCATATATATTTGGTAGAGGTGGTAGAAATTTTAAATGAAATAAATTAAATATACCTTTTTGTTTGGATTAGAAAAAAAATGAAAGGATAAAAAATGTTATTTGTATAAATTTAATATTATATTCTTATTTAATACCCAATTCTATTCGACTTGTTTAAAGCCCTAGAAATGACTTTATTTTTTTGAATGAATGGGAATATTGGGGTGAAATAGTTTTTGTATATGGTGGCATGTAGAATGTAAAGGACATGATTATACCTTTGATTATAGTCAAATCGAAAGATAGCAGGAAAATAATAGTAAAAAACAGTTCCACAACTTCAAAAGAAGCAATATTTGTTGATGGAATAGCCTTTTCAAGACACTCAGGGGCAATTATAAATGGGTTTTACTAACGTGTGCCCTTAAAGCATACATTAATAAACCATTTTAGGAAACTCTTTATGAAAAAATGTAAAAATTATCAATTTTTTTAACAATTTTTTCAATTATCTATAAAATGTTTTAAAAAATGGATGATTAATGTATATGCCCTAAGAGCATACATTAAATAGGCCCTATAAATAAATAGATGGCTGGACAATGAAACAAAAAAAAAAAAAAAGGTCATTGCAACCTTGACCATTTAAGGTCTACCATCCATATTTCTGCACTAGAATTAAGCATAAATTGACCTTTATGAGTAGTGCAACTTTGTATTTGTAAATCCCCATTTTTTTTTTTCTAGAGGTCTATTAGTTTCCTGCAATTTTTTTCCCACAGGACCTAAGCCCATATAATTTTTAATAGGAAAATTTAAAGGAGTGTGGTATGGATGGCAAAGAGTAAGCCTATTTTTAAGCTTATCCATGGGTCCAAGAGATGGATTTTGTCAAATGGGCTTGAAACATTAACAAAATCCATGAGCATGTGCATGCCACAAACATTAAAAAAAAAAAATAGCACTTAACTAATCTCCTGTATTTTTCAGCATAATTATCTCAAACCATGAAAAGCATCTTGACCAACTAACGAGGTTCTTCAAATTTAGCAAATTCTTAAGAGGTAATTTCCCCCAAAAGGACATTGTATGCTAGTTTGGCTAACCAGTTTATCCAAAATTGGTTGTGAATTATATTGTAATATCCAAAAAAGCTCACAACTCAACGTTGCCATTATTCCAAAAATCCATCAACCAAAAGTTTCGATTCTTATTCAAGATGGGTATTAGACATACAGGTCAGTTTCGATTCTTACTCAAGATGGGTATCAGACATTTGAATGGCCTGTTATAAAGCAGTGTCCTAAGGCTATGCATTAATCAGGCCTCATCTACCTCACCAACCATATTCATACCTTTATTTTAAGCCCAAGCTTTTGATTATAAGAAGCAACTTACTTCAAAAGATGCTTACTTATGTGTATGCTAGTACAAATAGTGCTATCTCTTTCAAAGTCATCGGCTCCTTCTTTTTCCTCATTGTATTGTGATCATAATTACAATGGAGTAGGGATTATTTTAAATTGATGTCTCCCTTTCTGCGAGTAATTATCTTTAAGCGTTTTATTCACAATGCACCACACTATTTTTTTGTATTAGAGTAAGTAGTAGGGTGACTCCTTTACAGTTTTGTTAGTTGGTTAATTGGTCACATTTTATTCATGAAATGGGTTGGATTGGTATTAGTCTCAATATAGCAAAATAATTCTATTAGATTTAATGTACTAATTAGATCTAATAAGTACCTTGTGTTAGAATTGAGAAATTCTATGGCTCAAATCTATAGTATTCTCTTATTTATTACCTGTGTGTACTATTTAGGCAGAGTACCATCACCCA